>JAWNKZ010000041.1:12385000-12885000 GCA_035041615.1 Drosophila anomalipes
ATTTGGTTTTACTTATATAATTTTTTTGTTTGTTTATTTCGTTTTAAAACAAGTTAACACATTTTAAGAATGCCAAAAATAAAATTATATGTAAATCAGTTTTTAAATGCTGACTCATTTAAAGTATCATGAATAAAGATTAATTCCAATACACATAGTTAAAAAATTAAAAAGAGTTGATAAACATTTCATGTCAGACATTGGTTATTACAATCGTTTTGGAGTGACAAAACGCATAGGCATTACAATATATTTCTGGTTTGGCATTGTTCACAGCTGCTGCTGCCTTACGACTAAATTAGACTATTACGACTAATCACTGTCTACATACTAACTAGCGGTGATTTACTAACGTTTCTTGAGACGCTTGGGCGTGGCATTTGCTGGTGTCTCCTTGTAATTGGGTGGCAGTACGCTCCAGTCCTTAAACGGATTTGTTGCGACCTGCGAACCAAAAAAACAAACACATTGCTACGTCAACATATTTCAAAATGATATTTGCTCGATAATCACCTGATACAGGCGCTGTGTAATTGTCTCATTGGTCGTTACACGTGTCTGCTCGGCAATGTGTATGATGATATTGTTGAACGCCTGCAGTGCATACGTGCCAAAGGATTCGCGCCAGACGAGCTCATCGAGGAACTGCTGTATCATTTGCCGCGAGAGCAACGACAGTGTATTCTGGAACATGCGCGGCACAATGCGACGCAAGTATTCCATAACAGCCGAGTTGTTGTGCTTCGCTGCGTTATCGGTGGCTGCCGCCTGGACAATGTTCTTGAAGCCCATGCTAAAGAGTGTTATCTTGTCCACGGTAAGATCTATGCAAATTGTGCTGTCCTTGTGCACCCAGCGAGACAGTGGCTCTAAAATTGCCTGCAAATAATGTATCTATTTAAATATATATTTTATAATAAATTTGAATATTCCATACCTGAAAACGCTTCTTATAATTACGGTCGCCATCGGTAATCGGTTCTACGGCACGCAGCCGTATGGATTTATCCGTATAGTCGTAGACGCCAAGCACCTCCACCTTCACCTGACGTTGTGCACCATCCTGCGACGTGGTGCCCAATGAAATGACACCCACCTGCAAAGTGCCCAAAGGCAAAGAAAATTTATTACATACTCGAACTTACTAAAAATACAATAAAAATAATTAAATTAAACGCACCTCTACAAACTTGCCGGGACCGCCGAGCTTTTTGCACTTTTGATGCACGGCCAATGTGCAAATAGCACGTAGCCATGTGTAGATGCCTTTGATATAGACACTGTCCACTTTGACCCACTGTACCACATTCTGAATGCTGGTCTGGCAGGCCCAATGATAGACGAGCTTTAGCAGAAATGTCGGCGGATGCTGGGCGCCCTCAAAAATGGAATTGTTAAACACCGAAACAAATCGGTATGGACAACAGTCGCTAATCCAAACATAGCCGCCAGTATACGGAAACTTGCTGATGTCCGAGTAAACGCCTAGGAATATATAGAAAGAGTATGTGTCAGAGAATTTTCCAAATTTTAAAATTGAACTACATTTAGTATTCTTAAATAAAACAAATTAACATACAGTTATTCCGAAGTTCGAAGATTCACAAATGAAACACTCAGTTCAAATATTTTCTTTCTTACCCAATTTGAGCTCGTTGCTCCGATGATTGATGCAGTGCTGCTGGGCACGCAGCAGGCCCTCTTGGAGCAGCCACTCGCAGAACTTGTTGGGTGTCAGCATGAGCACCAGTTTGACCTTGGAGTCCAGTTTACTGCGCGTCGCTGCCATGTCTTTGATCTTGAGGAATGGCTTGGCGAGCACGACCAGTGATGGATATGTTTTGCCCTGCATTTTCGTATCCTTGCCATCCTTGACATCTTTGCCATTCTTAGCGTTGCTGTCATCGTTGCTACCCACCACCAAACCGCCCACAGAATTGACCTCTGCCGGACGGAAATTCTTTGGTGGCGCTTCGCCGCTAGCCGATGCTTTGCTGGAACCTGCGCCCGATCCCTTGCCACCCTTGGGCTGTGGCGATGCCTTGCCTGTGGGAGATGCAGCTGCTGCCGCTTTTTTACTCGCTTTGGGTGTCGATTGGGATGGCGGAGCGGCGGCAACAGCCTTCTTGCCCACTGATAGGGCTAAGCGTTTGCCCAGTGGCACATCATCGTCGCTCTCATCCGATGACTCCAAGTAAGCAATGTTTGCTGCCAGACGGGGTCGGCCACGGCCACGCCCAGTGCCACCACCGCCTCCACCCGAGGCAGTTGTGGGCGGTGGGGGAGGATCTGCTTTTGGTGGCTTCTTGGGCAAGGTCGCCTCCTTGAGCTCCTGCAGCACTTTGCCCTTGAACGAGTATGCCTGAAACACCTGCCCGCTAAATAGCTCCTTGCCCTCATTGGCGCTGACGGCGGACTTCAGCGCGTTTTTCACCGCATTGTGCTCGTTTGTGATTTTCTCGTAGTAGGCTAATTGGGCGGGAGACAGCTCCTCCACCCAGCATTCCATATCAAGTGATAAATCACTTCTGGTTATCCGCGTCATCGTTCCCAACGCACTGGGCTACCTTATTTGATGTTTTTAAATTCAAAATATTCCTCAAATCAAATGGACGATTGATTTTTTTCGCCGAGGCTGTACCGTGGATGTACCTGCTTGTACAGTGTGACCGTTTGCCGATGGCATAAAAATACTAAATACTGATATAGCAAAAAATGTATGTAATGCTTGTTTCGGAAGTAACAGAAAAGGCTGGCCATTTTAGCTTCATTAAACTCTGCCAATTTTTTTTTATATTTTCTTACTCGTGTTTTATTTTCAATCTGACTTTGAAGGCAATTGGCCAATTTGGCAAAATGGGAATTTTACAGGAAAATGTATGAATTACTTGTTTCGATTTAGGTATATTTAGCTTCGCCAACGCCAAAATGGTGTCATTTTTATATTTTCATTCGTGTTTTATTTTCAATCTGAAGGCATTAAGAAAAGTTGGCAAAATCGAAAAAATAATGGCAGTTTAACAGTTCTAAAGACAAGAAACAATGAATGAACAACTTTGATTGCCACGTTTGAGCCAGTACCCAAAGTGCAAAAAACAATACGCACGCATTTTATACTAGAAAGCAAATTTCATATTTATAAATTTATATATATTTTAAATATTTAATTTAATTTTAATCGGAAAGGTGGAAAGATAAGTATTTTTCATTTTTACAATCGTGCGAGTGTCTCATTCATTGCCTCTTAGTCGCAATGTGTTATCAATTAAGTGCCTCAATAAACTACGACACATTCAATTAGCAAAAATACTTTCTAAAATATATTTTTATAATTGGAACCCAGAAGACTGATAAAAATAGACTTATAAAACATTTTTGGTTGAATAAGCGTGTTATATTTATTATGGTTATTATTAATCCGCATTTATGATATCGTCTAGAACGGTGTCGTAAAGTATTTCTTTGATATTCAGACCCCAAAGGAAGTCTAGGTGATTCCACTTAGCCTCAGGCATGCGATAAGCCCGCTTCAGAGCACTTGGGTTCATGGTTCGCCTCAAGTAATCCACATCGATCAGGCTGGCGAAGTAGTCATTGTCGCTGTAGTAGAGATAGGTCGGTACATCCATTGCCTCAACGTCATAGTTCGGGGGTGCCTTGTTATTATACTCCTTCTTGTTTCTGACATTGCCATAGTCGAACTGGCGGAAATAGCCGGATTCGTATTCCTGCAGGTAGTGGAAGAGCTGATTGATGGAACAGCCCGCTGGCGTTGTGGTCATGATTTCAGGAATCAGTGTTGTATTCAAATATGGTGAGTTCCAGCCACCCATTAGGAAGAGCACATTGCTGCAGATAACTTGGGAGACGGCTTCGTCTTTGCACAAAATCGCACCCATCAACTCCATAGCCCTTGAGCTGGGCAGGAACTCAGCGCTACCGAATAGCTCCACAAGTGCATTAGGCTGTCCAAGCAAAGGTGCTGCCACCTTAGCGATCGGACTCTGCATATGCTCCATCCAGGCAACCGGAGCCAGCAAATGGGCCGAACGAATGCGACTCTTAAATCTCTTGACTATCGAGTTAAGCACAAAGAAGGCCGTTGTGCCCTGCGAGTGACCGACATATTGCAATTTCTCCTCCCCCGTCATGTACAAAACGTAGTCAATCATCGCTGGCAGATCATAGATGCCTATGTCGTGCCATTCAAAGTTCCAGAATGGCTGCAACAGTGGCGACTTGTTCGCGTGCTTCTTCGAGTAGGTGTTGCCGCGGGCATTGCCCATCCAGACATCGTAGCCAGCATCGGATAGGATGAAGGCCAATCCATTTCCTGGTCCGCCCAGAACCCAGTCTGACGAGGAGCAGAGCAAACCATGCTGAAGGAACATAACCTTACGTTCACCACCAACGTTGCCCGTTTTTGGTGAGTAGGGTATGCGATGCATTGTCAGAATATATCCATCGGATGTTTGCACTTGATGCTCCTCAATAGGATAACCAAACTTCTTCACAAGAGACACCTGTACAGATTTCGAAATTAAAGGATATGCAATGCAAGTTTAAATATTATATGTTATATATTTTACCGTGGTTACTGAACTACTCCGCCCGACATTGGGAGGCAAAGCCGTTACAATAAAAGCCAGAAATAGCTGAACTACCAGAAATTGGAGGAGCCCCATTCTCAACAGATATGTTTTACTTAATTGAACGCTGCAATTAAATTGCTAATTTGTGAAGTTCACATGGCATTTATATACCCCCATGGTAGTTGAAACGGACAATATATATTACTAAAGCTTCAATCAAATTTACGATAGCTGGTTTGACATCGATTTTTTGCAATCAGAATTGATATATTTATTAGTAGTAACTCAGCATGCCTAGTCATCGAAGTCTGATAGTGTACGGCGTCAGCGATGATAAGCATGTTTTTTTTTGACTTGTTTTCCGCGATTCATGCTTGAATTTTCCCGTAAATTAAATTTAAGTGTCAAATTGTGGCGCCAACTTGGCGTTGCCATAATGCTAAATGGTATAACTATTTCTCGCTGTTAACAAGAGTTCTGTTATTGTTATGTTAAATAATATTTTAGTTTAACATTTGTCATTTCCAGACATGTTGTGTTTTTTTGCCGCTCATATTAATAATAAATATAAAAACAATGCGTGAAAGACGCGATAGAGAACGAGATCGAGAGCGGGAACGAGACCGTGACAGAGATCGGGAGCGGGACCGAAACCGTGACAGAGATAGGGATAGAGAACGAGAGCGGGAACGTGAACGCTATCGCTCCAAATCAAAATCTCCCGCACGCAGCAGCCGAAATAGATCAAAGTCAAAGAAGAAAAAGTCAAAGAAGTCGAAGAAATATTATCGACATAGTCGCAGCAGCAGCCGCAGCTCATCGCTCAGCTCACAGAGTTCATCCCGCAGCAGCTCGCAGAGCCGGCAGAGCAAGGGTCGCGAATACGATTCCCGCAAATCCAAGTCCAGGTCGGCATCGCAGCGCACAACACGAGCGCCCAGTGCCGAGAGCGGCTTCCGTCAGCTAAACACATCATCATCAAAATCAACTGCACCGTCCACCAAAGCCATCGACTTGCTAGACGCCAAAGTGCAAAAGACCCTGGAAACCATCGATGAGGATGCATTCAAGCCGTCTGCATTCTTCAGCTCTCGCGATCGGGAAGCCCCCGAAAAGGACAAAGTGATCATAGATTTGAATAAGGAGACGGTGATCGTAACCAAGCCAGTCGAAGTTACAGCACCCAAAGAAGACGAAATCTTCCATCCCAATGTGCGTTGCATTTGTATTTTATTTGCCTTATTTGTGTATTTAACAAATGTTTTTCATTGTTTTTCTTCCATTTACAGTTTTTGGGCGACTCTGAACTGAAGGCAGAGAAATGGCTGCGCAAACTCTACAATTATCGCCAGAAGTACATGCAGCAATAGCAATTAATATTTATAATTAACAATTAATAAAAACCTAAGAAAAAAATGTCGCTTAGAAAATATCACTGCCAGTTTTTCGGGCACGCATCAGAGCAATCTCCGGCGTCAGTTGCTCGTTGGGTGATGGATCTGTGGCTTTGCCATCGGCGTCCAACTTGCCAGCCTTGAAATCCTCAATAATCTTCTGCGAGTAGACGGCATTGAAGAGATCCAGGCTTGTGTACTCTGATTGTATTACTTCGGGCGCCTTGTAGGACACATATGGCTTCAGTTTACAGCCAGTCAAGTCTGGCACAATGATGTCGGGTATTTTCTCTGGTATCTCCACGAATTGGCCATTGAGTGTGATGCCTGTGTCGCGCACTCCTCGTTTGTGGATGGCCACTGGAGGATTGGCCAGCGTCCGCTGCGCTTCCTTTACCACACGTGTGCCACGCTTGCTATACACATTAAATTTACGAAAGTTACGCTTTCCAGCCATTGCGGCAGTTGTGCTAACCGCTCGCTGCTGGCACTTGAGTGCAAACGGTAAGAGTTTAACACAATTTTGCATCCTTTTCTTTTAAGAAATCGACTGGTTAAATAACTAAATTGCTGCATGCAGTAGCAGCAACAGCTGTAGGTTTTAGTGTTGTCAATCTGCTGAGAAACAATATCTGGCAACGCTCAAGCCCGTTTGGTATCGAAATGCAGGCACAAAAAGCGTTTGTAAAAGTTTCTTACTTGGTGAAATAACACAGATGCATTTTAAGCAGAAGCGAACACGATATTATATTAGTAAGAGGTATAACAGCCATAGAAAAGCCAACTATAGCAAATGTCGTCAGAAGGTAATGTGATTTAACCACAACAAATATCTAATAAATCCGTATGCCGTGAACGCATTATAAAAAATAATGGATCTCTTGTTGCAGACAATTTCGCAGATGAATTCGAGAGATATTTGTATAGGAGTTTCCACTTTGGGCCAAATACCAAAATACGGAAATACGATCCTTCAATTATAGAGATATTCGGAGTGCTGAGTCTTACCGATGTGCGGCAACCAGATCGCAAATTGTGGAATATGTATTATTGCAAACAGGCTGAAATCGACGAAACCTTGGACCGTATATTCAAAAAATATGGCAAGAAGAATATGCGCGAAATATTTCGGAAACCCGTCTTCAGCGGTGTTGATCTGTGCGACAGAGTGAAAGACCATTTTGCCGATAAGAAATTGTATGTGAAAGGCAAGCTGATTGAAGCGCCACGAAATAGCCCCTACAACGACGATAAGATTATAAGACATGTTACCGGATTGTACGATGAGGAGCAAAGATTGCTCTTTCAATATGTTTGTAGCAAGACTTAAACTGTCTGTGTCCATGTGTAAAATTAAAATTAATCATAGTATTATAATGCGCCATTGTATAAAGCATCTGCTAAGTGTGTAAAATGTAATTCAGTTTAGTTAACTAATTATATATTGTGTAGAAAATTCCTATAATATTTATGACATATGAAAGAATGAATTATAATAATGGATATTACGCATATTTTTTCGACTTTTCAATAACTGCACACCAATGATCCGGGGGATTTCCCAACTCGCTCTCTCTCTCTCTCTCTCTCTCACTCTCTCTATCTCTCTGAGATTGTATGTGAATTTAATGAGACAATGATTCAGTTAATAGTGCTTGCTCTATTCTTAGGCGATACTTGTTTTAATTTTCTTCCCTTTTTTAAATTACATGCTAGTGACATTCTTTTTACGCAGTGTTTTATTTCAGGATACCTATGGAGAGTATATATGTGGTGTTGTCAAGTGTTGAGAAACAAGATCTGGCAACGCTGCAGCCGGTTAAGTATCGATACTCAAGCACAAACAGCTTTCGAGCGAACATATTGTGAAATTAATAACACAGTTAAAGTTTTGTACGGCTTTCATACTTGGTGAAATAAGCACAATTTCATATATAAACATGAGCTAGCACAATTTTCTATCAGTATTTACTTAACGTTACTTTAAGAAGAAGTTATATTAATCAAACAAAAAGCTAATTATACAAAATGACGTCAGAAGGTAAATTTAACCACAAGTCTATATATTCTTATGTATTTGTATATTTATTTTATGTTGTGAACAAATTATTAAAAACATAAAGTTTCTCTTTTGTTGCAGACAATATGAGTTTCGATGATAAATTCGAAAAGTATTTGCAGAGATTGTTCTACATTCCGCCAAATTTCGAATACGATCCCTCCGTTATCGAGATATTCGGAGTGCTGAGTCTTACCGATGTGCGGCAACCAGATCGCAAATTGTGGTATATGTATTACTGCAAACAGACTGAAGTCGACGAAACCTTGGACCGTATATTCAAAAAATATGGCAAGAAGAATATGCGTGAAATATTTCGGAAGCGCGTCTTCAGCGGTCTTGGTCTGCGCGAAAGAATAAAAGCCCATTTCGGTAATAAGAAATGGTATGTGAAAGAAAAGCTGATTGAAGCCCCAAGAAATAGCCCCTTCAACGACGACAAGGTGATAAGGCATGTTACCGAATTGTACAATGAGGAGCGAAGATTGCTCTTCGAGTATGTTTGTAGTAGACACTTAAACTGCCCGTATCTTTTTTAAAATGTTATTCAGCTTAGATAACTAATTATAAATTGTATATAAAATTATTGTAATATTTAAGACAAGAATGAATTATAAAATATAATGCATATATTGTCGACTTTTCAATAACACCACACCAATGATCGGTAGGATTTCCCAAATCACTCTCTTTGAGATTGTCTGTGAATTTAATGAGACAATGGGCCAATCACGAGTATTTGCCCTATACTTGAATGATAATAGATTTATAACATTACATTTAATTTTTTTGTAAGCTGTGTTTTGTTTCAGGGTAGCTATAAATATTATGTACTTATGTATGTTATGGTTTATAATCTGGCAAAATAAACAACTTTGTCTCTAGATTTCGATATCTTTATATAAAACGATAACAGTAATTCAACCATGTTTTGACGTTAAACTGTCATTTGGCATCCTTATTTTATTTTTTTAGTCTTCAGTTTTGTTGGGAAGACATAAATAAAATGTAAGCCAAACCATAATTGTTTCATCTGTTTCAGCAGAAATTCCATAACACTAGTTTAAGTACAAGAGCAACTTATCAGTTTTGATTCTGACCGATTCCCATTTAAGGTCATACTATAAGCAATATTGTAGCAATAGGCAATACCACACCAAATCCGGTTGGGAACGTCACCGCCGCCGCTCAAGCATCAGTTCCCCAACTCCATCGTCTCGTCGTTATTCAAGTCACAAGTCGCCCAATCTCCAACGCTGGTCACGCGTAAGATACGACAAAACTAAAATAATTTCAAGTGTTGGAATTAAATCTTGCCTCTTACAGGGTCAGGCTCAGCCCTGTCGTTGCTTAGGCATATTTGGCCTGAACAGCTGCACATCGGAGAACAAGTTACACAAAGTGTTTAGCAAGTTCGGACGCATCGAACGCATCCAAACGATAAACTTTCTACAGGTAATTCCAGTTTCAAAGAACTTTTCAATTGACAATTTGAATCTATTTTTAAGTTAGAATATCCTAAATTACAGACACGAATCTCGCGCGGTTTTTGCTTTATTTACTTTAAGAATCTCAGTGATGCACGGAGAGCCAAGGAAGCCTGCAAGGGCATGTCGATTGACGGTCATCGCATTCGTGCTGATTATTCCATTAGCCAGCGAGCCCACTCCCCTACACCTGGTGTGTACAGGGGACGACCTTCTTGGTTCGTATCTTTGCAGTTCAATATTCTTAAATCGTATATGGTAGAGAATTCACGACTCTTTCACTCTTACAGCTTTCAAATGACTCGGGAACGGGAGGTTCACAAGAGAGAAATGATACATTGGTCTCCAAACAACAAATACCACTCAACAGAGCATTCCTATTCAAAGCACCAATATCGTTCCCCAAATGGTCAAAATTTCAACAAACATTAATCTCTACACGCATATAGCGATGTTGGTAAAAATAAATGTAAAATCAAAAAAAAAAAAAAAAACATTTCAATAAACTATCGCTAGAGCCGATATCTCGGACTATTAATTGATACAACTATCGATGCTAATGATTTTGCAGCCCTAAGCAATTCTGCGTGCTTTATTTTTTGACAGTAGTTTTGAAGCAAAATAAAAACCAAATTGCATCAAGTGTGCTAAATTTTGGCATTAAGTGCACCCAATACCATGGTAAGTGTAGCCGTACCTAAAGGAAACGGCTTAAACGTTTGCTTAACACGATTTAATCTTCATGTCCGCAGACCTCTGGGTTTGCCAACGCAAGAGAATATTTACATTTACAGCGCAGTAATACACAAAAATTTAGCCGCAGGTATACTTAACTTTATACATAAATATATATAGAAATATAGTTTGGACACACTGAAACATTGTAAGCACTTTGCAGCTCTGCCAGTCCGTACTCTCCAGCAGCAGAGTCCTCGGACAGTGCTCGTTCCCGTCAGCGTCGGTGAGTATCAAATCTGGAATTGAACTGGTATCGAGTAGAGCTTGACGTTGTTTGTCAATCTAGCAGGCCAACAATTTTTGGTGTCATTCAACTGTCATAAGGAATTCATCATTTTGATTTAGCTTTCGAAGCGAAAAGGTTCTATTCTTCGGTCTTAAAAACATTTGTATATATATTTATATATTATATATTTATATACATACCAAACTGGAAAAATGTAAGAACAAAAGTGAAATAATAATAATTCAAATCAAAAAACAGGCAAATTTATTTTTGAAATGCAATCGCAGTCTAGCGTAATGAAAATGCAAAACCAATTTCATAGCAGCTCAATTCAATTACTCAAATGTCGAAAAACCGATTCACACAATTTTAACATCAAATGAAGCACAGACAGCCAACAACAAAACCAACTGAAAATCTTAACTACATATTCCCATTTCAAGGTCTGACGTGGAGGTCTATAGCAGCCGTCATCCCAACTCCAAGTCCGGTTTTCCGCAACGCCGACGCTCTTCCTCAGGATCAAAATCGCCGCCTGCGCATCGTCACTATTCCAACCGCCGCTTGTCCCGTGATTATCAGCGCATGCGTCAAGTACGCGTAAGTAGCGACAAATTGAAACCTAAACAACAATTTAGATGCAGCTATTAATTTGTTTAGTCACAGGATAATCCACAAGCTAGTCGCTGCATTGGTGTTTTTGGCCTGCACACCAAGACCACCCAGCTCAAGGTGCGCGAATTGTTCAACAAATTCGGACCCATCGAACGCATTCAAATGGTCATCGATGCTCATGTAAGTGAGGGAATTCCACATAATTGCCAAAATTGTGCCATTAATTTTTGGTCAGCGTGCAATTTCGACTTGAGCTTGTGCCGAGTTGCGTGTGTGGCGTTTGGCAAACAGTATTTGTATTTAAATGCAGCAATAATGAGTGTTTGCTATGCGAATCACTAGCAATTCACTAAAGGCTTGCTGTAACATAAACATATGTTTTGAATTCACTCCATATTCCCTATTCACTATTATTTACCATCCTTGTAGACTCATCGCTCTCGCGGCTTTTGCTTCATTTACTATGAGAATATCGGGGATGCACGCGTTGCCAAGGATGCTTGCACTGGCATGGATGTTGATGGCCGACGCATTCGCGTCGATTACTCTATAACACAGCGCCCACACACACCCACGCCGGGTGTATACATGGGACGCCCTTCACGGTTGGTACTATTAAAAGAAAAACGTAAGTTGTTTAATAATGTTTTTAATAAAAATGCTGCAGTGAATCCCGTTCACATCGACGCAACCGCCGTGATTCGCCATCTGTGTCACCAAACGATTCGAAGCGTCGCAATTATCGCAGTCGTCAACGCTACGAGCGCAGCAGCAGTCGCTCTCGCAGCTATTCCCGTTCACGCTCACCACGCAAGCGTAAGTTTAAAGTTGTATTATTTATCCACTATAATTGATCATTGTTGTTTATCCTTGCAGCATCTCGCTACTCATCACATTATTAACGTGGCGTGCAAAAAGAAGTGCTTCCGCACACGAGGGTATAGACTGATTTCTTTTTGTTATACAATTCCCTGTATATTAGATGTGGCAGTGCCTAGTATAAACAAGCAGCACCTAGTTTTAGTCGATAATTAATTCACCAATATCGTTTATGTTGCACCCCTCGTACGTTTTTGTAAAATGTAGTGTAGCCATCAAGAAAGCGACCGATGTGGATTTCGCGTCTCATCCTTTATCCATCCAATGGCGCGTAACACAATTTGTGATATGTATTTTAAAAGAAACGGCATAAATCGATTCAAAATATACTAACAAAACTAATCCAGGTGTACGGTTTAGTTGTGGGCTCTGACACAACCAATTTAGCACATATAATATATTTATGTTGTTTATGTATAGGTTTGTATAAGAAATCTTTAGTTCTATTTAACTTGTATGCTACCAGACATGAACACTTCATGCATTTAATTTGGATTGACAGCTGCTGTGGTTGTTGTCGTCGTCGCCGTCGTTGCTGATGCTGCGCCTGTTGCAGCCTGTGTTGCGCGCGACGTCTTATATGCCAGCTCCAGGCTCTGCTGTATTACCTGCATATCCCCTTCGATGCTGCGCGCCCAATTCTCCACATCTCCCAGTTCTTTTAGGGCACTGCTGAAGTTGTCAATCAACTGTAGCCACTGGTGCGTTTGTTTGGCAAAGTTGGTTGCACCCACGTGCAATTGTTTGGCTTCCGCATCCAAACGCTTCTGATTTAAATATGCTTGCGCCACACTAGTTTGCAATTTATATAGTCAAAATATACACACATCATCTACTTCACCTTACCCCACATTTAGATGATCGACCAGTGATTGAGTAAGTTCGTTTGAGGCTTCAATTGCCTCTTTGCGACGCATTTCTTGCTCTTGTTTTCGTTTTGATTGTTTGGCATGATGATCCTTAACCATTGAGCTCAACATCGCACCCGCTTTTTTCTCTTACAACAAAATTGCTTTACAAATAATACAATTCGGCTGACAACTAGAGATGACCTTCAGCATAAATATAAAATATCAGATGTGGCTCAATCTATCGATAGACCACAATTCAGTGCAGTAGAGATTATCGATACTTTTTAGGTATTTGCAACTGTGCAAATCAGTTATTTACTGGTAACACAAGTTGAATTTAATGGGTAACTAGCACATTTTAGTTAACAATTCAAATGCACCAGTGCCGTTGCGCACCGGGAGGCCAACCATCAGCCGACTCGATGGCGAATTAAGCTGATCGGGACGTCCAAAGCCGGCTGCGTTGCGCAAAAACTGCAAACTGGACTCAAAGGACATTTGCTGCAGTGGCGAAGAGGAATGCTCCATGCCCTTGCGCGACAGTGGCTGGAACGTGCCATCAAAGGTCATGTAGTCGGCGATCAAAGACAAGTGGCGTCGGTCCACGGTAATGCCATACACCTTGAAGACATTGCTCACTTCCTTGACAATCACCTGAGCGGCAGCCTCGATGCCGTAGGTGCGTGCTATTGCATGTATATCGTTGGAGTACAAGCGATTCAGATCCAGGATCTTGTTGTGCTGGAACATTTCACCAATATTGATGCCATCCGTTTTCAACAGCTGCTCGTCACCGTTGCCCTTGTAGATGATGGCGCGTTTGATATGCGGCACCTGATGCACAATGCTCTTGGCGGCCAGTTCGCGTATGATGGATGTAAGATCGGGTTTCTGGTAGCGCACACTCAGATTGAGTGCTACTCGGCACCACAGATGATGCTCCTTGTCATAGGTGTAATCGTTAACCATTTGATTGCTGAGCAGCTTTTCCACCGACTTATCGTCCACCTCGGCATTGTCTTCGTTCGCCT
Source organism: Drosophila anomalipes (assembly GCA_035041615.1). NCBI lineage: Eukaryota > Metazoa > Arthropoda > Insecta > Diptera > Drosophilidae > Drosophila > Drosophila anomalipes. The sequence continues at coordinate 12,398,873 of JAWNKZ010000041.1, forward strand.
GTTCATTGCCATCGGCGTCCTCTTCTTCATTCTCATCCTCGTCGTCTGTAGATTGCAGTTTTTATGAGTTTTGGGTATTTACTTTTGGTGCTTGGCACGCTTACCATTAGCATCTATAATTTCGTCAACATCTTCGGGATCGTCATAGTCATTTTCATCGGTTTTGCGTTGCTTCAGCTTAATGCCAGTGGCGTCATCGTCACCCTATTGAAGATGAATGTTGTCTTGGAATTATATTTTTACTTTGACATATTCAACTTACGCCCTCATCTGAAGAGTCGTCTTCATTTTCTGCTACTCTTTGTGTGGCCATGTCATCAGCAGCATCTAGCTCTTGATCATTATCCTCGTCCTGCTTGTTGCCGCCCTCCTTTTTGTCATCGACCACAATGCTGCAGGTAGATAAATTTACAGGTAAGTTTAGGGTTTTTGAGAATGACAATTAAAGTAAATACATTTTGGAAGTCTTCTTGGCACTGGACACCTTCACAATAGCGCGTATGAGCTGCTTGAAGAACGTCTGATGCATGTATTTGATAATGCGCTTTGGTCGCACACTATAATCCTCCTTGTATATCTCGCGCGGCAGGAATTTGAACATCAAGTCATACACATAGGCGCGTTCCGGCTCCAGCGTTAAACTGGTGCTGATGTGCACGGCTAATTTGGGAAAGAGAAGCAATTACAGATAGCCAATTCTGTGTATAGTAGGGTAACAACTTACATTCCAGCAGGCTGGCGAGTGTTACACAATTGAGGGAAATGCGCAACTTCTCTGCGTTGTGCTGCTGTCCCGGTTTGATGGGTATATCCATCGATGGCGTCTTGATGTTCGATGAGGCCAGCATGAGAATTTCACGCAAACGTGGTATACCCAGGGTGACGTTCATTTCACCACGACCCGCAAAATGGAAGGTGTTCAGTGTCATCTGGGTGGATGGTTCGCCAATCGACTGGGCTGCAATAAGACCCACCGGTTCGCCCGGCGAGGCGAGTGCCTTGATGCTCTTCATGTGCATAATGTCAGCGATGATTTTCTTCTGCGACGGATTCTTCAACGCATATTCGTCAATCAGTTGGCGTGTGCGCTCCGAAACGGCTCCATAGTAATTATCCTGCTTATATACGGCCACGGTGGGATCGGGACAGCGTGCATATTTCTTGCGATACAGTGCCTTGTCCTCGGCATCTGCCTTCTTCCACAGCTTAATTAGACCCTCGTCGAAGCGTCGGCGTCCCGTCTTGGCATTGATTTCATTGGGTCGCTTGACCTCCACTTCGTTGCGCAGCTCCTCCGAGAAGTGGGTGAAGGCGGCACGCAATTTGTCAGGCTGTTTCTTCTGCCAGCTGCGTATGTGTTTTTCGTGTCGTTTCACCTTCGCCAGGCACTCCTCGTCCTTCATTAGCTCCAGCTGGCTGGGGCGCAAAACAGCTTTCACATTTTGTGCAAGAAAATCGGCGCAGAATTTGCCATTAAAGAATTTGGACTTGAGTATGTCCAGGCCATCCTCGCCGTAGAGAAATTGCACCACGCTGTTGTCACTGTCGCGCACAGTCAGATCATAGTGCACACTCAATCCCTCCAAGTGCTTGATCAAACATCGCTGCAGATAACCGGATCGGGATGTCTTTACAGCTGTATCGATGAGACCCTGACGCACGAAACAAAGATAAATTAGTATTTAGAGATTGCATTCGGAATTTATGTGCTTACTTCACGACCAGCCATGCAATGGAAGAAGAAATCCTGCGGCTGTATGCCCGTCATGAAGCGTCCATCAATAAAACCGCCTGACTTGGGCGATGTCTCAAAAGAGGTAAAGCTGGGAAGAGATTTTCCCGATATCATCAACGGCGGTCGCTTGCCTTCCAGCTCAATTTGGCCGAGCAGGCAGGAGATTTGCATTGTGTTAACCATGGAACCTTTGGCACCAGATAGCACCATCAGTTGCAGATTATTCGATGGGAACTTGCTGATCAGACCGCCTGGCAAGCAGGTTCTATATAATGATGATAAACAAATCACTCTTAGTTGAAATACCTTCTGGGGATTAGCCTTAAACTCACTTGTTAATATCATTTGTGTAGCCGTCGAGCAGCGATTTGTATTTGCGATCGAGCAGAACACGAAACTTTGAATCCTTGACGTAGGCAGCCTCCATTTGCTCGGCCAACTCATCGTGCGGCGGCACATCGTCCAATTCGAGGGCAGCGGCAACAGCACTGTTGCCCGCATCGCGACATTCATCAATGATATTGCGGCGCTTGCGATCAGCCACATCACTGACCAAAATATCCTTGACACCCAGCGTAAAGCCTTCGAGTTGCAGGAAGAATGTGAAAACCTTGGTAAAGGCGGTCAGCAGACGAGTGGACACATCGCCGCCATACAACTCGTACATGCAATGGATCAGACCAAATGTAGTGGCGCCATACTGTTGCTTATCCAGCACGCCCACCAACAGCTCACCCTTACGTATCTGCACCTGACTCTCGCTCAATTCCTGTTCCAGCGGCGACGTGCCGCACAGCGGAGTGCGTGACTTGGCCACATTCCAGTTCTGCAAGAATTAATTGCCTTAGTAACTGGCTTGAATCTTTGTATATCTAGGTCCTTGCTTACCTTGCCGCCAATTTTGGCAAAGGAATCCAAATTGATGCGCTCGTAGCTCTCTGGTATCAAATTAATGATGATGGTGGAGAGCACCTGCTTTCCGGACCACAACGTGACTGGTTTTATAATTGATGGTGGCAGTAATTTGATATCGCCTTTGAGATGCGACAGACCCTGGAAGACCAACTGCTGGTAGTCCTCGCGACTGAAGAAGCGACCACGTATGGAGAGCTTCACGCCCGAAATAACTTGATCCTGGATAAGCCCACCCAGCGGAGTGCCGTCCTTGGGCACCAAATAGTTACTGGCTACATTGACAAGATTGTAGGCCTCGGCTCGTGCCACCTCGCTTTGCGGATAATGCGCGTTCATCTCGTCACCGTCAAAGTCGGCGTTGTAAGCCTTGCAATTGGAATAGTGCAGCCGAAATGTTTTCTCGCCGTGCAAAATGCGCGCCTTGTGCGCCATAATGGAGGGCTTATGCAGCGACGGCTGACGGTTAAGCAGCAGGACATCGCCATTCAGGACATGACGATGTACGATCTTGACACCCTCCTTGGGATTTGATAGCAACAGTTTGGCCATGCTGGCTCGCTTGGCCACATTATCGGCGGGTATAAATGTGGTCGATCCCTTGCTGTCCTGTATGTAATTGGCACCAGGATGTACATCCGGTCCATTCATGACCATTTTGCGCAACTCGACGACATTCCATTCGGTTACAGGCACCGGATACGATAATTTCCGGGCAAATATATCGGGTATTCCAATCTCATCCACGTCGATATTGGGATCGGGTGTGATGACTGTGCGCGCCGCGTAATTCACACGTTTTCCCATCATATGCTTGCGGATGAGGCCGTCTTTCTTCTCGAGCACCTGCTTGAGGCCCTCGGCGGATTTGATGTCACGCGACATGTTCACGTCGAGCAGCACATCCACGGAACTCTGCAGCGACAGCCAGGCATTGTAGAGCTTCTCGTGGCTGTTGCTGCCACGCATATTCTGGTAGGCAGCCCTGGCCTGTTCATTAAGATTTTCCTGCTGACCCTTCATGAACTTCAATACCACATTGAGTACATTGTTATTCTCAATGATGTTCACATAGATATCTGTCTGCGGATTGCCTTTCATCATGTCGTTAATGATGTTCATGGGACGCGCACGCGGCGGCGTCACTGGTATTGTGTCCATAAAGAATATATCCACGGGCGAGTAGTCGTTGTTGCTGCTGCTGCCGCTTGCATCGCTGTTCAGGCTGAGCACGGGCACCAAGAGTTTCAGCAGCTGCGGATAGTTCTCATAAATTTTGCGCAGATAGCGTTGAGCCTCATCGGCGAATATCACCTTGTTCTGGCCACTATTATCGGGCACATCGCCCAGCCTGGCAAAAGAGTCGGGTTTAATGCGTAATGCAAGTGGATTTGTGTAGGTCACTTACCGCTCCTTCATATCGGCAATGGTCACATAGTAGACGAGGCGACGATGCAAGTAGCGCACAAAGCGCATAGACTTATTGCAGTGCCGACATTTCTTGCTTGAGGCACGCTGCAGTGCCGCATGCGTGATTGCTGTGCGTAGAGAGCAGCTTGTCTTGGTCATATTGGTGGCATTGCTTATATTCTTTGCGAGCAATTCGCTGACAGCTGCAATGCGTGGATGCACAGCATCGCCGTTGTCCAGCTTCACCAGCTCCTCGGTGTTCTGGCATGCGATCTCCGATTTAAACAGCTCCAGCTCCTGCGCTTCAATAATATAGCCAGCATCGATCAGTCGCAGCTGCAGCATGATAATCTCGCTCTCATGATCTTTGGGGTTGGGTTTTCAATTAGTAAAATGAATCGGTAGACTGCTCAAACACTCACCCTTCATCTGCAGCTTGAAGCAGTGCAGACAGAAGATGCAGAGTAAACGCTGCGCCAGTTTGATGAAGAACGGATTGTACACAAGTGAGCCCAGCTCAATGCGACCCATGTGACCGGGACAATCTTGCATCCTCAAGCATGTGCCGCACGGATCCATGCAACGGCCATAGGAGCCCAGTCGTATGTCATATAAACCACCGGGAATTGGGTGTCCCAAGGCATCGAATGTGAGGCCGGTTATTATTTTCACCACACTCAGTTTGCGTATCTCTTCGGGTGAGAACACGGCGAACTCCAGGTCCGAGGGAAACATATGCACGTCCGGTGCCCTTCTCGAGCCCATTTTACAGCGATTTTATTTATATTTTTAATGGAAATAATTGTCTGCCTCAAATCAACAGCGTGCAGCACGTGTATTTAAAGAGAACTGCGAAAGTATCGTTGAATGTAGCGATCACATCGATATATATGCATATTTCGCGATACATCGATAACTTGTATCGAAGAAGCAGCAGCAAACAGGGTTGGTTACAATACAATGAAGGCGGGATTTTTTCAAATTTGAAACAATTTGTCGTGTTTAATTAATCAGAAGAAATGTGTAAATACAACTTCATATGGATTATGCTTTGGTTATGCTTAGAACTTATCACAAGTCAACTGGTATTGCCAGTTTTTAAAAGCCACATTTTGTTCGTATTTGTTGCGGACAGCGTCCAGGTGTTCCGCAACAATTGCCTCATCTCCAACGGCTGTTGCTCCATCACCACAGCCATCTCTTGCTCCCGTTCCCGTTCCATTTCCAGTTCCGTCTCCTCGGAGAGTGTTTGCAGCCTTGCTGCTACCCACTGCTGGCTGTTCATCGTACGGCTGCAATTGTCTTGGACGTCGCAAACGCTGGTTACCTGCTGCTCCTCCTCCTCCCGCTGATGCTGCTGTTTCTCTGTCTCTTTCTCTATCACGTTTCGCTGTACGACCACCTTTGCGCCAGGACTCGACATTGGCCACGTGGCCCGTATCGGCGCTGCCTCGAAAGATGGTCGTCCAACGAAACCACTTTTGTCATAATGATGAACTGTGTCGACTATGCGGCATCTCGCGTCGCAACAAATAGACGCACAAGCCCAGGCAAGCAAGCAGCAGGCACACTAAGCCAAGCATCGCATAGAAGCCCTGGCGATAACGTGCCGCATCCGCATTGGCCTCCATCAATCTAACACGCTGACCCACGACACCGCCATCATAACCAGCGCCCCGCTCGCGTAGCTCCGTATCCTGAGCCGTGGGTAAGAGTACCCGCCAGAAGCCAAAAACACGTCGCAGATGATTGCCGTAGCCGGAATCCAACTGATTGCTGACCACATACGATTGTCCATTCTGTCTATAATTATCGTGGCGATTTGTCCTGGACAAGCTGCGATCTGTGCCAAGCTCTGTCTGCTGTTTACCGCCCAGCAGTTGTTCAATTTGCGCCTCATCCGACCCTGATGGCAACTCCAGGCTCTTGGTGGCCAGCGCCTCACCCAGACTGTAGATGAAAGGGCGCTGAGCGGTGTACGGTTGCCAGCCATCGTAGATGCGTCCCGGCGTGGGATTACCGCCCTTCACAAAGCTGGCAAAGGAGCCACGTAGCTTGCGGCACAGTTTCTCCTCATCGGCGCTGAAGCGACGCCTTGAAATCTGCTGAAATAAGCTCGGACCGAGCAGCAACGGTAAGTCCGAGCTATGCGAGGCACCACCAAAGAGATTCTGTCTGCCACGCATGTCCATCGAATGTGTTAGCGACTGGTCAAAGACATAGGCATAGCTGAGGGTGCCATTGAGCAGCTGTAGCAGACGCAGGAAAGGTGTCTCGTACAGCGACTCGGACAGCAGACGTTGCATGCCCCATAGCAGTCGACTGACTGACGAATCCTCGCCGAAATAACGCCAACGGATAGCGGCTAATTGTGCCTCACTGGCTCCCGCCTCCAGCTGCATGGAGCGCAACACATTCGGCAGCAGAGTGCTGTTAATATAACCATGTAACGGCACATGTCCATTGCGTGCCACGTCCAGCCAGTAATCCTGCAAAAAGGCGCCCTCATTGGATGCAATGCCCAGCAGTAGTGGCGGCAGTGAAGCATTCACTAAGAGCTGCTCCAATTGACCACGCAGCTGGATACCCAGCTGCATACTGCCATTGCCATGATTGTAGACACTTTCGTAGGCACGCAACAAGTCCTCGGTGCTCTTGCGGCGTAGGCAACTCAACAGTTGACGATGCTGTTGCTCCTCGAACTGACAGCCCAGCTTATGGACGAGCGTTCGACCCGTGGCCATAATACGCTCTTGATGACCAGCACCCAAGGCGTACAGCACAGGACCGGGTGACATCAATATGACTTGCTTAAACGTTGTCGCATCACCATCCGGCTGCAGTGCAATGGCCAGTGCAAGGATGGCACCACTTCCATGACCCAGCAGCGTCACCTGATCCGCATTGCCACCGAAACTGGGCGCGTTGCGTTGCAGCCAATACAACGCCAATTGAATGTCGCTCAATCCATAATTTCCCGGCAGCTGGCGATGATCCTGGCCCAGTCCCAGCCAGCCATAGATATTGCTGCGATATTGCACGCTGACCACAATGATGCCCTCGGCAGCGGCAAAGTCCAGACCATTGATGCGATTGCGTGGCCAGTCGTATGCGAAATCCTCGCCGCTAATTATAACCAGCATCGGCAGTTGACCATAACGTAAGCCCGTCTCCGGCGTCCAGATGTTCAGATACAGACAATCCTCTTTGCTTGAAGTTGCTCGCAAAATGCTGCCATCGACGGTCTCATCATAAATGGTATTCGAGAGCTGTGGGCAAATCGGTTGCATCGTCGTTGCCTGCAGCGTCCGGTTCCAGCCATTGTGCGGCTTGGCGGGCTACAACGAAAGAGAAAAGGAATTTTAATATTAAATCTCTTTAATTTAACACAGAAATACTTAGTTACCCTTGGATGATCATGGTAAATTATTAATATAAAAATATGTTTTAAAAATAATGTTGTCAGCTTTCTTTCTTTAGCTTACCGCAAATCGCAGTGGACCCAATGGCGGCTGTGCATAGGGTATTCCCAGGAAGGCGTAGACTGCGCTGCGTGACCCATCCGGAAAGATCTTAAGCTGAAATAAAAAAGAACAAGTTTGAAATGGTACAAGAATCTCTTATATATATTCTTTGATAAGACCTACACCTATTAGATCACCCTGTTCCAGTTTGATATGCGTTTGTTGGGCCCAGCAGCCGTGGATGCTGAGCCAAGTGAATACCCCTAGCCAGTTAATGAGTACAAACATTTTCATCTATTGGCCGCTTTTCACTTGCTAACACCTGAAGCTGCATTTATTAGTAGTTATTCTTTGTATTTTTATTTATATAAATTAAATGTTTATTTGGTGTTTTTTTTTTTTTTTAACTTTTTCCGCTGCAGTTTTTCAGCTGGTGGTAGACTTCTGGACTTCTGGACGCTGGCACGAAAACTAAAAAAAAAAAAAAAAAAAATGAGCCCGTTGATGAAAATGTTGGCTAAAAGTTTCTGCTAGAATTATTTCAATTGTTTTGTGGTGTCATTATTGTTAATGCTGTTGCTGTTTTTGTGTTGTGTGCGCGCAGGAATCATTCATGCATTCATTAGAGATCAAAACGCCAGCGACACCGAAAACATTAAACAACAAGAAGGGTTGATTGTTGTTGGTTGTGGTGCAAGTATGTTTACATGTTTCAACACATACATCCATACATATATACATCATACATACATACATACATACATATATACATACATACGTTGGGTCCGCGCTTTAGGCAGAAGACTGGACCTGGACCCATGTTACATGCGTTCATTATGGAGTATGTTATGGCAAATCTATAGCAGAGGGTTGCTTAAAATGTTTGGGAATTGGAATTTTAAAGCGAACTCTTGAATCATTAGAACTATAGTTATTTTACTGTTATCGCTATGAGAAACTTTTATTGTTGCCCTCGATCTTCTTTGTTGTCTTTTTTTTTATTGAGTTTTGATTTTGCTGCTGCTGTTGGAGAATGTAAATATTTGTACGCTTCACAGCCTACGTCTGTCTGTCTTTTTTTTTTTTTTTGATTCTCTATCCGTCTGACTGTCTTCCGTCCTGTTAAATGGAGCTGTCGCAACTTTTGGCCCACAGCAGATAATGTACCATAATATTTGGTTCAATTCCGGGCCAATGCGACGAGAACAGTTTACCTCGGTGGTTGTTTTTACGTGTTGTTGTTTTTTTTTTTTTTTTTTGGATTTTGCTGGCTCTGCTAGACGAAGCGCAGTTCCGGTGAATGACTGTGGCTAGAGTTGGGAGATCGGAGTTCGCAATGCTCATAATTAACATCTATGTTGTCATAGAAACTAGCAGTTTTATTAGCACACACGCGCATTTATGCATTTTAATTAGTTTCAAGAGCAATTTGGTGCTGCTGATGCTGCTGCGTGAAAATCAACAAATACAGCAGAGGGGGAAGCGAATTTTTTGTGTTAATTATGGGGCTACAAAACACACGATTAAAATGCTATTTGGCCGGAACTATTGTCTCTCTCTCTCTCTTTCTATCTCTTTTGCTTGTACTCTGTGGCACTTAATCAATTTATGCCAGCTTGGATTTGCGCATTGATTATTGTAAATAGCGATGGCAGCCTAGTTTTGGTCAATGGGTCAATTTCTCTTTGTGATTGTGTTATAGGGGTATAAGGCAATTAGAATAGGCCGTAAATACAATATCGAGAGTTAAATTACCATATGAAATGACAGTTGGCTGCGGCTTAAAACTAGAACTATTCGTATGTTCAACAAATGTTGATTTATGGTACAATAAACTGTATTACAAACTACCATATTTCCACTTAAATACACAGACACACATTCAGATTATCTTTCATCTAAATAGTTGGTCCTTTACAATATGGAACAGATTCGGGCTACAAGCCAGCAAGTAGGCCAAAACAAATTAAGCTGTCAAACTGTTCATTTCGTTTTTGGCCATTTAGCTGTCGAACTAAGCTGTTGATCGTTGTTGCACATTGTTTTGACATTTGGCTTGGGTCCCGCAATGTTTTCAATAAATTCAGCACAAAAACCTGTGACACAAAGTTTGGCCAAACCCTTAAAGCACTTATTGCCAAATTGGAAAACTAAAAATGTGCTGGCCAAAAACCAATGCAAATATTCGAAGCTCCAATTGAAACATTTTTGTCAGCTACAAGAGAATAACAACAACAACAGCAGCAACAACAATAACAACAATAACCATTAGAACAATCATTGCAAAATTGACATCTGAAAATAACTCGGAGGGCAACAATAACTACTGGTTGCATTTTGTTAGATTCGTTCTGGTTTTGTTGTAATATCTATTCTTTGGGAATGTATTGGAAAAATTCTTTATAAAATTTGACTTCAATAAAATCCAATTGTTCGCCTTTATTATTGCTGGCAGTGTGTAGGCATTGCTGCTATTGCATAAAAATTACCAAAAGTTTCCAAACACAGCAGATGGAGAAGGGGAAGGGGGAATGCAGGGCAAGGGGTAGATGGTGTAAATGGAGCTGTTTGCTTGGGTGACTGAGCTCTTGTATACTCGTAATTTAATTTCGATTTATATTTTTCAAACAATGCATTGAATTATTTGTGTGCTTGTGCTTTTAGTTTTTATCTACTTTTTGGTTTTTGTTTCAGAATATTTGCAACGCACTAAAGTGTAACCATTGTGGATTTTACACAAGGAAATTCTTAATGCTGGCTTTGCCAACAATTTGTCAGCACTTCGAAACAATTTAAGTTGTGGTTGCCTGGTTCATGAAAGTTAGAAATTCAATGCGACAGCGCTGGGCGTATGCCCCAGATACTTGTGTATAAACTAAACAAAATAGTCTTCGTAACCTTGAAACTGAACAGATTACTTTGTGGAATGATTTTCATTTCTGATTTGTTCTCTGATATATTAAATATTTACTATTTTATTTCATTTATTCTGAACTCAAAAATATTTAAATTATATAGTTATATGCATTTGCCTGAATTTTGTTATTAATTATTTAACTTAACGTTTTGTTGTTAATTATCTTAATTTCATATATGCCCAATAAATTAGAATAATAATTCCCATGTGCAAATGCCAAACGTAGCTAAATAATAACAACAACAATAATAACAACGACAACAACAATCGCTAACAGCAACATTGAATAAGTGCATTAAGTTGTTTCGTGGAACAACAGCGCCCAGCATAATTATGTAATTAGCTAGAACAACAACTGTGCCAGCAATTTGCCCAAAAATATCTAACAAAACATTGTACAAGGCTGTTGTTGTTGTAGTTGTTGTTGTATTTGCTTTTAGTTTTGTCGGTGTTGGGGCTGTTGTTGTTGGCTTAAGCCTAATTTAACGGCGCAGTAGACAAACAATGTGGAAGGCATTTTGTTGATGCAGCTAACCACACGACTTGCACTCAAGCATTATGTAGATGGCAAGGGGCATGCAGCCGAAAGCTGCACACTGCATGTTTAACACGCGCTCGTTTCTAATTAATGCTAAAAAAATTTGACTAAAAAAAAAAAGAACGGAAAACAAAGGGGAACCGCATTTTTGTTGGTCTATCTGCTGGGAAGGGGGGAAAGTTAACGGGATGGGTACAAGGGAAATAGTTGTAAAAGCCACTTCTGTTAGACGTTTCTGTCTGCCACAAGAGCTGACAAACAGTGGCGACATAAAAACTGAACATATGCAGCATGTCCTTGACAATGTCAACAGCATCCAAGCAGGCGCACAGAAGTGACCGACAGAGGTCGCTTATGTGACTGTGACCAAAGATGTTAAAGCAGCTTTAGCAAGAAAATGGGACTCAAACAACCTACTCATTTGTGGGACATAAAAAGTTGGAATAACTGGGCTACTGGAGAGGAGAGCTACGAGATGGGTGTCAATCAGTTTACAAATATGCTCGAAGAGGACTTCAATCAGACCAGATAATGACGGTGATGAAGAATATGACGATGACTGGGCTGAAGTGGTTGATTCTCATCTCGCACCCAAGTTGCATGCACATGCCATTGACCGGCGTGTACTAGGAGCACTAATTAATGTCCAGAGTCAGGGAGACTTCAATAACCCGTAGGCTTTTGCTGCAGCTGTCTCTGTTGAGAGTTGACAATTGTCCAAGCAGAATCTATCCATATCGTGTTGTAGCTGGTCACTGTTCAACAAACGACAGGTTGTGGTACCATTCGATTTGTATCGATCTCTTAGAACAGTTTCTCGTAATATGCTTTCAAAATTTGGTGACTAGCTTACAAATTGCGCAAGATATGTGCATTTCTCTATCTCTAAGGTATACCACGATATCAGAGTATAAAAAATTGGCCAACAAATAATGCACTTATTTAATGAAAGCAAAATGTTTAAACTTGCTAGTCGTCCCTCTTAAAGCAACACTAATTGCTGTTAAATTTATCTAACTTATTCACTCTACAAAGTGATATGCTGCTTTACAAAAAAAAAAAACTGATTTCTATATGAGCATAATTATATGTAATTAATGAAATGCACTTACCAATGTACCCCCGTTCGAGACTGGCTTCCTCCGCAAACTATGAACTCCTTATTTGCGGAGCAAGTGTGTGCAATAACCGCGAAATTTCATTGCATGCTTTTAGGCTGGCGCTTTTGTGAGGCAAAGCCGCAAAAATGCAATTTATTAATTTGCAAGTGAAGAAATTGCTGGCTAAAAGTTTTAGATCTATATTCACGTGTATGCATATATGTATATATGTGTATACATGTATGCATGTAATTACATGCGCATACTGGAAGAAACTCACCTGGTTGGAAAACTATTTTCGGGAGAGGGCAGCAAAATGTTCGCTGCTTCTTGCTAAAAACTTTGCTAATTCGTTTTGCAAACTTTTAGCAAGGTGTTGAGTGTGCCAGCGACTTGTTAATAGAAACTACATTAGCTGGTTAGGTAATAAATGAAAAACAATTTGCACGTCTCTCATTTCATTTAATTTTTATTCAAAAATCACATTTGTTGTTGTTTTATTTTTGTTTTCGTTTGCTGATTCGGCGCGAGCTGCTGTTCAATAATATAATAATTTTTACTACATTTTATATATATATAGTATGCTTACTAAATTGAAATTTTCATTTATGTAATTTACATGTTGTTTATGCTTCTCCGTTTGTTGTTAATGTGTCTCTCTCTCTCTTTCGCTTTGGAACCTTTTTCTCTGTATTTTTGCCTTAAGCTTTAACAATTTTTACTATGCAATAACTTAAGCACATTTACTTGAATTATTTCATTGTGTGGCAGCTGAAGTACTGTATGTATTTATCAACTGTTTATATATTTATGTACAAAAGTTCATTTGTTAAAAAATCAAATTAAAAGCGTTGCATGCTCTTGGGCGCACTTTTCCATTCAATTTGACACCTCAAATTGCAGTCGCATTTATGTCTATATAAAATTACAAAAATGTAATTAAATCAATTTTTAAAAGTGACAAAAACATGTTATGCGCACAGAACTCAATTGAAAGTACAATAAATGGCCAAGTGAATAGGTTCAACAACAATTCGGGAATTCTGCTGTATCTAACTTATATATAAGATTTGTTCTTCTTTTGGGTTGAGGGGCTTTTCTAACGAAATAGCTGGTACATATTTCTCTAGGCTCAGGTCTTATTGTCTGCTTTCAAGCCTCGCTCTCTCTCTCCGTTTTTTTTTTTTTAAATATTCATTATTAATCATAATATATTCATAGACTACAAAAATTTATGCAACTTCAGTTAACTTAAAGTCATAATTTAGAAGTATATTTGGTGTTTAATTTAGTCCTGATTTCAAGTACTAATTTGAACTTTTAACTGCTGACTGAACCTATTCACATGTTCATTTTTGTATAAATATATATTTATTAAGGTTTTTTCTTTTAAATCAGATGATGATTCAATTTCAGTGCTCAACTGTGCACATCGTGACGAGCACGATGAGCAAACAAAAAAAAAAGAGGAGGAAAGTAATAATAAATTGAAATGCATTTTGCAGGTCGGCATGGCCCTCATCTGTTAAATGTGGCAAACTAATTGATTATGCACAATTATCTTAAAAATGCAAACGCAATAAATTGAAATGCATAAAAATGGATAACGTGTGTATATATACGATCATACTATATACTATATATTTTGCTGCTGCTGCTGTTGGTAGTATTTACTATGTCAATCGTATCACAACATTTATATTTCGCATTTAATTTAGTTTATATATATATTATTTTTTTTTTGTCAATGTTATGCAATATGGTTGATTAACATTTTATGTTAGCTGCATATATAATATTCATTTATTATTATGTGTGATTAGTGTGGTTGGGGGACAGGCGAAATGTGTTGCACATAGTTTTTTGATTTTATTTTCGTTTCGTGTTTTTATTTTTGGCTTGTCAATATCAAATAATTAAATTAATGTGCACTGTTGTGTAAGATTGTAGATTTGGTTTTGTTGTTGGTCAATTGTTCGTCTTTCGATTTTTGTTTGTTTATTTTGTTGTTATATTTTTGTTGTTAGTCAAATATGTATAAAAAGTGGCATAGTCTGTTTCTTGTTTGTGTCAAATACAAATGCACAAAATACGAGTATAATACAAATATTTTACACACAGATACAAAAAAGTAAACTCACTGTACAAAAATTTCTTGTTTGGTTTCTGAATAGAGCTATATGTTATTTTCTATGTATTGCTTGTTCCAGTTTTTCTTGTATTGGTTGTATTCTAGGCATGTGTATATTTATGTGTGTGTGTGTGTGTGTGTGTGTGTGTGTATGTGTGTTTCTGTCTGTGTCATGTCCTCAGCCTGGAATTTTTGATTATTATTTAACAGTAAACGCAGAAAATATTTGAAATATTTGATTTATGTGCATTCTGATCCTGATAGGGCGAATTCATTGCATTCGTATCTCTCTCTCTCTCTCTCTCTCTCTCTCTCTCTCTGTGTCTCGTCTCGTTAGTCCTTCCGCCTGTCTGTCAGATATTTTTCCATTTACATACATATTTAGCATATTGCATTCGTGTGTGTGTGTGTGTGTATTTATTTATATTTGTATATGTATTGCTGATAAACATTTCCAATGATAAATGCTAAACAATTTGCTTGGCAGTCCAGAGTTGAGGCAATGCTCCTCAGAGATGCACTGAGTTAGGAAGTGTTTCTCTCTCTCTCTCTCTCTCTCTCTCTCTCTCTCTCTCTCTCTCTCTCTCTTTCTCTTTCTATCTCTTTCTGTCTTCTCCTTTACTTTTCTGTTGACTTCTTTGGCAGCAACTCATATCTGATATGTTTAGGCTAAACATTATTGCTACATTTTACATTTTACGTATGTATTTCGTGTTTCCTACTCTTATTGCCCTATGCACTTTTGTAAGTAACAAAATCTTAAGAAAACAACAAAAAAAAAAAAAAAAAAAACAATCACCAACAGAGGAGAACATAATCAATTTCCGTGAAAATAAAACAAAATTATTGATATTATATTTTATATGTTTTGTGTATATTTCTGTAAAAATATGTATAGATTCAGTATGTGTAAAAAAATTTATTGGTTGGTTGGTTGGTTTTTCTTTCTTTGTACACATATCTATTGTTAATTAAAACTAAATGTAAAAAAGTAAGAAAACTCTCATATGTATGCATTTGATATGCGAGCGTATAACTAATAGAATTGCATATTTATAATATTTAATTGATTGCTACAATAGATAATATATATATATATATACACATATGTATATTAAATGGCCGCATTAAAAGCTAAAGCTAAAGCCGATATACAATTTCTATATTAAAATATGCACTCTTGAACTTTTACTGTAAAATGGAAATTGCACATTTAATATAAGAGTCTAGAAACAAAATATTAAGCATTAATTAGGAATACACAGATACGAATGAAATGAAGACATTTACAACTATTTGTTAAATACCCTCGCAGAGGCTCGCTTTGCAATTGACAAAAGTGTTTGATAAAAGTGTTGACTATTATTTTTGAATGGTATCTTTTTGGAACAATCGGAATGGCATTGTTCTTTTAACGGAAATATCCAGCACATTATGGATTTACATTGTTCAGCCAGTGTCTGCAGGGATATTCTTCGGCCACGCGCCGAAGACAACTTTTGTTTTGTTTGAGTTTGTTGTTTTTGTGCACATTGTGGCATGGCTGAAGAGTTTCGTTCACTTGTAGCTTGTTTATTTGTTTGTCGTTTTTACGAAATAATGGCCACAGTTTTCATTTTTAATAATAATAATAATAATAATAATAATCGATAAGGAATATCTTTGCAAGCTTAAGCCCAATCATTTTCCATTAGTAATGCAACATAAGAAATGGCTACAGACACGCATATATCAATAAAAAACACTATCTAACTATACATACATATACACATAAGGATATATTACTTACTTACACATACATACATATATCGTATCCTTTCAGTATATCATATCAATTGAGTTACAACAATTACAGTTACATACATACAAAAAACATTTACACATACAAAAATCAAACGCGTCGCTTTTACACAGTACAAAATCGGCTACTTATGTATATATATATATACATATATATTTATATATATATATATATATATATATGTCGTATATTGAAAACTTGCTGGGCTAATTTAAAATTAGCAAAAATGGCATTCCGCTCGCACTTTCTGCTCCCCCGGCGGGGAGGATAACTTAACTAAGCCTAATCAGAGTCCGTCTATATACATATACAAATCTGGTGTGTGTCTGTATATAACTACATGCATATACATATATATATGCCGAATGCTATTTAGTTACATACATATACATATACATATACATATACATATATACGCTTCATAAATCCTAACTAATTTCTTCTACTAATAATAATTAACATAGTTTGCGGCGCTTAGCAGCGTCAATAAACAGCAGCTTATGAAGTCTCTGTGTATGTATGTGTGGGTGTATATATATATATATATATATATATATATGGACTGCTGTGTGTGTGTGAGTGTGACTGTGTGCGGTAGGGGAATCTCAGTACACTTAACGCTTGTAGCTATTACCGAACTGCACATATCGCTAGCTGCCAACCAACTCGATCTGGCGATACTTTTTGCGCAGATTGGAGACTGGATCACGATACAACATGGGATCCATGCGCAAATTGGAACGTATAAGCGGCATGTAACTGTAAATACACAATCAAAAAAAGAAGAAGAGAATTATGCTATATTCAACTATAGTTTGTATATCGAATTTACTTTTTTACTCTATCGATACTAATATATATATATATATATATATATATATATATATATAGTTCTGATAGCAATGATTTGTACTTACCCAAAGACCGCGGCGAATGTGTTGAGACAGCTCTGACGCTGTATGAAATGATCGGGATCATTCCATGGCGAGCGTCCCGTCTCCCGATCCTTGTAACCCTTGCGCTGCGTCACTTTGATCGGCGGTTTTCTGGTCACGTGCGAGACCAGCAGGTTCATTAGGATGTCCTCACAGTTGGAGGACTGCTGTACAGTCTTTAATAGCAGCAACGACAGCCAATTGGTGTACAAGTAATTGTAGTAGCGGTGGTAAAACGCCGCACCCGTCAACACAATCGAGTAGTAGTTTGTCCACTTGGACGTATATCCCCAGGCATTCTGTAAAGTGATTAACAACAACAATAAGCCACAAACTATACACACACACACACACAGTGGTTGGGTCTTGTCTCACCTTGGAATCATCCCAGAAATGTGCTCGCGCCGGATAGCCGACAATGCGTTCTGGAAAGTCACGCCAGACCGTGTAGGCAAAGTCCAGTTCATCCGTATTGAGTATGGCATCCTCGTCGAGCGACAGCACAGCATCTGTCTGTATCTCATCGTAGGGCAGGAATCTCTGTGATATGCTTGGCCTCGCCTCCGCACCTGTCTGTCCCGTGGGCGTGGCTGCTCCCCGCGAACTACCACCCAAGGCAATAACATGCAGCGGTATGTGAAATGTGGGCGGCCACCTTTTCTTAAGTGGCAACGGTCGATCAGCGGCCCACAGAACGAGTATCTGTTGGAACAGTTCAAGAAATAATATATATCAGACATGGACTGACCTTTTAAATAATTAGTCGATAAAGAGTTAAGGCATTTTACAAATCGAATAGTACATTAAATCCGTATTGATTGGGCTTTTGTGTCCTTTGAGTGGTGGGGGAAGAGGTAATCTATCACATTGCATGTGTAGGATTTGGACAACTGCAATTTGGATACTTACTCTATCCACAAATTGGCTCTTCGTTATGGTCCTGACTAGTTTGTAGAGGGCCGCATTGGGGCCAAGAGCGGCGCCAATTTGCACATAGATAACGGCCGTGTAGTTGTGACGCGGCTCCATGCCCATCGCATTGAGTAGAAAGGGCATAAATCTGAAACGGGCCACAGGCAATTAGGTTAATGGCAAAACACTTCAATGCGCCCAAAATGGCATCGAATGTAAATTTAATTAGGCACGCCAACAGTGTACAGTGTTAAATGCCAGACTCTTACCTCGAACTATCCGCAAATGTGGGCAGCGTGAGGAGGGCGCCGGGCGATGAGTTCCAGATGAGATTGCTCCTTACCGGATAATCGGGCAGTCGTTCGCGAATTATCTGTGAAAAGAGGAGAAAATCAAACGGCTGTTTAATACCACCAAAAAAAGGGAACTCAAGTGGCAAGGCGATTGCCAATTGATTGCTTAATGAACGGTTTCTGCACTTCAATTGGTCGGCCAAATTGCGTTTTCAATGGCACTCGACGCCAACCGCTTAAGCTGTCAGTCAGTCTGTCTGTCAGTCAGTCAGTCAGTCAGTCAGTCAGTCTGTTTCTCTTTCCGCCTGCCTGCCAGTGTGGCAGTCATTCAATGTGCATTAATTCAAAAGGCCGCCAAGCTGTTGCCTAATTTTCCGCTCCACGCAGCTGGGAGCCAAACAACTCCCCAGAGGAAAACCGCTAGCCGCAACTTCCGCAGTGGAAGGGAAGCCACGCAGGGATCTAAAGTCCCTACGATACTTCAACCCTGTCTCTCTCTCTCTCTCTCTCTTTCTCGCTCGCTGTCTCTCCCTGTTGCTCGCTCTCGTTCACACAAGTGCTAAACAAAGCAGCTGGGAATTCGCTGTGTGTTTGTGCTCAGCCAGCAGCAACGTGTGTCATTAACGCCCATTAATTTGTCGCTCAAAGTGAGAATTATGTGTGTATGTTTGTGCATATATAACGCCTTAAAAGTATGCCATGCTAAATTAGCTATGCACATCATGAGAGACAGACAGAGACAGAGAGACAGAGAGAGAGAGAGAGAGACAGAGAGTGGAAAAGAACGAGAGAGTTGCCAAATCCTTATACACTGCACTGTAGAAAAAGAAATTAACTTTATTGGCATACAAAAAATAAAGCCAAGATTTTTGATAAAAAGAACACCACTTTTAAGCATGAGCCTGAGGGATAAGATTTAATTAAAAACTGTTGCCAAAAGTTTTTCGCATTAATTTCCTTAAAGTGCTTGAAAATTGTAGTTTTAACAGTTTCAGCTTATTTTAAAAATTCTGTTATCAAACCTGTACTTATAACTGCATTTTTTTAGAAAGAAGCCTTGTTCAAAAATGACATTTTGATCTTCGATGTAGTAGATCTTTTTGCGAAAGTGGACAGGTTGTTTAGTGTGGTTGGGCAACTGTCATTATAATTGTTGGTCCCAACTCGGGCTCAAAGCAAGTTACGAGTGCGACGTGTGCCTCATGAAGACAACAGTGGCAGGGGCAGTGGCAGTGGCAGTAGCAGGAAATGCAGTTGGAAATGCGGCTGTTGCTGCTGCTGATGGCGTGGGCTCAACTCATCGGGTTTTCATCTGGCAGGCTCT
Source organism: Drosophila anomalipes (assembly GCA_035041615.1). Classification (NCBI taxonomy): domain Eukaryota; kingdom Metazoa; phylum Arthropoda; class Insecta; order Diptera; family Drosophilidae; genus Drosophila; species Drosophila anomalipes. The sequence continues at coordinate 12,418,345 of JAWNKZ010000041.1, forward strand.
TTTGTGTGTGCCATCAGCAAAATGTGGATAAAACAATTCAACTGATGAACAGTTGAATTTAAATGTTGGGTTGCGAGTTGGAGACGCAATAGAAATACCATCTGCACGGCCCAGATAAGCCACACATATATGCGTCCTCAATTTATATAAGCTTATATAATTAAGGAACTCTGCATTCAGCTCAATAATTATATTCTATGTTCGAATTTTATTATGCATCTTTTCGGCTTTGACTCCGGTTTTTGCTTTGGAGCTTATGTTATTAAGAAAACCGTTGCATTCATCATGCTCAATCCATCTTTTATATTCGAATTGTATTATGTTTAAATACATCTTATAATCTTTTCAATTCAATCGAAAACGGAATTTAATTCAAGTGGAAAATCTCATGTGCAAATATGTTGGCAAACATTTTATTTAAATGTATAGCACACATTAGTTGTAGAAACAGATGTCCTCATACCAAATGCATATTTTGTCTTCCGTTCACAATTGTTGGATTTGCCAACTGAAGATTTTTAGTGGACTTTCTGTCATCTTTTCAGGGGACTCTGTTTATTATGCCATGAGACAGTCTCATCTAGCGACTGTCTGACTCGCTACTCCGCCAGCTTCTTAAGTGCCTGCTTTATTTTGTAATTATAATTTCTTTACTATTCTATATTTTTTTTTTTTTTGTGTTTTCTCTATTTTATTTAAGTTCTTTCCCGCTGCTTCGCATAATCAGCGCAGAGCGCAGAGGGGCGTCTAAGAGCATGCGAGGCGCGTGTTTATTTACCTTTTCAAGTCGAGTGTGTGTGTGAGTGTGTGTGTGAGTGTGTGTGTGTGTGTGTGTGTATGAATGTGGGTGGCTGACATAATTAAGTCAATCTTGTTGCTGCTGCTGTTGACGTTGCTGCATAATTGAGAACAAGCGAGGAGTCAGCAAACACCGAGCGACTGCACTCAACTCTCGTCTCGTCTCTTCTCTTCTCGACTGCACTCGACTCGACTCGTTTTGTCTATGATTCAATTATGCAAGGTGCATCTATGCACAGGTTTAGTCCAGGTCAGGAGAGGCCCAAGCAAATATTTGGCATTGCCATTTTAATTGGCTAACAAAGAGCTTTAATTGACTTTAAGTTCGCTGAGTTTTTTTTTTAAGACGCATTTTCCGTTTGCGTAGTTTTCCGCTACCTGTAATGAGAACTGGCTACAACAGCCGGTTGGCCACGTTTGCTAAAGTGGCAGGCAAGTTGGATTCTACTTTCCTTTTTTTATTTTTAAGTTTTTTCTTAAGCGACTTAAGCAACTGAACGACAGTTTGGCCAACTAGCAAGTGCCATTTACTCCGACGGCCTGATTTAGCCAGCTTGCCAGCTAGCAAACAAGGAGTGAGTGGAAAATATGGTAAAAGCTACAGCTCTCAACTGGGCGCAAAAACTCAATAGAGCGCATAATGTGTGCAAATAAAACAGGTGAGTGCATTTTTGGGCGTGGGCATGGGCGTGGGCGTGGCAACTGCTTATGCAAATGCTTGCGACTCTGACATGGATACAGATAAAGATACAGATACACATGCTTATCTCTCTGTCTTAAAGTAGCTATATTTCCAACTCCAGCTCAGGCTTCCCTTAGCCTTTAGCCAGGCGAATGCCATTTTGGGCCAGCCTAAAAGCAGGCTACACAAATTACTGTGCATACAGGCAGCACTAAAAGGAAATTTACTCAAATTAATTGCATACATTGCTGAAGCTCTTTGGCCCCAAACAAAGTTTCCTTTTTGCGATTTAACGTTTTACGTTTTGTGGGCATTTGCAACTGCTGCTTCTGATGAAAATCAAATAATTTGCTGAAATTTAAACTTTATACAGCTCAACTATGTGGAGTGTGTGGTATGGCAATATAAGTGTGTGTGTGTGTGTGTGTGGCAAGTAGTTTCCTGTTTGTTAATTTGCCCTTTAAATATTTAGTGCTCTCAACTTAACTCGTTTGCGATTTGTAACTGACAAACTCCACATTGCCCACAACTCTAATACTCTGGCAAGCTTTGATGGAAAAAAAAAAGTAATTGTTAAGTCTTGTTTCTAAAGAATCGCCAATGTGTTTAAAGCTGTTAAAAGTGAAAAGATTTCAAGCGTTTTTTTTTTTTTTATGTTCTACACAATTGTTTGCGTGCTTGGGAAATCTGCTCGCTTTAAGTGGCACGCATAAGCGGAAATCGCATTCAAATTCGCGTTTGCATTTGAATTTCGCATAAGCAAGCACAAAAGGAGCGTATTTACTGATGTTTTGCAGCATAGTTTCTGGGGCGCAAAAGTTCAAAGCGTCGACAGCTGCATACATAAAATGTGCAAGCAGCAAGCAGCACACACATAAAATTTGCAGTTGCAGTTGCAGTTGCAGTTGGCAAAAGTTGTAGTCAACGACACCAAAACAAGCAACCCACCAACGAAATTCAGCTGAAGTTGCACAACTTGCTAATGTTGTCCCGCTTGATGCTGTCATTTTATGCTGTCCTACACAAACAAACACACACACACACAAACACACACACACACACACAAACACACACACACACACACACACAGAGAAATCCAGTAACAAGAATGTTTCTGCTCAAGACAGACACGAAATTAACTTAAGCTAAGGGTAGCTTGAAGTACGAAGAGGAAAATTGTATGTAAATGCTTGTCAACTTTTGCTGGCTGCCGATGCAAGTTGCAGTGGCAAGAAACAAGGGCAAAACTGCATAAAACTCGCAGCGACTTTGGTTTAAAATTAACAAACGACCAAGTCGCTGCCTGCTATCTAAAGTATAAAGTTAATGCCGACAACATAGCGTATACGTAATAAGCTGTCCTTTAGTCAAAATTTTGTATTTGCACAGCCCAACAACAAGTGGCCCGTAAATAATGTTGAGTGCTACAACTCGTTCATACTGCATTCGCGCTGTTTTAATTAAAAAATTAAACAACAAACTGAATAAATAGAAATGGTAATTAATTACAAATGTTTGTTGCTGCCGAATGCACAAATTTGCATGTAATTTACGAGCTTGAACAATTCTGCATACAATATTAACACAAATCAAATGGGGTTCACCGGAGTACTTTGTGCTCTGCATAAATAAAGTGTAAGTAAAATTGATAACTATCATAAATATCTGTAAAGATACTTAATCTAAATGGATCCTCAAGAATGTCTAAATATGTTTGGGTATAAAGAGCACTCTGTGTTCACATCTTTGTTTATTGTTTTTTCTCAAATGTGATTTTCTAATTTTTATTTTAATTAAAGGGCAGTTTATAGTCGACTTTTAATAATTCAATTTTATCTAACTTGTTTACTATTTATTTGCACTGCGGTTCTCGGCATGTGACAGAAACATGGCCGCAAAAAAAAACCAAAAAAAAAATATATATTAAAAGCCGAATTGCAAAGCGCTTTTGAAACACAATTGGTTTTATATTATTTATTGCTTTAAATACCTTTACAGAGTGTTCTAAAGCTTTGTCACGGCGTGTGTAACAATTTAATGAAAAACAAATCAGAGAAAAGCCGACATCGAAATTGTTGTTCAAAGTCTGAAATATTATGTTTTTTATTGTATTGAATACATTTTTTATGGAGCACAGTAATGGTTAATGGTTTTCAGTTTATGGGAACATAATTTATTATTATTTATTTAGAAGAGTAAATGGTGAGTAAAGGGTATTCCATGCTCGGCATGCCAAAAAAAAAAGCTTATCATTTTTGTTTCATGTTTTTTGGTTTAGAAGTTTTGTGCAAATATTTATCGATTTCAGCGCACTGTTAATCAAGAGACACTGGGACAAAAATCTGGGACAGCTTCATCTGCATAACGATGTGTGAATGGGTATTGAGTTTTTTTTTTTGTCGATAGCTACCAATTTGCAGTTTAAATTTACTTTATCTTGAAAGTCTTTTTTTTTTTAATACACATTTTGTTTTCGCCATATTTCGCAGCCATTCACTTCGATCTGGCTTATGTCGAGCGAAAACGTCATTTGCCATGACTTCAAAACTTTAAGCTCACGATGATGTCATTATTGTTGGACCAAAGTTGCGCCTGGCAAACGTCAACAGCAACAACTCCAACAACATCAACAACATCAACAACATCAACAACATCAACAACAACAACAACAACAACAAATAGCTGAAGTTATTGAAGCTGCTTTGACAAATTCGCTTAAAGACAACGACAAACAAGTTTTGAGCGAAAAGCTAACAAACTGAGAGCTGAGAGTATTAGGGTCGAAGCGTCTCCCTGAAATTTGTTTGTTAGTACAGTATTTATTGGCTATTGATAGGCAGTCAGATAGGAAAGTCAATATACATAAATCATTAGCTGCGCAACAATGGACAACGTATACAAAGTTATGCATAAATATTTGGAAAACTGTACGAAATATGATTTCATAATTCTGCTTGTGTTAAAAGAGCAAACTGTTTGTGCCTTGGGTCGCCAGAAAACTTGTTAAGCACCTTATTGAATTACAATTTATGAACTAAACTCACATCAAACAAAAATCTTATCTTATTTTCTTTGTGATGAAGAATCTGCAGAACAATTGTTAGAATTCACGTTCTCTACGATTTTTTGGTTTATATATTTAGATCGAATTTGTTATTGATGCCAGCCCAAAATTCACGTATTTGTATAATTTTAATTGCATATGTTTATTGCTCTTTTTATTTTTAACAAACGAGTTTTTAGTATTCCAAGGCCTCTTTAGGCATATGCACGTTATGAAAATTAAACTTTCATTCTTCTGAATACTGAAACCGTTATAGTTCTGGATGAAACTGTTTAGTATCGATCTTTACAGGTAGACTTTCGTTAATGTTTAGTCGACCTGAGATCAAGTTTGAAATGAATAGGTGTAAAAAATGAAACAAAATTCTTATCAATTTATGACCTTAATGTAATCAATTAATCAAGTTAAACGACAAATTTGACGTTGCGAGTCGTCACAAACAAAAAAAGTGCTGGAAAATGCTTGGAAGAATGACAACAGCAAAAACACAACAACAGAAGCAAAAGTTGCGAACAAATGATAAGCACAAAGCAAAACAAACAAAAGAGCATTAACGAAAAGCAAAGAAAACAACAATAATTCTACCGGTTTTGCTTAGCGTTAATTAAACCTAATTAGCTGAACTGTACCAGCATTTGAAGCACACTCGAACAGAATTATAATTCGGCAAGACGTAGCATAAATATATGTTAATATTGCCCAATGTGCTCAACGACGACGCAATAATTAAAAATAATATGATGACGTCACATTGAAGAGCCATATGTGCGAGCAAGCAAGCGAGCGAGCAAGCAAGCGAGCGAGCGAGAGAAGCGACACAGCGACGAAGCGTTCAATAATTGTTGACGACGAGGTCTGCGTCATAATTTAAATTTTAAGGTCAGCTGCTTTTGCACTGGCTTTAAGTTAATGACGTCACGGGCGTGCACGTAACTGATAAGCCCTTCTGCTGCACTCGAAGTAACAGCTGGCATTGGCTTTAACCGTTGGCCATCAACAATAAAGAGAGAGAACTATGTGCTCAGCAAAAGCAATGTCAAATTGGAAATGCCAAGAGCGTGTGTGTGTGTGTGAGAGAGAGAGAGAGAGGCGGCATGCACTATTCTCTATTTTCTATTCTCTATGCTCTATTCTACATCTATGCATATGCTGTATATGTTTGCATGCATGTGTGTGTGTGAAGATTGTGTGTAAAAAAATTTTTTGCCGGCTATAAAAATATTTGCGGCCACTAAAACAACAGATACGCCTGAAAAAAAGAAATTGCACAGAGTGTGAGAGAGAGAGAGAGCGAGAGAGCATTCCCTCAGAGTGTGGAATAACTGTTGATGTTGTTATTGTTATTGGTGCTGTTGTTGTGCTGATTATTTATTGTTATTGCCGCTGGCATCCCCTAGGAATACGAAGCAGGTCGCAGCAGGTTGGCAGCCCTAACCAAAAAGTACGACCAGTCACCCAGTCAGCCAGCATGTCAATAAATATTTCATTTATGACAAGTTGACATTGGATATCGAACGCCCACCCAAATGGGTGGGGGATGGGCAATGTTGACTGACTTCATTTCATAAATTGTGTGCCTAATTGAACTGAAGTCAATAATCGAGTTGAATGACAGAGATACAGAGAGAGAGAGAGAGAGAGAGAGAGAGAAGTCGGGCTATGTATACGAGGAATGTGCATTAAAATAAATATGCAGTAAAAAAAAGTAAGAGCAACTTAAAATACAGACAATTGCTTATATTTTTATAAGCCGTAGCTTCTATTCTCAACATGCAAAGTAAGGAAATAATGACAATATATTAAATACATTTATTTTCCGATTCACTCTTATCTTTGAGAAATTTTCAGCAGTCTTCTACTTTGTGCCATTGAAAGCAATTTGCATTTTGTTCTATGCTCAACTTACTGGAGTGCGTACATTAACCCAATCTTTAAATCGAAAACTTTCATATGCACACATGCATACACACATGCTTACATACATGTTTACAAGCATGCTTACATTCACAGGTATAAATATTTTGTGCTTTGGCATTGATTTCGTTGAATTTACTTTGTGTTGTTTTCTATTTGTGGCTCTCGCTCAGCTGCGCAACTAATACAATAGCAGCGGCGTTCTTAGCAGTTCAAACACAAACAACAACAAAAACGAAAAAGAAAGCAGCAGCAAATAAATGGTTTACCAAAGCAACAGCAGTGAACGTTGGCAGAGCGTTGCCGCCATATGAACATGTGAGCGAGTTACCCATGACCGTTGAGAGAAAGAGTGAGAGAAAGAGAGACAGAGAGAGCGAGCGAGCGAGCCAAGCGCGCTCCGTGTGAAACTTGCAAGTTATTTATTATTGTTGTTGTTTCTGTATGGCAGCCGACTGAGACGCCAACTGAGACGTCGACTGAGACGGCGACTACTAATTTCGTCGATGATGATGACGTGTGCGAGGCTTTCGTGCGAGCGGCCAACGAGCCGCAACTTACAGTAATTTCTCAACAGTCAAAGCAAGCGGACGTGCTATCGCAGTAGACTTGGACATACCTCAATAAAAAACACACACACACACAAAAAAAAAACAGCTGAAAATATTTAAGCACTTGTGTACTTAAAACGTTCCCCAATTAACAAATAACAATTACAAAATAAATAAGTAAAAGAATAAACACACAGAATGACTGGACGCCGCGTTACTTTAAACACACGCGTCTCACGCGCCTCAACATCGACGCCCGTTGGCGGAGCCTCGGGCTCGGGTCGAATGGGTGGCGCCAACAGCCCCACTAGCCCCACGCGCACCACCCGTATCCAGGAGAAGGAGGAGTTGCAGCATCTCAATGATCGTCTCGCCTGCTACATCGATCGCATGCGCCACTTGGAGAACGAGAATGGCAGACTCACACAGGAGTTGCACCTGGCACAGGATACCGTCAACCGGGAGACTTCCAACGTGAAGGCCGTCTACGAGCGGGAGTTGGCAGCGGCACGCAAACTGCTCGATGAGACGGCCAAGGATAAGGCCAAGCTGGAGATCGATATTAAGCGCTTGTGGGAGGAGAATGATGATTTGAAGCAAAGGTAAAATCAACAACAAACAGAATAGAATGGAAAAAATAACAAAAAAACAACAACAACAAACCCAAAGCCAAAGCTGACTTATCAGCAATCGCAGTGATGTCATATCTATGAGAGAGCGTGAGAGCGAGAGAGCGAGCGAGTTTGTGCTGGCTGATGTCATGCCGCAGTCGGCAGCGCACATGGCAGTCTCTCTCTCTCTCTCTCCATCTCTCTCTCGCTCTAGCACACACTGTCCATCCATCTCTCTTTGCTTTTGTTTATTTTTTGCATTTACGAAACAGAAATAACAATTCAAAGCAACAACAACCAAAGATGGCAAATATACACAACTTGGGAGCACATTTTTTCAAAAATTTCACACAATTGCCACGATTTAATCGCTCGCTCTCTCTATATCTCTGTCTCTCTCTTTCTCTCTGTCTCTGTCTTACGCGCTCTTGCGTTAAAAGGCAAAGCAAACGACACAAAATATGCGTCGTATACGTAATGCCTAAACAGAAACCGAAACCCTTCCAAGGTTGCAATTAAACAAAAGCGAACACATATTTTTGGTATACCTTCCATGTATATATATATATATATATATATATATATACTATATATACTATATATGATGTCATTTCAGACCAAACATAATACGCAGCGCTTTGTTTTTGCTTGTTTGTGTGTATTTTCTGTTTGTAATGCCGACAAAGTGTAATACCAGTTTTGGAGTTGGACAAATTGGAGTTGGGGGAAGGGGAGGGGGGTGGGAGGGGGACGGACGCACCCTCTCTCTTCTCTATGATGTCAACAATATTTGAGAATGTGGCGCATTTCGGATTTAAGCTCTACTCTTATCAACATAGGCAATATTTATTTTGGGTGTTTAACTGTGCTTAGGGAATCAACTTAGGGGAGTATGCGGGCTCTATTTGCTTGTATTTACATATATATTTGTGTTTTGGGCCAAAGCTCAAACGCTTTTTAGCCACAATGACCAGATGGCTTTGATTTGTTTTTTGTTTAGGAGCTTAAAAGAGTTGCGTTGGCGTTGTGAAAAGACCAAAGCAACAGCTACGATCATTTTATAAAGAATTGAACTTACCAAAAAGATTTGTTTTTGTTTATACTTAATTGTGAAATCTTATGCGAATAGATAATTTTGAAAAACTCATTCAATGTGAAATTTCCACAAATGTAGAATTACACAAAAATCATGAAATGTTTATGTTTTGAAAGTGTGGCAATCTTTACATCTAATTATACACACAAGCAAACAAATAACTGAGAAATTGTTTTGGCGCAATTTTCACACTTTGTATTTTTACCACCAACCCCAAAAAGTTCTATCGATAATTAACCCACTTGCTCGATGTCAAAATTTAGAGCAAACAAAAACAAAAACACAAACAAAAAGAAAAAAACCAATACACTTTCATAAATTAGGTTGCTTGGTAGCATTTTAATTGATGTGCCCCTGTCATGGAAGGCAGAGGGTTGGTCGGAGGGAGGGTGGCAAATGGATGGTGGAGGTATATTTAGTGGACTCGCACGCATGCCACAGCAGTGAGAACAACCTTGGGATTGTCGTCTATTTATATTTCTGTCGCTGATTAGCTTTAACAAATTATTGTTTATTTGTGGAAAATACGGTGAAAAAAAACATTGAATTCGAACAATTAACTATATATATATATATATATATAATGCCCATAAAAAAACTATAGAACAAGTTGCCTTTTTATTGCGCCGACCTTGCGTGCACATATAAAGTGAAGTAGCATAATAATCAAATGCAAATATTTATTTAAATTATTTACTGTAAATAAAATAAATACTGTACTTTTTTGTATTGTTGCTAAATTTAGCAAACACACAAAAACAAAAAACGTGCAAACCACGAGAGTCGCTGAGAAAGACACTTTTTTTTATATAGATTAGTGGAATTTTTTGTTTAGGCAAATAAACAAGTTTGTTTCTAGCCAAACTGAAAAGAAACAACAACAACAACAACAACAACAAGAAAAACGTTTGAACTCGCATGGAACATAAATTAGATGCGTGAGAGCGAAAGAGAGAGAGAGAGAGAGGAGGAATGGGCAAAGAATGTAGATGGGTAGAAAATAGCCAAGCTAATTTATGCTAATGGCATCTGACGATTTCAAGGCAGCCACGCAACAGAGAGAAAAAAAGAAGAAAACATAAACGATGAATAATGCAAAAGATCAAGCAAATAACAAATGAGCGAGGCACAGAGCGAGAGAGAGAGACAGAGAGAGAGAGAGAGAGTGAACAAGAGAAAGAGACAGAGAGAGAGGAAATAGAGATCTCGACTCGCATGTGAATCAGTTGTGACGTCATCAACAGTTTGTTGCACATGTCAAGTGATAAGCAATCGTATTAACAACATTCCACACACATTGCCAATTTCATTCACAGACTCGACAAGAAAACTAAAGAGGCAACCGTGGCAGAGAACAATGCACGCCTCTATGAATCTCGTTACAGCGAAGTGAATGGCAAATATAATCAGGCACTCACCGATCGCAAGCGGGCCGAGGATCAGGCCAAGGAGCTGGCCGTCGAGAATGAGCGACTGCGTCGCCAACTGGAGGATCTGCGCAAGCAGCTCGAGGCGGAGACATTGGCGCGCGTCGATCTGGAGAATCAGAACCAGAGTCTGCGCGAAGAGCTCGCCTTCAAGGACAATTTGCACTCACAGGAGCTGACAGAGACACGTTCGCGTCGCCAGATCGAGATCAGTGAGATCGATGGCCGTCTGTCCAAACAGTATGAGGCAAAGTTGCAGCAATCGCTGCAGGAGCTGCGTGATCAGTACGAGGGACAAATGCGCGTCAATCGCGAGGAGATCGAGAGCCTGTACGACAATGAAATACAGAATCTCAAGGCAGCTGCCGCTCGTGCCGCTCAAGGCTCGATGCATGCTACCGAGGAGGTGCGTCTCATGCGCACCAAGATCGATGGACTGCACAACAAAGTGCAGGAGCTGGAGAACACCAATGCTGTTCTAAATGTAAGTAGCACGCGCCGTTTTTTATTTGCCAACTTCTCGCGCTAATCTTTGACTCTTTTTTTTGGTTGCTAGGCACGCATCCGAGAGCTGGAGAACATGTTGGACGCAGAACGTCAGCGTCATAATCAGTATATTGCTTCCTTGGAGGCAGATCTGCAGCGTATGCGTGATGAGATGGCCCAGCAGCTGCAAGAGTACCAGGATCTGATGGACATTAAGGTGTCGCTCGATCTGGAATTGGCTGCTTACGACAAGCTGCTGTGCGGCGAGGAGCGTCGCTTGAACATTACCTCACCTGCACGCGGCGCCGGCACCGATTCGGGCATCTCCAGCAATGGCACCCATTTGAGCGCCAGTGGCGGTTCCCGCTCTGGCCGTGTTACGCCCAGCGGACGCCGTTCGGCCACGCCCGGCATATCTGGTTCGGGTGCCGTGAAGCGTCGCCGCACCGTGATCGATGAGAGCGAGGATCGGACGCTGTCGGAGTACTCGGTAAATGCGGCCGCCAAGGGCGAACTGGAGATCATCGAGGCAGACACCGAGGGACGCTTCATTAAGCTGCACAACAAGGGCACCGAGGAGATCAATCTCACTGGCTGGCAATTGACACGCATTGCCGGCGATGAGGAGCTCGCCTTCAAGTTCTCGCGCGGCTCAAAGGTGCTGGGTGGTGCCACAGCAACCATTTGGTCTGTGGATGCGGGCACCGCTCATGATCCACCTACAAATTTGGTCATGAAGAAGAAATGGCCGGTGGCAAACTCAATGCGATCGGTGCTGACCAATGCCGACAAAGAGGTGAGAGTCTTGTCGATATACAACCAATGCGGCACTTGTGACATCTGCCGGCACTGCAAGCATCTCGAGTTTGTGCTCGACCAGTACGCAATACCATGAATTTAATCATCCCAAATGAGACTGAAACTATTTTTATTCCTTTTTTGTGTTACAGGATGTTGCCAGCTACGACCGTGTCCGTGATAACGCTTCCAGCCATGTCTCACGGCATCGCAGCAGTGGAACACCCAGTACCGGTTTTACCCTCGGTTCCGGAGCTGGATCCGCTGGAGTAAGAAGCCTCTTCTCGCTGCTCTTCTAAGGACTCACAAACAACACATACACTCTCGCACACACACACACACACAAACACAGAGAAGACTCACGCACTCACCACAAAAAAGATGTTCTAGTTTAGAAGTTGAAAGCGTAATTCACACGTGCAACACACATTCACACATCAAATTGTGCTCTTTTGATGCATATCACACTTAATTGCAAATTAATAAATGTACAACAACAACAAGAAGAAACTATCTACAACAGCAACAATCATAATATTGGCTGGATCTATGTATATGTTCAATATATGCTTAAGACACTGTTCAAACAATATTTTTTTTTGTATAATTTATAAATGGCAAAAAATGCATTTGATAAAAATAAAATACGTTTGAAAAAATATAAAAGAAGAGAAAAGAAAAGACTTGAACGAAACTTAATTCAAATAAAATACCAAGAGAGCCCAGGACATGTCCAAAATTCAATTAATGGCTCAGCCAAGCAGTTGGCCAAGTTTGCCCAGCAAACTTTTCGCTCAGAACACCAAAGAAAATCAGCTTAACGCGCGCTTGCCAAGATTTGCACAGCAATCTTCGCCGCTGGGCTGCTGTCGCGGCATTTACCCCCCCTCAACGCCCCTCAACCGTCCCTCAACCGTCCCTTCCCTCCACACTCCGTCGCGCGCTTGAAGTAGTTCAAAGAAAATGGACAGTAAGCAGGTGAAATTAACTACCACAAGCAGCTACCTAGAAAGAAAAACGGATTCGAGGATGGCTTGCACCGTACGAAAAGCGAAAAGGAATTTGGGTCAAGAAGCTTAGGCCAAATAAAACGGAATTTGCACTTGATAAACTGTTAATTCTTTTGTGTGTGTTTTTAGAGAACGCAGCTGACTCAAATGCCCAACAGCCGAATTCCATGAAATACTCGTATATTGGCCGATTGTCAACTAATTCAAACGTGCACAAATTTATACTATATATTATATCAATACAAAATAGAAGAAGAAAATTACGTTTTTAGCTGAAGTTGGTCCACTTTTCTTCTTGTTTATTTTTTAATAAATTATGGTACAGTCGCTGCACAACAACTTTATTCAATCAAACTAAATTTAATCTGGAAATCTGCATAATAAAACATTTTCGACCCTCAAATTAAGTTGCGCATTTGAATTTAATTTTAAATGAAATATTTTTTGGTTTTCTGTTCTATATATGTAAACATTTCTATATGAATTTAATGTTGACTTCGTGCCCGCAACAAATTTAAAAATATTTATTTTATTTTTTGTTTAATTTTGTTGTTATGCAAATGAATTCTATTATTGAATAAGCTGACAGTTGTAGCCAATTTAAATTTAATAATGACGCCGAGTTGGCAAAAAATAAAACAAATCTCTTGTTGAGTATGTTGTTAGGCCAATAATTGCTACAATAAAAATGGGATGTTTGTTTAAATTGAAATATCATTATTACAAATTAATAGACATTTAATTAAAATTGCAATTATTAAATTACTCAGACAATCAAATTTAAAGACATTATTAAAAGCATAATAAGTCAAAGAGAATATATTTTAAAATTATTATGTTAACACATTTAATACTGAAATAAGCTTGTGCATTTATAAATTTAATTATTTATACAATTTCCAAGTCAAATTTAGAATATTTATTTATGTTTTTGCGCTTAATTCGGTCTAATTCGAAAGCTGAAAAGCACTTCAATATTTTTTTCTTGCAGTGTAGCCGATGCCGTAACAGCTACTAAGACAACTTAGCGGCACTTGAGTGAGCGCACGATTCAATGGAATGAATGGACAGACAGAATGGTGGACAAACAGACCCAACGGATAAAGAAATATAGAAAGAAAGACAGAGAGAGAGAGGGAGAGAGAGAGAGAGAGGGAGGGAGAGGGGGAGAGAAAGGGGGAGTGAAACCAAGGAGTGATATAGAAAAGTAGGTGGATAGTGACAGCCACTGAGGCGTTCAACTTCAAAGTAGTTGCAGGCAAAGTTCTTGCTTGTCGCACGTTTGCATGCGCATAATAGGATTAGTCAAAATAATAAGTTGTTGCAGTTGTGCAGGTGTATATACATATATATATATACATATACTGTTTATATGATATATATATATATATATATATAGATATTTTTATATACATATATACACATATATATTTGCATTGCTTTGAAATGGAAATCCCGGCGACACACTAAAGTTAAACGTTTGTCTGTGTGTGTGTGTGTGTCTCTGTGAGAGAGACAGTTGAAAAACGAGGCGATATACAAAATGCATGTGAACTTTTTCGACAGCTGCCCGCAAGTATGCAACAGATTTTTGTGCAAGCCAACACAAACTTAACCCGCAACTGGCCCTTGACTGCACTGGGCGTTGGCCATAAACCAAATAAGCAAGAACAACAACAACAACAACACGAACTACAAATATAAAAACAAAACAAAAAAGCAGCTGTAGCTGGAGAAGCAATAGCACTTCGAGTTTCCGTCAAGAGTTCGTATCTGGAGATGCTTTCAAGTGGGGAGAAATCTTCGGCTTATTGTGGTTTCGAACTTTAGCATTTCGGTCCATGTTCCACGTTCAGGCCAGCAGCCTGGTGACTGTGTGCAACTTAAGTGCACGCCACACGCTTATCGGTCACAACCAAACACCAACAAATACACACACACACACACACACACACGCACACGCACACACACACACAGACACGCCCAATCCAACTCAATAGCGACTTTTAGGCTTAGGCAAAGATTTTGTGCCATGGTGGACAAGGATAACTAAGTTGGTAAGTGGACTTTGAGTGACCTCTTTGTGGCGGCAACAACTGGACATATATATATATACATTTATATATATGTGTGTATATATATATATATGCATATACATATATGTGTGTATGTGGGTGAGGGGTTATTGTGTATTCAGCTTTCGTTACGGCCAAAAAAGTTCAGCACACAATAAAATTATGCAAATCTACAGATCAGCCGTATAAAATGGAACAGCATCGGAACGGGTCAAGGCATTTGCTGGAAAGTTTCTGTTGCGGTCTTGAACCCTCCAGTATTTGTCGCACTTTTCGATATGTTAATTATAATATCTAATTCAGCAAAAAGCACCATTTTATTGGGGGCACACATTTTGAGCATGCAAATTGATGTGGTTGTTACTTAGTTAACAGTTTTGTTCATAATCCTTGTTTTACATTTTCTAGACTAAATTTAAGCTATACAGGGTATTAAAAAATTAACCAGTAGCTTAACAGCACTATCATATGTTTAATTTGATGTCTTGTTTAAAGTTTCCTCTTAACATACCCATAAAATAGCTATAAACTGTAAAAGGAAAACTGGTAAGTCATACAGTAACCATAAATTTCAAATACAATTAAGAAAATAACTTAATTAACGCTTGTTTTATAACTTTAAGAAAACTCATCTAAAATTCGCTAACTCATTTCTTATTATCAGTGGGTCTTTAATAAACGACTTCGTAGTATCAAAAACCAAATGACAAGGATAACTGGCAAGGGGCGTGTGCTGGCGTGTGTGGGTGTCTATGTGTGTCTATGTGTGTGTGTGTGTGCGTTTGGATGGGGGTGTTAGTGTGTGTATGACCAAGACCAAAACCCCAAATAACTGCTTAATTTGTTTTTTCATCCAGATGTTTTGGCCATCCACTCAAAGCGACCCAAGTCGCCTGCGACCCTTTCTGACCACCTTTTTCGTTTTGAGTGTTTTTGTTGTTATTCTTGCTGTTTGTTTGGCCAACAGCATCGGCTGTTGTTGCTTTTGCACTTGTTGTTGTTAGTTTATTGACTTTAGCAGAGAAACAGAGAAACAGAGACAGTAATATGATGAGAGAGTGAGCGAGAAGTTGAACCCAAAACAACCAGACACCAAAAATTGTCTGCTAGTTCCAAAAAAAAAAAGAAAAAAGAAAAAAGTAAAGAAAAAAGAGTTGAACATTTGGATTTGGATACGGATGCTGATTGGGAAATTGGGTATAGGAAACAGTGGAAACAGTTACGTCTGTGAAGAAATAAAAAAGTATCAACAATATCAACAAATTCAGGCAGCCAAAAATTATTTGCCATTCTCATATTTTCATATTTTGGGGCACGACAGCATGTTTATGCCTAAATCAATTTGCTGCATGAATGAGTCTTAAGCGTAAGGGATTTTTGCGTTGCCTCCAAAGCCGGTCACACTTTGTTCTAATCCCCCCAGACAGACAGACAGACAGGCAGCGCATGTGTGTCTGTGTGTGTGTGTGTGTGTGTCAGTGTGTGTTTGGGTTAAGCTATTAGACTAAAAGGTTATTAGGGAGGGAGAAGGATGGGGGAGGAGGGCGGCGTCAGGAAGGAGCGCCTGCTGCCTGTCGACGTGATTTGCCTGTCAAAAGGACGCCTCGAGTGGTGCCAAGTTGCAGAGTGGATTTTGCACTTTGATATGCGTTTTATTAATAAAACAAATTGCCAGGGCATACGACTATAATTTTAGCTCACTCTGTTTCCAGCCATCATGCATAAATTGAGTTTATTTTCATTTGGTCGACGCTGCTGCGATGTTCGCCGAGGACGACGTGACGTCTCACCAGCCGTATACTCTGGGCAGTGTGCCAAGCCGCAGGCATCAAGCATTAAGCATCAAGCAGCAGGCAGCAGCAGGCAGCAGCAGGCACGAGGCGGCATGCAACACACGTCAACAATTTTTCAACAAAAATGCACAAAACTTTGTTTTTTTTGCATATTAAAGCCACAGACAGGAGCAGCAAAGCTGAAGGGATTTGTTGGTAAGAGTGGGAGCAGGCGCAAGTTGACCATAAGCTGACGCAGGCTGCATTTTTTGGCATATGCAAAAGAGGGCTGCAGCAATACGTGCTGCACGTGCCACACACACACACTCATACATACATGCAACAGCAATAAAATGATGGGCGGGGCGTGACCATTTTTCCCAATACGAGAATGCCACAAATCATATTTTAATCGCGACACATAAATCAAAAGGTGCACTTTTGGGGCGTATAGGTGCCACAAAAAAGTGTTGCATGATCTCAAGCATTAGCGGTAGATGTTACTGTTGCATTTGACATAATGGCAACGAAAACCATTTATGAATCAATTTCTTCTGCTATGTTTTACATGCAAACTTACAGTTTTACAAGGAAAAACTGTCAAATCTGTTTGGGTTTTCGATTGGTAAACAAAACTGCGAGTTTTACTTGTAATTTTGTATATTTTTACCTTCTTTTCAACCGCTAAAGTTTGCACAAATATTTTTGATAGTTTTGCCAGGCAGTGGTTTCATTTATTATCTGCAATCACTGCTGTGGCAGGTGAAAAATATTGCTGAGAAATTTGCATGAAATCAGAAGCGATTAAGTTAAAATGCAATGAAATAAAATACGCAAAATTAAAGCGAAAATTGTAAATAAACAAGTTTTAAATGAAGTTCAGCCACAGCAAAGTGTAATCTCAATTAAGCAGTTTATGGCCGTTAAAGGTATTTGTGTTAAAACTGTTATGCAAAAACCAATTAAAGCACGGTTGATAAGAGCCTAATCAATAATAAGTTGGGGAGTGGAGTGAAAATTTGACCACTTGTGCCGGATTCGGCTTAATATGCTTGCAATAATAATAATAATAATAATGATAATAATAGAGTGAAAATTACTTTGGCCGCAAAAACCATAAATCAGAAATCAAATTCAGGCTCAGGCGCCAGGCTCCGGCTCAGACTCACTAACACCTGCTGCTGTTGCCAACAAGAGAGATGATCTTGGATTTGACATGTTAACAATACGCTTAACGCATCTGGTGCGTGTTCTGGCCAGTTTTTGGGGATTATTCAATTGTTGTCGAATTGCCTGAGCTGGTCACGTTGCATGGCAAATATTTGCTTTTCATTTGGTTAACACTGCTACAAACATACACACATACACACACTGTAACTGTAAATTGATTATTACTAGCCAAGGCCGAGAGAGAGAGAGAAAGAGAGAGGAAAAGCAAAAAATATGAAGGAGAATGTGAAAGCCACAAAAGCTGTACACAACTTGCAGCATACAATCTCCATACTCTGCGTAACAAGAAGCACAGCAGAGAAGTTTTTGTGATAAAAACGACCTCATCCACAACCACACCCACATCCACATCCACATCCACATTCACACCCACATCCACACTTACACCCTTGTCGCCGACTGTTAATGTGTCTGTCAGCGCAAAAAGATTCGCCATATTCGCGACCTGCCTTCAGCTACCCAGCAGAGTCACAGCTACAGTTTCTGCGATGATTACACAAAATTGAATGCTGCACACACACACAAACACACACACTCGGATGTAAATAGCTGTGCGTGTGTGTGTGTGTGTGTGTCAATTTGAGTGTTGAAAAGTGGTCTCCACTGTCAGCGGTTTGGTTTGGGTTTTTGGTATGCTTCTCGGCTTCATCATCAACGTCGTCTCTTGTCGCGATACATTGTATACAAAACAACTATGAGTGTGTGTGTGTGTGCGAGTGTGTGTGTGTATGAGTGTGTGTGTAAATTCCGTGTGTATTATTTATACGAGTCGTCGTCGTCCTCTCTCCATATTCAACATGATCATCATCGCTGTCCTCTGTTTGACTGTGCTCCGACATGGCATCCATGCAAAGCCCTCTAAATCCGTTTCATTTTCGTCTTTTTTCTCATGTTTTTTTTTTTTTTTTTTTTGTTTTGTTGTCGATGCCGCATATTGGGCGTAACCATCGTGCCAACCATTTGCCTAACGTGCCACATTCAAATTCAATAGTCGCCAGACGCTGCTACTAAGAAAGCTAGCTGGCAGATACATTTGCCTGGCCCAGGCGTAGATAAGCCAGCTGTCTCCCCAAATGGAAGCCAAAGTGAATGACGAATGTCGCCACTAAACGAACCGTTAATAGTTGGCCCTAAGTAGCGGGCAGCATATTTAGAACATGGCTCGAAATTTCCATTTCCAATCGATTTCAGACTTGGCACTGCCAATAAAACTATGAAATGTGAATTGATTTCGAAAAACAATGCTTTAACATTTAGATGAGTGTTTAAATGTAAAAATCAATCAAAAATTCACGTTTAAACTGTATCCTAAAAAATTGGCTAGGCGATGCTTCCGAATTTACCATTTCCATAACTATTTTTTTTTCCAAAATAAACCGATTTTTGGATTACCAATTTTTTAAAAATAAACTTATTTTTGGCTTGATTTTAAGTGGCGCTTTTTCATCCAGAAAAATACTGCATTTCAATTTAAAAACTTGATTTCCCGGGAACATTTTATCCGAATTTACTTCTTCCATAAACAAATTAAACCGATTTTTGGCTTAAAAGTTTTTTTTTAAGAATTCTTAATATGCCCACAGAGTCTAAAAAAAAAACCCCAACTCACTGTGCACTTTGACATAGTGGAAGAAAAAACTTCAGACGCGTACGTATTTATCGAAATATGCAGCTGTCGACAGCAGAAAGTTAACCAATATTCGCCTACTTCAACGTATCCAGCATGTGCAAGTCCTTTGTTCAAGAGTTTTGCGGATATAAGTACACAGTTTTGCCTTGCAGTCTTTTTTGGGTGAAGAAGCACACAACTTGTTCGCTGCTTGTCGATTAGAGAGCAAAGCGCTGTGCAACACACAACAGCCGACTATGTTTTATGTTGTGTGTGGATGTGGTGGAATATATGGCATACATATGTATAAATAAACAAGTGTGCGCAAAACTCACCTCAAATGTTGTGAACACGATTTTCTCAATTGAGCCAAAGTAGCGTTCCCACAGGACCTGTGTTTGTTGGCGCAGTGCAAAGATGCGTTCCGCTGAAATGGAGCGAACAATGTCGGGCACCTGCAATAAGAGAGAAATTCCATGAGTTGCATACATTTACATATATTGTGTGTTGGCAACATTGCGTATGTGGAATATTAGCTTAACGACTGCTGCTGCAGCAGTGTCGGCTGCAAATCCCAAGCACAATGCATTAATTACAATGTCCCCAAAAACAAAACTTGATGCAGCAGCCGCAGGCAGGCAGGCAGGCAGGTTGGTAGGTAATTAGTTAGGCAATGTGCCCGCAGGATATACATCATAGTTAGGCATAACATACACACACACACACATACCCAACACACACACACACACACACCCAACACTGGGAGAGAGAGAGAATTCAATAAATGCAGCAGCTTCAAATTGTAACAATTTGAAGAGTGCGGCATGAGTGCATCTAGTGCCCAAGTTTCCTGCTCAAGTTAACTTAATTAATTGCATTTCCTGCCAATAAACTACAAAAGCAAACATGCCAACGATGAAGTCGAAAGGCTGTCGTTCTCAGTGCGGAAGCGTCGTGGAGAGCGCCAGGTTGGACAATGCAATTGGCAAACAATGCGACAAGACTTTGTCGCGAATGAAGACGAGAGACAGCGAGAGAGCGAGAGAGTGGGAGAGAGGGGGAGAGAGGGGGAGAGGGGAACAGGAATCGAGGAACGGACGCACAGAGGAACACTAGCAGTAGCCGTAGAATGGCAGCAAGAGGACATTGCGTGCAAACAAATGGCAAGAAGCGAGGACAAGGCACACACAAGCAGACAGACAGACAGACAGACAGAGAGCGGGACGGACAGTTAAATGGATGGGGCCAAAGTGTTTTCTGTTTTTGTAGCCAGGTGAGCATTCGGACAGATGGGACACGACACACTGGCGAGGCGTGGGAGGACATGCCGTAAAGGCAATCTCAGCGTGCATCGTAACTATTCATTTTTCATGCATCGCTGGCAAATGGCTGGCATTTTTTGTGATTGCAAAACGATCCAATTATTTTATTGCATTTATCTAAACAACTTTGTTTATTGTGCTATTTTTTAATCAGTTTAAGAATATCTATTGTATTTCAGCTACTTTATTTGAAATGGAAAAATATTGCTAAATGAATTTGCCAAGCAGGCAGCAAAAAAAAAATGTGTGTTACACATTTCTGTGCAGCTTTCATGCACATTAAATCATCAATAAATGACAGCAACTCACTCCAGGAGACCTGCCAGCCCAAACAGATAGCGGAGGACAACGCAGAATTCCCATTGCGGATTTAGGTTAGCCGGGGAAAATAACAAAACTTTCAGGCATACAGAATGGGTCGCATTTTTAAAAGCTTGCAACCCATTTTCATAGTTTATGATTGCATAAACAGAAAAAAACAAAAACAAACAAACAGACAAACTGATGTGGCATTTCATAGTATAAGCTATATATATATATAAAGGAGGTATAGATGTTTGTGTGTGTGTGTGTGTGTATATATAGTTAATGCCTTTGGTCAACTCACCTGCAGTAGCAGCCGTTCATCGGCCCAAATGGCAGCCTGTTTCCAATCGATTTTCGACTCAAATGGCAATACCCAGGCATTGGACAATAGCACAGGAATGCAGCCGGCTTGCAATGCTTCGAGAAATCTATAAAAATGAATAAAAAAAAAAAAAAAACAATCGGCTTAAAGTAAAATACGCAAGATATGTATAATGGGCATGAGTTGTATAATGAAAATAGTTTTTTTTTTAATTGTTTTTTACTTCTTTTTTTTTTTTTTGCTTACCTGAAGGAGCCCAAGCGACGTCCGCGTGGCACCAAACAAAACGTTGAATTCTGCAGCAGTGTCTCGTAGTCGTATCTGAAGCGAAAAAAAAAAAAAAAGAGAGGTGAGAAAAAGGTCAGCAAATAAATGGAGTGAGTAAGAGTAAATGCGACAGACGGGTGTGTGGCACGGGTGGCACAATGCAGAGGATGGAAATTAGTAAGGGCCATGGCATGGCATAATGGCATTGTGCAGCAATTAATTGAACAATGGACTTGTCGTTCTTGGAGGTTCAGATGGGGATTGACAGCCTGGTTTTGTGTTTGGCCCCGGGCAGAATGGAAGATTGCATAGTTGATGAATTGCTTCAATCATTCAAATAACCAAGAGGATTTGCAGTAGACTTTTAAGAGTATAGTTTAATGTTAGAAGTAACAATAATAAACTATATCATAGATAGTCCACTTCTAAAATCAGAATCTTACTTTCAAGCAGATGTAAGCACTTCAACTTTATGCAGATCGCTGATACACTCACATAATTTAATCGAACACGACTTTGTTCAGTGTTCTATCATAAATTGACTTAGCTAGCTGCTTAAAAGCATTAACTCTATGTGTCTATAACAGTTTATTGCTTATAGTAATTGCCATTAGCAAATAACGATAAATATGTACTTTAAGGTGATTTATTTTAATAACATTTTAAGTGCATGCTGATGCCTCCTCCCCCAGCATACACATATATATATATTAATCATTGGAAAGCCATTTGAGAGGCTCACACTGCTGCTAATGGTTCAATTCCGTCTTAATCGCCAGTATCAAACAGCAAAGTCCTTCAACCACATAAGCAACGCGGCGTATGCTTAATATTCATGAGCATAACTCATAAACACACACACACACACATACACACATCGAATACACACACACAAATTCAATTCAACAATTTGACCATTCAATGCAAGTGGACAATACCGCAATTCGTGCTTGTTGCTCATTTAAGCTTTAATGACTGATCAAAGCAACCAGGCTGCATACTAAGCATACGCCATGTGGCTCAAACATTTGTGCACATTCAAGCAGGTGCTTTCTCTCTCTCTCTCTCTATCTCTCTCTCTCTCTTTCTCTCTCTCTCTCTCTGTCTCCCCCTCTCTCTCTCTGTCTCTAACCAGCTTTAACAAGTTAAGTTGCGCGTAAAATTACATGTAGTGAGGCATGTTGGCACGCCCACACCAACGCCCAACGATTGAAAGCAGTCCAACACTGGTCAGCAATTTGAGCAGCTACCATTTTAAAGCGAATTCAGCAGAAATTGTATTTAGAAAAGTGCAGTCACAGCGTATTCGCATTGCATTGACAATGGCAAACATTACGGACAGCAGCGGTGGTCGAGCGGTGGCAATCAGCATCGGGGGTTGTTCTAAGAGCAATGGGCAATGAGCGTCTGTGTTTGTTGCCGTAGGCATGGCTTATGAATATTCTTAAGTAAACAACATAAATTGCATGTTGCCTGTGTTTCGACCGTTGAAAAATTACATTTTCAAATGCACAGGCAAACATTGCCGCCCAGCCGACCAGTTGCCCAGCCGACCAGTTGCCCGCCATTGGCCAAAAAGTCATTTGTAAGCAACAGACATTGGCCACAGCAACAGGAATGTGAAGGCCACCGGGGAATACCGACAATGGAATGCCCTGGCAAATTAATTTAGTAAAAAGGAAAAGAGATTTGCAAACGGGCTACAAATATGAAAGAAACAAGGCAAACAGTTCAACTGTCTTTAATTATACTTTGTGCAAAAAAAGAGAATGCTTAAAGTCATTAAACAAAGCTTTTAATTTCATTTAACTTCATCAAATATAAAATTGTATAGAAAATTAAACAAAACAAAATATCTTTCCTTGCATACTCTTCACTAATATGCCCCAAAATTTATTAGCTATAGTTAAGCTCATATTTAACTTATTCCGTCGCTGTCTTGCCACGTTCTCTGACGCTGTGAATAATATATCATCTGGCTGCTTTGGATTATGGATCATTTGAGAAAATTACTTGCATTCGTTTCTGTTGGCTTGAAATATATTTAACTTTGTACTTTGTTGTTGGCCAAAAGCACGCGCTGCATTCGAATTTTGCGGTATTTTCGCTTTTCCTATTTTTCTATTTCGTGTGCAAAGTGAACAAATTGCCAAATTGTTGGTATTCATCACACGTGTGTGGCTGTGTACTGTGTTATTTATGGGTGAGGGCCGCGCCCTAAGTGCCTCCCTAATTAGTCAGTGATATGCCGCCTTCGTCTATATATGCATTTATCTAACAGTACTACAGGTCACAGGTCACTGCACCCCACCAGCTACCCCAATCCACATTCTCACTTCCTGTTTGGCTATGTACTTGTTAGCTACTTGTTTAAGCAATTAAGAGTCGCTAACAGTACATCATCCTATATTTGTTGCTAGTTTTGATATTTTTCTTATTGTTGTTGTTGTTGTTGTTCTTGTTTGGTTGCTTGTCGTGCTCAACTTTAATTAAATGATTTTTAGCTTTAGCAAGTTGAGCGAATAGTTTAGTTTAGCAGAGTTCTCTGTTTAGCGCTGTTTCCTTTCATTCTGCTTAGTTTAGCTCGGTTCTGGCCATGTCCATGTTCGAGCATCATACGAGCAAAACTTTTACTATTCACATTGTTCTTGTGGCCAAAGTTCGCTGCCCATTTTATTTGATGCCCTAACGTGGCAGCCACTTCATTAGCCGATGAGGCTCCAAGGCGTCTACGAAGGCTGCAATTCGGTGTTAAATACGCTTTAGTTCTTTTGAGCTGCAGCTGATTCAGCTCTTAGAGGGAAAAGTTTTTCATTCTATACCCCGTTCGTTCATTCATAAAATGGACAGCTCATTAATTAGCTATTGATAATTTATCAGAGATTTAACACAGAGTTTTAAATACGTTCGTTAACGTATTTAAGCTTAAAGTAAAATTCCATTCAAGTCATTCACAATTTGGCATGTTTCTACATGTTTCTCAATTACAAGACTAAAATAAATTTCTTGTTTAAGAGAGAATATTTTGTGTGTGAATTCTACATATTTGTATAAGAAAATATATGTGAATAAATATTTATTTATATGTATGCAGGGGCGCACAGGAAATAACATATTTTCTTGAGAATAAAAGGAATTTTAAGGCTTTCCTTAGACTTGGCACGGTTAGCTCCCAAAAGTAGGCAGCAAGAAAGAAATTGCTGTTAAACCCATTGGAAATTGGGACTTTAACCGAGCTTAAGCAAAGCAGCTGAATCCTCCTTTCGTTTTAATTTTTATAATTCCCAAAAGTTAAGCAGCTTCCTTACAATTTAATTATTTAACATTAACTTGAAGAATTTTAATTTAAGCTGAATCATTATTAAAACGTTGAAATGTTTTCATATCAAAATACTTTTTGTACAATTAGTTTTAACATTAATTAATTTGCCATTCAACTGCACTTGACATTAAATCAAATATTTTGCGGTACGTGTTGCCCAGCACTGACCAACCACACTAGCTCACATACATATGTATGTAAACTCACACGCACACACGCACACATACACACACACACACACATGCCCCGTAATTAATTTGCCAACACTTTGCATAACATTTCAAGCCAGATTGCAAAAGCAGGCCACAACCAACACACTCACAAAAACACACACAAACAGACCTCAACACGAGCTGGGTTGGTGTCAATTGCTTTACTTTACTTTATGCCAAGGCCAACAAAATTAACATAAGTAGTGGCAGCGAGCAACAGCAGTAGTAGCAGCTACAGCTCCTACAGCTCTAACCCAATCTCGCCCAGTTGTTAGTCCAGTTTGTTCTGGTGGCTGCACAGCGGGCACATAATTTAAGTGGTTTCCAGCTGTCAAAGGTGGCTCTTAGTCGGGCATCAGGTATGATAATTTGCTTCCTCTTTCGCTCCAACTTTCTTTCGCCCTTCTCTTTTTAGCTAGAATGAAGCTAAGCTCAGTGACTGACAAAACGACCCCAGTTCCTATTTAACTGACTGACGGGCTGGCTTACGTTATGATTTTAGTAGTGCAAAAAGGACAAGTCCTTTTGTCCTCTGACATCCCAGCCGTTATATTTTGGCAGGTTAAGAATCAGACATGCAAACAAAAGTAAGTGAAAGCATTGCAGTCGGGCACTACCGATTGCAGAATACTCTGCAATAACAGCTTTAATTTGGTTACTTTAATTCTAAGGCCAAAGCTTTTTGATTTGTGTTTGACCTCTAGCGAAATATTAAAGATGCAAACGCGATTTTATCTCGAAATTCATGCTAAAAATATGCCCCGAAAAGTGCTTTATGATTTGATTTTCAAAAACCTGAGGGTTTTAATCGTGGTTTGACCTCTAGATCAGTGCTACATTTAAACCTGACAATGGTATTATGCCAAAAACGCTTTTAGAGACGGGTCAAACAATCAATCAATATCTCAAAAATCATAACTTTCTCAAAAATAATACCATTTTCAAAATCCTTTACACCTTCGGTATAATTAGTAAATAATACAAAGTAAACGACTAGTAGAAACGCTGCAGAGTTATTTTTCTACAATTAAAAAAAGCATGAACGCACTATGAACAGAATAATGAAGCGGCCATAATGGAAGACAACTTAAATTAGAAAATATGCTAAGCATGTGAAACGTAGAAAAACCAACAATAAAATTGCCAAAAAAAAAAGCCTTTGGAATCGCAACCATCAATGGCAATTTGAGTCAACTCATTTGAGAGCTCTTTGAATCAAAGATATAAGAGTTTCAATTCTAACAAACATTTTCAAAGACTCTGATTGTGTTTTTTTTTGTTGTTATGGTTGCTATTGTATGGTATGTGCTGCGTGTGTATCGTATTTTGCTTTGTCATCGCTTTGGCTTTGTGCGTCGATCTGACACGCAAATTGCATGTCGGTCGGGCCATATTGAAACTGAAACGCGAGTTGCTCCGACTTAGGCCGAATGCTTGTCAGATGCAGCACCACCAGCAGCAGCAGCAGCAGCAGCAGCAGCAGCAGCCGCAGCATCAGCAACCAGGCTGGATAGCAAAGAATGCAAAATTAATTAAAACTGAAAACAAAAAACAACAAAAAAAAAACACCATGCAAAATAAAATCCTCTACACAAAAACACAGACCTTAAGTTCTGAGTGAAACGAGCAGCTCGGCGACCGACAAAAGTTGCTACCGCTTTAAGTGATGAAAAATAAGTGAGTGGCAAGCAAATGGAAGTAGGAAAATCCCATCCGAGCGAGAGAGAGAGAGAGAGAGAGAGCTAGCAAGCTATGGGAGAAATTGCGATGAATTTCAATGAAAATTGCATTCTTAAAAACAGCATTCGGAATAAAGACAATTTGGTTGTGCGTTCGTTTGTGCTGGTTGGGCGTGTTAGGTGGGCAAACATAAAAACAAACAAGCAGCAATGACAAAACACACACAAACACACAAACACAATGGCGCAAAGCATAGAAGATAGAAGGAAACAGCAGACAGAATCGCAGCAAAAACCAGCTGTAAAAGTTGCCATTGTTTGTGCTTGGCGAAGAAGGAGCAACAGCATCAGAAACTGTGGCATTAAATATGGCGCATTAGTCACAAGTGTAAAGCGCATCAAGGCAGCTACCCCCAACCCCACTCACTCTCCCTCTCTCCCTCTCACTCCCAGTCTCTCCCTCTCACATTCTCTCTCGCACTTACTCACTCTCTCTCTCACTCACTCTCTCGCTGGCATTGTCGCCAGCTTGCGATAATGGCTCATAATGAATACAGCAGACCACACTAAGACGATTTTTTTTTTTTTTCTTTGGGGTAAAGCTGAAACTTAAGACCAACCCAAGTCATTGAAATTCAGGGCACAATGCGTTTGCAATGCAAGCTAGCTTGAAAGCCAACTTAAACTTTGATAAAACACACTCCTTGGATAAGACCTGGCTGATACCCAGTGGTGTACAACAGGACTCGCAACTAGTATATATTTGTTCTGATTACTCTCTTTATTTTTTTTTACAAATACTAATAATTTGCACAACATTTTTACATTTATTATTATTTTACAGTAGTCCAAAAGGCAAAGGCAAATTCAAAGCGAAAAAGCATACCTCACAAAATATATAAATATATATGGCAAGATTTAATTTTAAGAACAAAACGCAAGTTTTTCCTATTAAAAATGACAAAGCAAAAAATGTAAAAAGATTTATATTTGAAAATATATTTTAAAAGAATTCATTTTAAGAGATACGTGTCAAGATGTGAAGAATGTATTCTTACAAATTTTACTTTGATACTGACAAAAATAGTTTAACGTACATGTCCTTAAAGTGGGAACTTATATTGATCTCATTCTCGCTCTGGCTCACTCTTTCTCTCTCCCTCTCTCTCTCTGCGTCTGCCAGTTTGGAGAAAACTGGACACTTAGTGAATGACCAGCAGTTTCGGGAAACAGTTTACGGTTCCGCACAAACACAAGTATACAAAGGAAACACACAGACTGTAAAAAATGGAATTGCCACTCAAAGAAATTGCAGTGGGCCACTAGCCCACTAGGTGCCAGCTTGCAAGCTACCTGGTCTGCCTGGTAAGTGTGTCGCCTTTAAAGTGATTTATGTGAAAATCTGAGATTAACGTACATTATGGTGTATGTGTGTGTGTGTGTGTGTGTGTGTGTGTGTGTGTGTGTGTGTGTGTGTGTGTGTGTGTGTGTGTGTGTGTGTGTGTGTGTGTGTGTGTGTGTGTGTGTGTGTGTGTGTGTTTGTGTGTGTGGTTGTGTGTGTGGTTGTGTGTGGAGAAGTTAAGGCGCAGATGCAAAGGCAACTGGCGCCAAAAGTTTGCCAGGCCTGGCCTCGGGTCGGCTGCTGCTCCTTGTTGATAATGATGATAGTGTTGCGTACGAAAAATTTATTACTCTGGAAATTGCATTATGAAATATGCATAAAATGCCAGACAACCAGGCCCAGACAACCAGGCCCAAACCCAGGCTAGCTGGCTGGCAGCTGTAATTATGTGGAATGCACATATTTAAATGATATTAAATGAAAGTCAAGTGAGTTGTACTCTTAGCCTCTGTAAATCAAATCATAAACCATTGTCAAATGGAAATTTATGACAAGCCATTTAATTCGTTGAAAGGGCCATCAACATTAAATTGCATTTACTTTTGGCGACTGCTGCTCATTAATTTTCTTCTTTTTCTTTCAGTTTTTATTGACTGAAAACACACACACAAAATGTGTGTCCACCCGGCCATTTTCAGGCCAAGTTAAGCAACCTGTTAAGCAATCAACTCAATCAGATCTTAAATACAGCTACACAATGTATGCCGAAAGCATATATATACACATTCAATGACAAAGATATGTATACATATGTATGCGCAGCATTAACAAGAGTGTGAGAAATCGGTAAATTTAAAAACTTGGCAAATTGTTGGTACAAATTAAAGACGCGCACTGTAAAATTGAAACGTTTGCTTTCGATGACCTTGTTGCAGATTGGGTTTTTTTGTGGGGGGTCACACACATACACACACCCCCTCCACAGACTCTTCTTACGTGCTGCAACATGTTGTCAGCGCCGACGTTGCCTTCTGCTTGTCATGCAACGCGTCGTATACGTAATATCTGAGGAAACGTTTCAATGTTGCAATTTGTCGCGTTGTATTCAGTTGCATTGCCTTCTGTCAAATTGTGTGCGAAAATAAAATGAGCAAGAATCAACTTTACTCAAGGACATTTCTCGTAGTGTCTCATTATTTTTCATATTTTCTTTGACGGCCAGCCAAAATAGTAGATACCTAAAAATACTCGACAACAACTCGCACACACACACACACACACACACATGCGCATGTGTATGTTGCACGCCCAGTTGAAACTTAGTCGTTGGCGGTCACGCCCACTCCACTCCACTCCACTTCACTCCAAAGCGAGACACGCCTTTTGCCATATCAGCTGTCGAAAAGGCAAAAACCACAAAATGTCGCCAGTTTCAGTTATGTTGTCGCTGCCACATCAGTGATGTGTGTTGTTGCCGTCAGCAGGAGTAGCAGCAGGAGCAGCAGCAGCAGCATCAGCATCATCATCAACAACAACAGCAACAGCAGGAGCAACATCATCGTCAGCAAACTAAGCAAGTAGCAAGTAACACATCAACCCACCAGAGATCCCTAAACCAAACAGCAGATGCCAACATCATCGACACGGCTCTCTCGTAATAGCGTGCAACATTTTTGTGACCAGCACAGAGCCTTTGGCAAAATACATTGATTGGTGTAGTAGTTGGTTTTTGTTGGCTGTTGGCGACTTTGTGTTGCCATACGTTGCACGAGCAGCAGCGTTTACCAACGACGCCGTAGGCTCATTATAGCCAATAACAACGGGCCAAAAACGGCGACTGCGGCGACTGCGGCGACTGCGGCGACTGCGGCGGCACATCACCAAACAACATTTCATTAAAAGCAGCTCAAGGTTTGTGAATGCAGTTGATAAAGTTTTTCGTTTATTTTTCCACTTTTTTTTATATATTTGTTGGCAACAGCAGCCAAACTTTTTAATGGATTTTGCGATAATTTAGAAATAAAAATTTTGAAAATCTTTTGAAAGCTTTAGCGAACTTGAAATGCACTTATTTATTGATTATTTTATTATATTTTTCCTTAGCGTCTGGGTAGTTGGAGTTTTAGTTATACTTATTTTACTATAGTCTCATAACTTAATGCATAAAATGCCGTAAGTCAATTTGAATTTATCTCTGCTTTTTATAGTGGTTTAATTATAAGTCCCAAAGTTCAAGCTAGATTTGATGTTACAATAATAAAAATTTCTTTACAGAAATCTCATTTTATCTCATAAGTTCAAATTAAATATGCACCATAATCAAATACTTAAATTTAAATATTTATTTAGTACAAGCAAATAACTTTCAATGCAAAACATTTTACCCAGCAGCATAGTAAATGCCCAAATGCTGAGCTAAATTCCGCTTTCTAAACTCTCCGTGGGTCAATAAAAAAAAATTGTTTTGTACTTTTATGCCATTGCCATATAGAAAGTTATTCTCATTTCGGCTCCACCATAAAGAGAATGATTTTTAACGTAGTAGAAGAGCTAACTATGAATAGTTTTGCATATTAATAAACAGCAGAGTCATCAAAATGTAGAAGCAACAACAGCAGAGGAACATGGCAAAATATGCTCTAAAAAAAATCTTAGCAAGGCTGCTCAGGTATTATGCAATTTGCTCGACATTTATAAATATGCGCAGCGTTTGACAGGTGCATTAACGAAGTTTCAGACACGGTCCCAGACAGAGGGCGCTCAGATAAAAAATGATGCGAGTAGGAAAGCAATTTGCTTGATTATGTTGAACAGTTGACGGACGACGGGTGACTGCCGTACAACCCCGTCGCCATTCTGTCAAGCTGAGTCTGCTGAGTCTCGAGTTGGGGTGTGGCATGGAGAGCGAACAGGATGGAAGGATGAGGCGCATAAATCGCTGACGCTTGACGCCAAGCAGATCTGTCGCATAAGTCATGTCAAATTACGTGCATCAGACAACGGGCAGCAGGTAACACGTAACATGGGGCATAGGGAGCAGAGAGCCGAGAGCCGAGAGCCGAGAGCAGGCAAAGGTGAGTTGCAAGAGTCGCACTGAGTCGCTGCTGATAAATGAATGAAATATTACATTCAATTAAGGGCGAAACTTAAATGTTTTGTTGACATTTTCTGAACTTTGAGCAAAAACAATAAATTGACAAGAAATAAAAATTGACTAGGACTTATGCGCCCATCATGTAACACACCCTGATGCATCTTTATAAGAAATTCAATTTTCCTAATATATATTCTATAAAATAAGAGTTGAAATGAAATAGTCTTCGATTTCATACACTTTTTCCAATCGCTTTATTTAAGCACCAGTTATTGAAATACAATACGTTCAAAATGAATAACGATGATTTATTTTGTGAGCCATAACTTCAATCAGCAGGAAATCGAAAAAACTCAACAACTCAGTTGAAATGTCAAAAGAAGGAAAAGCGTAATGCTGTGAAAATGTGAAAATCTTATATGCTTGGGGGGGTTGCTTGACAAAAACAACAATTCACTGTCACAATTCAATTGATTTGTTATAGTGTAAGCAAGTGTGTGCAAGTTGTGTGGATATTTAAAATAACATTAAATATTTAATACTGCTCTTCTTCTTCTTCAAAAATACTATACTATTTTCGGATTATTTTTATTGATTGAGGTTTTGAAACAGTCAAGTTAGTCCGATCTTGTGAATTGAAAGTTTATATTTATATAAATTTATTGCAGCCCTAAAAGTGAAAGGACGCAGACCGATGTCTCTGCACAAGTGGCGTGCCATTTAAATGAGCTTGTCAACTCGGATTTTTGAACATTAATCACATGACTCGCCACAGACAGAGAGAGAGAGAGAGAGAGAGAGAGAGAGAGTGAGAGAGAGAGAGAGTGAGAGAGATGAGTGTGACTGGAAGTGGAACTTTAACTGTGACCGGAGTCCCAGCCCCGGTTACAGTCTGTCTATCTGTCTGTTGCTAATGGCGGTCGATGGAGCAGTTTTTGGGACAGGCGTGGCCATTAAATTTAGCACGAAATCGGATAAACAATTTTACATTTATAGTTAATGACAGCTAGAAATAATTTCTGGTTACCGCAACAACAACAACAACAACCACTCAACATCAACATCATTATTATCGTCTATATTTTGAATTATTGAATTATTGTGCATAGATTTGAACGTGGATTACACTCACCTATCATATTCTCGATTATCCTCGTCACAGCGATTATCCTGCAGCTCGCGCCAACTCTTGCCATGCCGGCAGGTAGTCACCATAACCATATCGCGTCCATTGTGCAAATGGAAGAGCGAGTTGCGCGTCTCCGATCCAATGCCATGAACGTAGCTGCAAATGCCAGAAAAAAACAAAAAGAAGTTAAAGTTGAACAGTTCGACAAAATGGCAAGGAATATATAGATAAAGATACATATCTTAGACTTATCGATGTGGCTCGTGTACACAATGCTTTGGTCATATTAAGCTGGCAGATTGCAGAACACATAAAAAGCGGTGTCAAAATCAATTGCAATAAAGCAGCTTCAAATGTGGGGAAAAGAAAACAGAGGGTCCTTGGGGAACGATGCGACTAGCAAAGGAGAGGCAGAGTTGAGCTCAAATCTGCGCTGGGCCGCAAGCAGAGCAATTGAAACAAAAGATACTTACAACAATGGACAGAAGAACACAGATACACACACATACAGACACACACACACACACACACACACTGATACCAGGCACATACATGTACAGTTAACGTTTTCGAGTGTATGGGCCAAAACAAAATGGCAGCTGCTAGAAGAACCAAAAACAAAAACAAGAACCAAAAACAACAATAGCATCGACTGCCGCAGCAGCAGTCGAGCAGAAAAATAGCTAAGGCAATCGCAGTCGCCTTAGAAATAGCAAAACACACACATTGTTCTGTAACTCAGTACACTCAGAGATAACGCTGTACTAAACAATTCCTATCAAAATTTAAATTTTAAATTAAACTCGCTCTTGTCAAGGTTTTCGTTACATAAATAATATTTTAAAGTGATAGGTTCAGGTTCATTTAAGATGTGTACACACAAAATATCAGGACTCTTTTTTTTTCAAATACAGCTCTCTTAAAATAACAACATGCGTCCTGATGATGATCACTTTACCATAAAACATTAATTAAATTCAGAGCTCTGTTCTCATCACAACTTTCTAGTCAAACAAAATGCTCGATTGTTTTTCTATGTGTATGTGTGTGGCTTAGCTTGTGCTTGTGCGTATTTTCGTATATGTGTGAGCAATTTCCTTCTGCTTCGCTTGCAGTTGAGCAAATTTCATAGACAATGAAGTACGCGCGCCACAGCAGCAACGCAGCCGACCACAGATTGGGCAACGCTGATTTCCGTTTGCCGACTGCTGCTTGCTTGGCCTGGCCAACAGTAGAAGTAGCCAGAGCAGCAGGACCAGCAACAGCAACAGCATGAGCATGAGCATGAGCATGAGCTGCTAGCAGTCAGTAGTAGTCAACAGTCAGCAGAACAAAACCAGGCACACACATTGGGAGTTCACTTTGGATTGCTGACTGGTTGGTTTTTGGGGGAGGTCAGGCTTTAAGTGAGCGCAAACTATAAGTTATTTGATTTAATCAGCGTGTCATTGCGGTTAGCTATGGATTTGAACTGAAACAAATGTGATTTTCTTAAATAAATACCAAAAATGGTATCATCATTCCCAAATCTCCACACAATTCTGTGGTTGACTTTGGTATTAAAATGAAAATGTTTGCTTCTAGCCAGGCGATAGCTAACCAAAAGAATTTTCGGTTAATGTAGCCGCAAAATGAACCCAAATTTCTTGAATAAACTTGTTGTAATTAGAATGAAATAAATGATGTTGGCATTGCTGGCAAATTCACCGCGAAGTGAAGCCAATTTGTATTGTTCAACGCTTATTCAAAGTGTATATAGCACTTAAGCAAAAAGTAAAACGAATTTGTATTTCTAAAGTGTCAAAAATTGTAATGCAATAAAAGCTGAAAGAGCTTTACAAAATATATAAATTTTTTAGCTAATACTACAATCAAATTGTCAATTTCGACTGTCAATTAAGTTGCATAAGCAAAACTGATTGAATGCCCATAAAATTGCGGCTCAACAGCTCATCATAATCATACTCAATGGGGCGGACTCTGCTGTCTGTCTGCTGTAAGCTCCCTAATTTAATGGCACAACATTTTACTAGGCATCTGGGATTTCGCGCAGTGTAAATTAATTTTGGACACAGATGAGACAGCCAAACAGTTGCAACAGCAAGGAGAGGGGGGCAGCGGGCCAGAACATGGACGATGACAACATTAATATAAATTAAACGCACAGGCTCACATTACAAGGACCTCCATTCAGACACAATGTGGATAAATAACAAATGCTTTTAGCGCCAAACAAGAAGCCAGCATTGACTGCTTAAATGTTATTTATGCCCCCACCCCCTCCCAACGGCGCACACATTAAATGGGTCAATTAAACATTGATTGAACCCACCGTCGTTCGCTCATCAGCAATTGAAATAATAATAAAAATAAAAAAAAAAACTAAACCAGAACTGTCCTCATCTGTCCTCAGCTGTCCACAAAGTGCAATAACCAGGCGTACAATGAACTAACTTTGGGATCGTACAACTACAATATACACTAGTCGTCGCGCCCAGCCGCATTCACTGACCACTAATCCAAACATAATCTAAAATAATTGACTATTGCCCAGCGAGGAACCTTAGCGGGATCCGGTCCAACAATGCGACGCTCTTTCAGCACCACCCTGAATAATTTATGCGCGCATTAAATGTGCTTTAAATGTGAGGGTGTGTGTGTGTGTGTGTGTGTGTGTGTGGGGTGTAAGGTCGCTGCGAGGGTTGCCGCAGGCCAAGTGGACATCTTGACAGACATTAAGTTTATGCTACATTAAACTTTAATCAACATTAAATAGTTAACAACTTTTAAAAGATGTATAATCTGTAAGCGAATATTACTGAAAATTTATTTGTAATAAGAGAAAAAATTTAATTAAAATCAACGCATGGCAAAAAATTACATTTTTATGCTGAACCATATCAATAATCTAAAACTATTAAGGACAGACATTTTTTTCTTATCGTAACTTTTAAGATAAATAATGTAAATGCCACAAGAAGAAGAAGAAAAAGTCTTAATCACATTATAATCAAGATAGTATCACAGATATATATATATATATGTTGTATCTAATATATGTTATCTTATTTACACTTGAAAATGGATTTTACTTAATATTTTTCTTTGCGCAAACTCATTTATAGTATTCCTTTGGGTTTGCGGTCAGCTTTGGCATTGGATTTGGTCTGGCTTACAAGCGAATGTGGCATTAATATTGCTGCTGCTGCTGCTGCTACTGGAGCATGTTGCCGTCTTGGGATACTTATGAAATAAGTTTATGGGCTGCTGCTTCAATACATGCTTCCCTTTTAATGGAGCGCATTGTCCAATAGGCGGCCATTAGCCTCAAGTAATGCAGCAACTGCCAACAACGGGACAAAAACTGTGCTGGGGCAGCTTATCTATGCAACTTCAAAGCTTTTGTGACGGCGCCAACATGACAAACATGGATAAAAAGCTACAACGCGGCGTATGTGCAATATCTTTGCCTTTATTTCTTTTGTGTATGTGTCTATGTATATCTGTGTATATGTGTATGTGTATATATGTGTGTGTGTGTGTGTGTGTATGTGTGTGTGTGTGTGTGTCTATGTATGTGTATATGTGTATGTGTGTGTGTGTGTGTGGGGACAGGCATAAAGCAAAAATGGTGTCGCCAACGGTCGCACAATGCATCTGCAGCAGTGGCGCCCCAGGCTTTAAATCAGTAACGACGACAACTACAACAACTACAACAACTGCAACAACAGCATCAGTTGCACACAGATACTGTGTGAAACAGGTAGTATTTTTACTTAACAAAATATACATAAGTAAATATATTTTAAGTGCAGCACAACAACAACAAAACTCTCTCTGTAAAATGTGGAAAGAAAAAAATATATTAAAAAGAGACAAAAGACAGCAGAAACAGTTATATTTTAAGGTGCCGAACATAAAATACCCTTGCACACTTATGTCGGATGCAGGATATCAATATCTGATAATAAACACAGAGATTTTTTAAAACACAGTTAGTTGATACTGATCGCAAAATAGAAGTATAAATTTATTTTATGAGTAGAATGTGTATTTCTCATTTGATCAGACAATTCCAATGATCCGGAAAAAGGGAATTTCATAAAAGTTATATAGTCTGCACAGATTTTCAGGCAGTGATTGCTTTTAATACACTGTTAAAATGTCAATACTTTTAAGAATTCAAGCAACGGTGAACTTATTAAAATGTCAACAAACAAACATGCATTTATTGATGAAATATTCAATATATATATAGTGTAAGATCTTAATTTAAAAAGTTGATAAAAAGTAAATCATTAATTCAGTAGTTCGAATAAGAATTATTGTGACAACTCAACTTTCTGTCTGTCTGGCAGAAAATTGCTTTCAGATTCCCAAAAATGATATGTGAAACTACTGAAACTGCTCTCGCGCTCGTACGCAATGTCCTCGTTCAGCATAAGCTATCGCAATAAACCTGAATTAAACTGAAACCTGAACTGCAGTTGCGTCTGTCCAATGGACATCAGTTGATGCAATGACATCGAAACCCACTCTACTATCCCAATGCCCAATCCATAATCCCCAATGGTAAACCCCAACGATCCGTATCAATCTGTGTTTGCATGTTGCCTGCCAATATTGTCAATGTTATTGTATCTAATGCTTAGCATGCCTGTGTGTCTGTTACTATAAGTAGTGAGTTAAGGGCAAAATCGTACCCAGAAATCCGATGTTATCAACGTTTCAGATACAATTTGAAGTACTGCTGCAGGAGTTGTTCTTGCTGATGTTGTTCCCATTGTTGTTTCTTGTGCTGTTGCCGTTGCTGCTTTGGTTCCATGTCTGCTTGCTTCTTGGCTTACAGGCAAATTTGAGCTCATACAATTTGCAGTTAGCCGCCTGCTGCCAGCCGACTGCCGACTGCCGCCTTACGCTTGACTAACTGCCTGAATTGTGCCTGTGACTCGAATTTGCCCCCTGCAGCGTTCCCATGGAGTGGAGATGGGCGGATTTTGCTGGGCTGTCGGCCTTTCTGCACAGCAACTTGTAACTTGGCGCCCTCTGACTTTGTGGGTGTGTGTGTGTGTGTGGTTGTGTGTGATTGTGTGTTGTTGCGGCTTGTTTGGTTTTATTGTGTTTATATTTGGCTTAAGGCATCAATTTGCTTTTACTTATATATACATAATATCGAGCGCGACGACTCTCAGTGACCGACTTGAATGCCAATGTTGAAGCAGCAGCAAGAGCAATAACAGCAACAACAATTGCGTATCGTTATCAGTCAGCTAAGCAATAATACAAATATGCATTTAGTATATACTCGCACACACAAACACACACACACACACACTCAGACAGCAAATCCGATGGTAAATGCATCGATTTTATAATCCATTTACACAAATGGCATTTTAAATACATTATATTGACAGCACACAGTGCAACAGCATTGCGTATACTCAATATTTGAACGCTTCCCATTGTGTGAAAGTCCTTGGCGAGCTTACAAATACTACAACAAGTGCTCGTTTCTGTTAGTGCATCAGCGGGCAAATTAGTTTACATTGTGGTCTACTTAAGCGCTTGTTTAATTACAACCTCAAGAATAGGTCAAGATTAGTAAATGGAATTGCGGTGCGGCATTTTGTTGGAATTCAATTTGGGATTCCAGCCCAATAGAAAAATATATATAATACTTGGCAACGGTTTAAATATTTTCCACTTGCACGATATCAAGTGCGGTCGTGTCAATTATGAAAAAGTGGAAAATAGTTTACAATTTTAAGCGGCAATTTTAATGCCACGTTTAATTTCAGAGCCAAATGCAAATTTACTTTGGCAAATCAATTTCAATGAAATTATGCGAATCGAAAGAGCAGAAAAAACACTTCACATTATGAACTCCATATGCACATAAATATATATATATATATTGACGACAAAGAGCAGGCATTAAGTCAACAATAAATGTCAATTACAAAACACTTCTCAATGAGCAGTTCTAAAGCATTTGCCACATGGCGCCACCTGTCGCAATTGTAAACCAAACACTGCTCAAGTGGATGAGCAATGTGCAAATGTGAAACGCTTAAAATGCATCCGCAGCGTTAACTGCATTGCAAACATCATTACCATGGGCATCATAATGATGATGATTGTTATCTGGGGAAACGCCGCACGTAACAAAATCATTTGCAAAAAGCCGCTGACCAGACTCATTCCAGCGCTACACGTCTCGTTCGACAGATGGCGCTGCGCAGTGATTTTATGATGCAATTGCCGATGAGCCGTTAATTAATAAAATGCAACAGAGAATGCAGAAAATATATAAAATAAAAGCCGCTCATTAATAAATATTAACTCATAATTAAGCACGAATCATAATTATTGCCAACTGCAGCACCAGCTGCTGTTTTCTTCTCTTACATTTAACATTAATGCGCCGCACAGTGATTTAACAAAATTTAACGAAACTTAAAGCAGTATTTAAAAGAAATCTGCACGCCAAGGCAGGTGCAAAAAACAACCAGCACGAAAATAAAATGCATACGGAAACAACAAACTAAAGGAAGGAAAAGGCAATAAACACAACAACATCAAAAATGTAAAAAAGAAAGAAAGAAAGAAAAAAATAATAATAAATAAAAGCAACCGCAGACACAAAACCTGCCCGAAACTAATGGAACTAATTGTTTGACGAAAGGCGGCCACATAAATATGCAAAAAGGGGGGGAATCGCAGGGGCATTTGGGAGGGGGGGCAGCCATTGTTT
This sequence comes from Drosophila anomalipes, assembly GCA_035041615.1. Taxonomy (NCBI): domain Eukaryota; kingdom Metazoa; phylum Arthropoda; class Insecta; order Diptera; family Drosophilidae; genus Drosophila; species Drosophila anomalipes. Next base: position 12,457,220 of record JAWNKZ010000041.1, read on the forward strand.
AGCCGAAAGTGAAATGCCAATGCCAAGCGCAAGCGCAGCGACTGCAAAGCTCGTGTAATTGGAGCAACTGCAGCAGTCTTAGCCACAATTCCAGCTGCCAGCTGCAAACGTGTGAAAAGTGTATAAAATCATGTGCTTGGCGCGCAGGCGCCGGCAGTCAAAAGTGGCCAACGAAAACTAGCAGACGAAAGTAACGCAGAGCTGGAAATTGGGAATATATATATATAAATATTTATTTGAGACAAGAAAAAGATACGTTACGCCAACATGAGGAAGCATTGCGTAAGTAAGCCAGAAATTAAATCTATGCAAATGCCATGCAAATATGGCTCTGGCACACAGATCTGGCGAAACGGCTTTTCTCCAATAACTGTGGCCACATTGCTGCTCCTGCTGCAGCTCGTGAGTGGCGATCAACAGGCGGAGGATCACAGGTAAGTGGCAGTGGTCAAGTGAAGTAATTTAATAATTGATCGGATGTAAATTTTTAACAGTTTCTGAACAAGAAAATCAATTTGGTTTTAATCATAGCTGAGTAGGAAGTGAGTGTTTCCTTTAATTGTTGACATTTAGTTATCAATTCACTATTTTTTTGACTGAGAGTTGTATAACGAAAATCTATCTATTTTCAAATTTCAATTATGAATTTGTTTGGCTTACCATTTTATGATATTCAAAAGCAATGGCTCACTATATTATCTGAGTACCTTGAGTAAATAGTTTTTTCTACTGATAACTGATTTATATTACTAGGAAAACCAATTTGACTCACATGTGAGAAATGCAACGGGGAATTATTACTTATATCATATCATTAAAACATCAAATTCTTCATCATTTTGTATTTTTTAGAATTCAACGTCGTTTCATGTGGCACCAGGTGGACAATACTGTAATGGGAGGGATAATGGGGCGCATGTTCAATGGAGCCCGAGCCATGAAGAGCATGTTCACTGATTTCATGCCCAGCACAGCGAGCTATGCCAAAACCATGCTGGACTTTATGCCAACCGAGACGACGCGGGTGAAATACATCATTAGAGATCCGCATACGAACAAACCGATGAAGATCATCAAGATGCGTGGCTCACAGAAGAAGGTTGTGAAACTGAAAAGGCCAATGCCCAAGCCGTTGGTAACAGAGCCCACACAACTGCAATATGAGAATCGGATGCGTCAGCTGGAAAAGGAGCAGGAGCTAATTGTGGAGGGCAGAGCGCCGATGAGCAGCGATGAGGCGCTCATGAATAAATACTTTAAACCAAAGCCGCATCACAGCAACAGCAATGAGATTGTCTCGGGCAAGATAATGGAGTACCAGAGCTGGAAACCCGTCTACAAATCCGGAGAGCAGCCCACCTCCTATGTCACATTGCGTCCACAGCCGTTGACGCAACTGCACACGCATATAACATCCAGTAATCAAGTCAAACACAACGATTACAGCAGTTACGGCAACAATCACGAGCTGCTGCCCAAGCCAGAGAAGTTGGTGGGACATATGCCCGATTTGGAGGATGAAGAGGATGATTTCGAGCAGGTCGAGGAGGAAAATGATCTATTCAAGCAAACGGGTCATCAATACGAAGTCACAGAGCACACGGGTGAGGCAAGCGGCGAAGTACAATCCCTGGCAACGATGGAGGGTGGCTTTGTGCCGTCCAACATCTACCACAGCAGCAATAGTGCCAGCAATCCCAGTAGTAGTAGCATGAGCAGCAGCAGCAGCATCAGTCAAATTCCTCGACCACGTAGTCGTGGTATCATCATTATGAGTACCACAAGCACCAGCACCACCGAAGCGCCCAATTATCCACCCGCTTTTCTCAAAAAGTATCGCGAAAGAGAAGCGAATGCCAACCTAAAAGCCATCCACAAATTGCGACCCAAGCATCATCAGCACAAGGAGCAAATCCTCACCGATGCCAATCCCCAGTCGAATGTGAGCTTTGCATTGAGCACGCTGCGAGCGCGACTCCAGGAGCAGCAGCGTCAAACTAAACAAGAAGAGCGCGATGCCGAAATGGAGGCAGCACTCGCCGAGGCAATGGAGGGCGACAAGTGGCCAACGGAGGTGCAACAGAGTGGCGACTATCTGACCAGTCCCATTGGACCAAGTGCTGTGGCTTTCGAACAGCCGCTAAAGCCACCACGCAACGAGTACAAAAGACCGCGGGCAAATCTGCGACAGCGTGGAACCATCAAGTTTAACGATAATCCCAACGAGGAGATTTAGTTGCTAGATTCGGGGACGGGAGCAAAGGCACTTATTGGAGCAGTAACCAAAGCATAGCCAAAGCGTCAGCTAAGCGTTTTTAATTGCCTAGTTGTTAACGTAGTTTTTAAAAGCCAATGAGTAAAAGCAAAACTTAAAACATTTATCATACGAATTCATTTCATTTTCATTTCTCATATCACTTTTGATTTGGAGGGACGGGGAAAAAAAGTCATTGCACTGCTGGCACGCAATTCAACTTCATCATTGTCTTTGAGTGCGTTTTGCTATGTGGCAAATGCACTTTAATTATTGTATAAAAAACAAAAAACAAACACACACATTTCCCAAGTCGTTGGCATTTATCGCATTCACTCATTGCATTTGACAACCAATTTAAAATACTCGGAATTGACCCCAAAAAGCGACCACATAACAAAAAAAAAAAAAAACAGATCCAAGCAAATAAAACTGGGTTAAACCTGCTATAAATTCCATGGACAAACCAGAACAAAAGACAGCCATAAGACATTGTAAGCTTAAACATTTCCAGAGACAACTACAAGGGCACTTCTTCACCTCCTCCAGCTCCTCGCAATGGAAACACAAAAAAAAGCAGGAATGAAATGCAACAAATACGGTTTTTAATTAAGTACCCAAAGCAATGGCGACAACAACTGAATTAAGAGCCAACAACTGGCCAACAGAATGCCAATAGCAAATAAATGGTAGTAGAAGACCGTAAATGAAGAAAGCAGCAAACAAAACAATGGTCGCTCAACTTTGTTGCCAAAAGGAATGCAATTAATTTGAGCCTCGTCGCAAAGAGAGCACAATTAACGCGTTGCAGTTACTTAAAGTATTAACAAATTGAATATTATTAACTTATATTATCCGACTGGCATTCCAATAAGGTGTTTATCGTCTGCATTTGTTCATACAATCGGCACGGTTGCAATAACGATTGCTGTTGCCACCACAGCCAAGGAAACGCATTCGTTCACAGTTGCGTATACGTTGATTATAATACCACATTTCGTTCATGGCCCTAGTAGGACAATTAGCCCACCGATTGTGGCCAGAATCCATGCGCCCACTGCAGCCGAGTATCATCGGACGTCCTACGCAAAATGCTTGGCATTCAACAAATGCCACGTATAGCGTCAAACAGGCAAAGATGAGCAGGAATCTCATATTTAATGTGTACAATAAAGTTTCGCAGCTTGAACTGATTGGCAAACGTGACATAAAGCACTTATAAAGCGCGATAATAAAATGAAAATATTAATCTACAATTAAAAGGCATTGATTATGCGACAGCTGTTTCAACGTGTTCTCATTTCTAAAGGAAACATTCTGCCATTGTGTGAAATGCACAAAATGGCAATTTTATCACGTGCGAAATGAATATTATATATATATATATATATATATATATATATATTTAGTATATATATTCGTTGCATACATTTAAATATTTGCAATTTATCGCCTGCATCTATCCATACAATCGTCATAGGAGCAGTAACGATTGCTGTTGCCACCACAGCCAAGGTAACGCATGATCAGACAGTTGCGTGAACGTATATCAAAATACCACATCTCGTTCATGGCCATATTGCGACAGGATCTCCAGCGATTATGGCCAGCATTCATGCGAGAAATGCAGCTTTGAAACATCGGACGTCCAACACAATCGCTCTGGGATTGAGTATAGGCCACGTACAGCGACAGAAACGCCAGGATCAACCCAAATCTCATTTGTAATTTAGTCGTAGAACTTTGTACAGCACTGATTGCCAAAACATGACATAAAGTGCTTATATAGCCCACGAATATAATGCAAATATTAGCCTACAAAAATAAAGGCATTGCTTGGGTGCCAGCTGTTTCAACAAGTGATTGTAAAAAGTGTCATTTTATCACGAGCTAAATCAATAAATAAAAACGAATATTTGTAAATAATGAATGAAATTCTGTTTTGCGTGTCATATTTTTAATCCATAATCGTTGCACCTATTTAAATATTTGCAATTTATCGCCTGCATCTAGCTAGACAATCGGCTTGGGTGCAGTAACGATTGCTGTTGCCACCACAGCCAAGGTAACGCATACTCGTACAATTGCTTGCAGCTTGATCGTAATACCACATTTGGTTCATGGCTCTAATCACACAGGTAATCCCCCGAGAGTTTCCAGCATCCATGGCGCCAGTGCAGCTCTGTAAAATTGGACGTCCTACGCAAAGTTGGGATTGAGTGTATGCCACGTAGAACGATAAACAGGCTAAGATCAACAGGAATCTCATTTTTAATGTGCTCGTTGAAGTTTCCACAGTTCGAACTGATTTCAATATACGACATTAAGCGTTTATATAGTCCCGGAAAATAGAGCGTTGATTATGCGAAAGCTTTTTCAACTTTATAATAACAGAATAACAGAAGACGGCCCCCAAAAGAATTGGGTTAACTATGAAATAAGGAAAAACGTGATTTTATCACGTACTAAATAAATAAAATTACAATTGATATGATGATATTCTATTTAAATCTATATATAAATAAAGATAGGTTAAAACATCGCTGATTTTGAAAGATATTTATTGATTAATATATTTAATAGTCTTTGTTCCTTTTTAAACTTCAAATGCTGTTTTAGTGAGCATTTAATCGATTATCTTATCGGATTGCCAAAGAGTAAAAGTGGAATAGAAAAAACCAATTTAAATGGGTTGAGAGCAACTAAAAAATGCACACTAAGCGGAAGAGGAAAATAAATTTATTCGGTACAAACGGTAACCGGTTTGCATGTTTTTTATACCCTGCTTGCAACACTAACATCGATTAATTGTCTGTTCAATCTGCATTTGCCTTGATTTGGAGCAATTAACTGGCCTGTCCTTGTTATTCTAAAAGGTCGTTAAAAGTGATTCTTGTTAACTCAATGTAAATGATACTTAGAGTCCTTGCGGCCTTGCTGTTACAATTTTCCGTTTCCCCGTTGAGAACTTCTCCATTTCAGCTTGAGTCATTAAAAGCACCAACTGATTGTCGCTGGGCGCTTGGCTGCGCGAAGCGTCACCAGAAATGCGATTAAGATTGCAGCACCTAACTAAAGCAGCAATAACAAATCGCTGAAGCACGCCTTGAAACGTTCAAGGACATTATTGGGCACGTGGCTAGATATGGAGCTGGGGTAGCTGAAGGTAACCCTAATACTATACCTGTCCAAAAAGCCAGGTGGCAGGAAGCGGTTTGTCCATGTCCCCAAGCTTTTCTGTTCTCGACTCTCATTTTCGAGTGCGCCAAATACAAATTAGAATTTAAATGAACAATGCAACCGGAGCGGAAGTTAGTGTGTGTGTGTGTGTGTTGGTCTACATCTATATAGATATAGATATGCATATATATATATATATATATATATATATATATGTGTGTGCGTGGGTGACATTGCATGTGACGCGCTTTGAACAGCAACAACAACAACAACAACAACCGAATGGCAATAATGCCATGCAGCTTGTCGCGTATATTTCCAGCATTTTTTCTTTTCGATTTTCCACTTGTTTCTTTTGTCTGACTTTTTGTTACTGAAAAAAAGTTTGGGTATATTTTCGCTATATAACGAGCTGGGTCGCTAACTCGACAGCAAAATGTCAAAGGTATAATGGAATTTCGAATAAAAAATGAGTTCAAGTGCGTTAAAGTACAGAAAAATTTTGTATTAGCACAATTTAAGACGATAGATCAAGGTTGAAGTTGTAAATAGTAAATAAAATAAGTAGTATCGAATAGTCAGTAATTCAAATATAAATTGATCAGTATTTCAGTAGTATATATAATAGTAATTAAGTATTAAAATGCTCGGGTAGAGTGTTGAAATTACATTGTTGGAGAACAAGTCAAAATCGTTGAGTTTGTTCACGTTTTGTATTTGTGGAATTCCTGCTGATGTCTAAATAAATGAATGGATATTTAGCAGGATTGTTTTTTCGGCTTATGGCAACGATCTCAATTAAATATTTAAAGGCAGTTAATTGTTGCGTGGTAAATGCCGTTGACGCCTTTTGCTTGCCGCTGTCAAAGTGAAATTTATGAAAATGAATTTCGTTTAATTAAAAATGTCCGCCAGCCAAATGACAGTTGAAAAATGACGATGATGTTGGTAGATAACCGAAAAGAAGGCGCCCGGCAGCGAGTGGGCGTGGCATGTCAACCCACGTTGTGCCAAAAAATGATATTAATTATGGCATGTGACGCACAAATTGGCAAAGACGATATCAGAAAAAGGCCAATTTGAAGCACGTTTCTTCTTCTTAATTTGCTTTTTTACTCTGTTAAAAAAGCTTGTGGCGTGCATTGAACTCGCAATCAGCGAGGAGATGACAAAAATAGCTACAAAGCTGCCCATTTAGCATAGAAACATTTTGTTTGCTTAATAAAAATACACACACACACACACACAACCAAACACCCCAGAATGCAGCCAACGACAACGTTTAGCGTCAGTTTAGAAGTGCGAAATGCTCGCTGCACGGTACAAAATTAAGTATTCAAATACAGTCGCAAAGGAAGGCTGGGAATCCAAAGGGAGACGCCGGGTGGAAAGACAGGGCAATGTTTTATGGGGAAAGAGTCAGCCGAAGCACTCGCAACTCGAAGAGAGAAACTCACAGAAATTTATGAAATGCACAGCGAAATGCAAGCAGGCGACAAAAATGAAATGCTTACAAGTATTTTCAGGCATTTTTTTTGTAGCCTTGGTCAAATCTATAAAACAAATCACAGTATACAAAAAATGTTTATCTGATTATTGTTTATATCATGTATACTGTAAATCTTTACCTGCATCCTTCTTTCAATTATATATTTTACTGTACTGAGTCGATGGCCGATATTTGTGTTGTTCATTTAACTATCGAGTCATCAACAAACAATGTAAATAAACAAAAGTTTCGCAGCAGGAAGTAGGCTAATGAACTTTTGCTGATTTTGGACTATTGATGTTATTTCTTTACCTTTAATTTAACATTGGATAACTGGATTTTATTTATTTATTTAACACTGAATGGTGGCCATCAAATATTGATTGAGTTTATAATCACAGCTAAATATGCTTTTTAATAATTCATAGCAGCTTTATGCAACTTAATATTGCAAAGAACGTTATTTATTAAGCAAATCAATAATTCTTATTATATCCAACGCATTTATATTTATTTATGACCTTATCAATTTTGCTCAATATCTCGCTAAAATTCATTCATAATTCATTTCGCCAATTTTGTCGGTTGGCTGGATACAACACGTTTACGTATGCATGTGTGTGTGTGTGTGTGAGTGTGAGTGTGTACATATATGTGTGGGTGTTCGCTGAATCTAGAACAGTTAAAAGCCCAGCGGTCCCATTGCCCGATTGCCGAGTGCCGAGCGCACAAGCCAAAGCTAGTGTAAGAGTCGGCTCTAATGCTTAAACCGAATCTAAGGCTGAAGCTGGACTGCCAAGTGTTTTCCATGTGTGCGAGTGTGTGTGTGTGAGTGTGTGTGTGTGAGTGTGTGTGTGTGTATGTGAGAGTTTGGGTCACAGGGGGGAAGGCGGCACAAGTTGTGCTGGTCGTTCATCTGCGTCTGTGTGTGGCTGGCTGTTGAAGTGTAATCAGCGGCACGGCGGCAATTACCGAAGCATATGCAGCATGGAGTACTCGCAGTTTGTAGTTTACACTTGGGCTGCCTCATGTCTCCTATACACATATACATATATATGCATTCGCATACGCATATATATTTATATGTGTGTGTGTGTGTGTGTGTATGTTGGCAAAACGCAGCGCAATTTACAGCACTGAGACGATTTTCACAATGCTAAATGCAGCAGCTGCAACAGCTCAGCTGCAGTGCATCATCAGTGGATTTGCGGCTCTGTGCCACTGTGGCACTGCCACACACACACACAGCAGTTGCAGCTGCGGCTGTTTTTGACTTTGATGCACTTGTACAACCGGGTCAAAATTCGGGCACAACATCATTTTAATGAATATTACGCTTAACGTTTATAAATTAAATACGCTTCGCGGGCAGCGCTTAAAACTGGGCAACAAATTGAATGAAAACTAGCTGGCAGCCCACAGCAATTAATTATGAGAATAATTTGCCTATTTATGGTAGCCAAATTACAAATACGAAGTCAGGTCATTGAGCCAAACAACTGCGAACTGTTTGCATTTTTCATTAATAATAATATATGAGAAGCATCTGAGATTGAGGCAAACTAGCGCTGACTGCATGAATAACACACAATTCATTTGTAATTCTCGATTGCTTTATTAGCGTACAAATCCAAAACATATCATTAAACCTTTCAAGTCATCACTTTTTTAATAGTCTGTGTCCCACAAGATACCTAATTCACACATGTACATTTATGATCTGTTCGCTTTATTATGTTCTACCTATTGCATTTCATTTCGTTAGCAGTGTCGCTATTTGATTGGATTTGGGATATGTGTCAACATAATACGGATTCCTTATAGTAAGCGTGAGAGTAAGCATGAGTCCTCTACAGTGTGTCGTTCCCATAAACAGTTATTGGCTGCTCGTTGGATATTCCTGAATACCTCACCCCCACCCCCTCGCCTTTGGGCAGTCATGGTCACTGAAGATCTTAAATAAAAAGAGCTTTTCAATTTTTATTTTATTGAATAACTTCAGGCATTCCAAATGTTTAGGTTGCTCTAGCAGTAGAAGCAATATCAGAAGAAGTGGTGGAAAACGCATTGGAGCACTTGAGCTTTTCTAAGGACGAGCTGTCGCCTGTCGTCCTGCAGCAATTGCTCTGTCAGTAGCAGCAGCAACAGCAGCAGCAGCAGCAGCCGCATTCAAGCGATTTTTATAGATACTCCGGGGCAGAAAATCGCATATTATTGCATCTATTCTGGTGTGGTGTGGTCCGGTCTGGTCATGGGGCCAACACCGGCTTTGCCAATCATTAATCTTTACAAGCTGCCAATGTGTACGCCTTTTTCGGACTTAAAATCCCGCAGCACGAGCACTAACCGTGCAGGATGCTATTCTGCTTCACTTTATGCTGTATATATGTGTGTGTGTGTGTGTGTGCGAGTGTGTGGCTAAGTGTGGTGTGTGTGTGTGTGTGTGCGTGTGTGGCTAAGTGTGGTGTGGTGTGTGGGTGTGTGTGTGTAGGGTTAACTCCCTCTACTGCATTAAATAGCGGATGGAGTCCATTAGAAAACTATTGAAGCACATTCTGTCGATTGCAGCCAGTCCATATCCTGCGCAAGCGGATGTGCAGCTGCCAAAATTTTGTGTAAGTCCTTTCTGCTTTAAGCATCAGTTCAAAAAAAAAAAACTAACCTGACTATTTCTATGTATATTTTTATCTAACTCACGCTCAAAGGCATACTAATTGCCTGCCGTATTATGCTTAATTAATATAATGTAATGGCAAAACAAAAACTGTGAAAATTCAGCGCACTTTTCATTATTTATAAATTCCGCCCTTTTGCGTTGGCAGTTTGTTTAATTATCCACATGAAAAGTCCTTAACAAAAAAGTACGAATTCTAAAAGGACTTGACCCAACACACACCACAAACAACAGCAACACCACCCAACAACAAAAACACACAAAAACAAAAAAACAACAACAACAACAAGGATGAAATCAAATTAACAGTAAAATAAAAGCAAAAGTGCGTTCATCATGTTTTTTTTTTTTTTTTTTGGGTCCAAAACTCTTCAAAGAGCGAAGTGCAAAAGTGAAGCCAACTTTCAACAGATAGCAGTAGTGAACAAAAAAAAAAAACAAAAAACAAAAAAAGAAGATGTAAAGTAAAATAAGGGCGAAGATTGCAAAACTCTGGTATTTCAAGTGTCATACAAAAGTTCCAGTAAATAATTTTTCTCAATGAATGACTCGACGACTCCGAGGATGTGGTGAGCCACGGGCAAGATTAGCTTTGCACAACTTGGTATTTTTTTCTTTTGTTTAAGATTCATTCAATATGATTCGTTGCATTTTATTATAATTTTGCTAGCTAAGCTTACCATTGCTCACATTTAAATAAAATGAGGTGGAATATATTTAGTTTATTAAAATATAGCACAAATATTATATTTTTAGCTGCCATATTGCAATACAAACGTTCTCTGACCACATATGTTAATTGAGTTTGTTTTTTTTTTTTAAGAACTATAATTGACTTTATTTGTGGTTCATCTATAAAAACCAGCATGAAAAAGGTATTCATATTTGAGCGCTCGACTTTTTAATCTACTTGCCTTTTGCAAACACAGGCAAAAAAAAAAAAAGAAAAGCCACAAAAGTTTAAAACACCAACAACAAATATATAAAAGTATAAGCCACAGATTTGGTTACGACTCTTTTTTTGGATTGCACGCATTAAAAAAAATATTTAAAAAGGGTATGCCGAAGTAAAGGGAAGAGAAAATCTCGTAATTAAATAGCCAGAAATGTATTCGAATTAGGCCAGACTTAAATCACCCAGTTCAGGATAGCATTAACAAATTTTCTTTCATTCACGGTTTAATACCTAAAGGGTATCTTTCAGTCAAACAGCCACGACGATAAGATTTTGATACCCACTCTGCTCTATTGACAGAGAAATTGAATTTTAGATTTTTCGTATTCGCTTTTCCTTTTGGTTTTCGCTACTCACAGTTCATTTGCTAAGCGAGCAATCCAACATAAAAAAAAAACGAGTAGAATTTAATTAAATCGACTTTCGTACGTCTGCCCTCAGTACTTGTACAAATATATATAAATATTTGTATTTATTTAATTATTTATGTACTTAAAACAAAAAGTGTGCCTTGAGTTGGATTTTAATTTGATTACAGAATCCTTTGGCATATGGTTTGTCTTATTGCTGCAGCCTCGAAGCCAACCTTCCCACTAACCAAGTGAAAATACAAATGTTAATAAGACTGAAGTGCGCAAAGAGAAAATTCAATTAAAAAGCGCTTCGCAAATACGTATTCATTATGTCTGATCTAAAGTTGTTGTTGCTGTTGTTGTTGTTGTTGCTGTTGTTGTTGTTGTTGTTGTTGTTGTTGTTGCTGTAGAAAACTGAAATTTGGGTGCTGTTAATTAGCGTACAAAAATCATCTGCGGTTTCTTGTGTCTGATGAGAAAATGTTTTGCGAGCGGCTTTTTATGAGTTCTGTGTATGCATAATAATAATCATGTCAAGGAGCCCTTAACAGGAATAAAACTTGCCAAATGACACAGCAGTTGTCTCAGTTAGAGATGATACAGATCGAGCAAAAGGGAGGGCACTAAAGAAGGAGTATAGAAAGACAAAAATATTGCCGAAAGTTTTGCTCATGTTTTATGAGTAAAGTTGTTGCTCAAAAACCACTTGAAACAGCTCAGAAATTGTGGTTGTTGGTGGTGGTGGTGGTTGTTGTTGTTGTTGTTGTTGATGCTTTTGGCTTTTGTGGCATGATGAATTGTCATGAAATTTAATCAATTTATTTGAAACGTGCGACGGCACAAGGCGTTTTAGCCCATAAATAACGCAGGCTAAACTAAAAATGTGACAATGCCAAAGTGCCAAAGTAAATAACAAACAATGAAAACACAATAACAACAATAAAACACACAAAAAAACACACACCAACACACACACAAATACACACTCACACACACTTAAATAAGAAAGGATATCACCGAATAAAGTTTCATTGTTTGGCAATGGCAACCACACACGCACACACACACAGAGACACACACACGTCGCGATTCCTTTGCAGACACACACACACACACACACCACTCAGACACATCCTGCGTATGCTGTAACACCATTTTGTTAACCACTTTGCAGTGTATTATTTTTGAAAATTGTGTTCAATTTTGGCGTCATTGAGTAGCGGATGCTCGCACACTCTTTTCGTAATAGTTCAGCAGCATCGAAATGCCTTTTAGACTCAGTTTTACTTTTTTGAGTTAGCTTTAATAACAAACTACTTAGTAGAACTATTTATGGATGGAAAAGGAATGGCTTTGTAGAAGCAGTGCGCTTTGATACCCCACCAACAATGGGTAAACAATACATTTATAACTCATACGCAATGTTGAGGAGAGCGTACGAAATTCTTTGCTGGCTGCTCTGCCACGCACGTACGCTCTTAACACTCCTTCTCACTTTGGATCTGCCCCTCCCCCTCCCGCTCTCCGCCTCTTTCTCTCTCTCTCTCTCTCTCGCGCTGTAGACTGCCCCCTTTGCTGCCAAGCACATTTGTCAGAATCCTACTTCAGACCTCCGCCCAATAAACACCCGCAATCTCCTCAGTGTCCGGGAACAACATTTTGTGCCATTATTGTTGGCAGCAAACTCGCAGGCAAAGCGTTTATAAATTTATTGTTTTCTACGCGTGTACTCAAGTGTTGCTGCGTGTTTCTGGCAACAAATTGGCCAACAAGAGGCGGCACAAACACAAGGGGGGAGGCGCGGCGGGCCGAGACGAGTTAGAGCAACAACGACGACGAGAGGAAATGTTAGCTAACAATTTGGCTTTTGGCCACTCAACGCGTTGCGGTGACGCATTTTATCATAATTATATTAACACGCCGAGAGCGTCTATAGTTTATGCTCATTGCCTTTCCGAGCGCATAAATTTTAAAGCAAGCGTCCCTCCCCCAAAAAGTAGGCAACATTTTCCAGCATTCTAACTTTAATTTGCGGTTGGCCAAAACCAAAGACCCAAACAGCCATCGAGTGTTATAAAAATGCCCTAAATGTGAGCTCAGCACGACTAATTAGTATACAGTGTGTACAAAGTTAAAAATAATTGCCAACCATCTAATCGATGATGGTAATTGTATAATTTTTTCTATTTGCTGTTGCATAGGCAGCCAACTTACCCATATGCCCTCACGTTAACTACAGGGTAGAAATGGTTGAGCAAAATTAATGCAGCAGCCGCTAGAGCAAGAGCAACAACAATTGCCACTGAGTTGTTGTTGTAGGTTCAAAAGTGCACACATGACATATTATTATTTCAACAGCATGTGTGTGTGTGTGTGTGTGTGTGTGTGTGTGTGTGGGTGTGTGTAAATTTGTGTTCTTGTACTTTTATTTTTTTGGTGCAAAAATTCATTTCGCGCCATATGCGCATTTAGCACGGGCACAGACCACAGGCAGCGAAGGGAAACAGTTGGCAAAAAAGGAAGGTGTGCGGCGAGTTAGCTGGGGGAGTCTGGAGCAGCAGCAGCAGCAGCAGCAGCAGCAGCTGGCAGCCAAATGAAAGAGCCAACACATACACATAGGCATAATTAAAAAAATATTTTTACGAACAAGTACAAACAGCAGCGGAAAATCTCTCTGGTGTGGTGTGGTGTGGGTTGGGTTTGGGGGCTGGCGGTGACGGTGGTGGGTAAGCTGACTCATATTTAGGGCAAACATGTGAGGCAAAAATGGTCAGGCTGCCCGCTTCCCTCCCAAGTCCCCCGAGAACCGCTCACAAAAATGTAAAATTAAATTACAATTAAATTAATTTAATTTTATGACTTCTCCTAACACAGAAAGTGGCCCAAACATTATGGCAACACATAATCACAAAATAAAATGCGAAAATATTTGTAGATGGTTGGTGGTTGTGGCCGAGTGGTTTTTGTGGTTGCTTCGGACTGGTCGCACCACTCAATTAAGCACAATTGAATTATAATTTGTTTGCTGGTGCATTCGTAAAACTTGCGATAAGTGGTAAGAGTGGCCAATGCTGAAGTGGATAAACTTTTTTGGTCTCATGAAATTCTCTTATGTGAAAATATACTCGTATTAATTAGCTCGAATGGGCTGAATTGGAATGAAATGCGAAATTCTCAGAAATGCGAACAATTTCCTGTTGGCTGAATATGTTAGAGACAAACAGAATTTGCAAATGATAGGTTTGATAGAAGTTGATAAAATCCTTGAAATAAAGAGCAAACTTTGTTATTTAATTCACATTCTCAACTCACATCAAACATTGAAGTTATTTGCATTTATTTGTTATGTTAGAAGCTGTATTTTCAAAAATATTATACCTTCAGTTACGCCATTTGAAGCACATCACGAATGTGTTGTGTATCCTGTACGCATCTGTTATCTGTGCGATGGAAAACGAAACCCGATACTATTATTGGCAATAGCGAGATGATGAACGCTTTAAGATATGCACACACTACCAATGCCAGGAATTGATTATGGCCTACACACATTGAATGTGCTTGGATGCCAATAACCAGAGAAGTGTAGCCAGGCAGAGGCAGTAACCTTATCTGCTCCAAGCAACTTGGGGCAAGCTGCCAGCATTATCAACAGCAACAGCAACAGCAGCAGCAGCAGCAGCAGCAGTTGAATTGGCACTTTTACTTATGACGTGTAAGCGGCTCAAACAGTTTATGCGATTTATTTCCTTATTGGCGGCACGTGCCGTTGGCTTGCAACCACCATAAACCACTAGAAACTGAACTACAATTTAAAGCGGCTCAGTGCCGGGCTCCAAACAGAATGCTGAACTCAGAAACAAAACTTGAACGATTAATTTTGAGAACTTTAGAAAGAAAGTATCAAAATGGGAATTTGCTTTACTACAAATAAATAAGTAGAAATAGAAAAGATATTTTTTGGGAATTGGGCTAGAAAAAAGCAAAAACTGAATGAAAAACTCATTATACGCGACGTCGACTTATCGGTGTCTGGAATGTGGGTTTATCTAACGATACGACATTCCATTTGATGGACATTGAAGCAATCAAGTCAGCGAGCTGGACAGCCGCCAGCAATTTAAAACTCTTCCTAAATTGTCTCAAATTTCAGCTGCTATCGTTGGGGCATTGCCTGAACGACATTAACTCGCATTTTTCCTCAATCTCTCTTTGTATTCTTATGCAGATCTGACGCCTTAAGTAACAGACTTTGGGGGTGTGCGTTGGTTGGGCAGGGGATGGTTGGAATGCGCCCCGTTTGCCTTTGCCAAAATGAAAATCAACTTGAAGAGCATAAATAATTTTTTATGTGCTGTGTGTGTTGGCAGTCAACGTTGCGGCAAATTAACTTTAGAAGCATTTCAGCCAATAAATGGATAAAGAATATCAAAAAAAAAAAAAGAAAGAAAAGTTTATTAGACTAAAAGAAGCGATTGATGACAATTCAAAGCAGCAGACAAAATCAAGTCACATCGATTTTTAAAGATATTTACTTTGCAGCTATCGCAAAATATGCTTGGCAAACGAGTTTCCAAAATAGACAAACTAATAAACATGTAAATTTCTGCAATTTTCCTGTCATACCATCAATGCGTGATGGGTAAACTTTTTTCCTATTTCTACTATGAAAAATTACAAATAAAACTCTACAGGGAATTCTCTGTTTGCTTTAAATAACAGCTATGCTAACTGGTTATCTGACTTTAAATATATGTACAAATTGAATAG
The DNA here is from genome assembly GCA_035041615.1 of Drosophila anomalipes. Taxonomy (NCBI): domain Eukaryota; kingdom Metazoa; phylum Arthropoda; class Insecta; order Diptera; family Drosophilidae; genus Drosophila; species Drosophila anomalipes. The sequence continues at coordinate 12,472,895 of JAWNKZ010000041.1, forward strand.
TGTTTTGAGAAATCAGCTTAAAATCAATCATGTCTATTACACATCTTCAATAATGCGTTGGCGATGGCCAAATATAGCCAAATGTAGCGGATTTTGGCAAAAATAAATAAAGTCAATAGACGATAAGGGAAATGCGAACGCAAAGCTGATTTTAGGGACTACATACAACGAAATGCAACCGCAGCGAATTGATTTGAGCAATTTGAAAAAGCGCAAAATGCAATTGGATTTGGGAAGCAACGTATACAGTATATATATACACACACACACACGCACACACACACACACACGCACACACACACACACAATACGCAATAGAAAGCACAACAACTCATGCCGCCAAACGAAGCATTTAACCACCACCCTTTTTGGGAGCCAGCAACAAATCGACATGAGCTGCATGCGAAATGGCAGAAAAGCCCAAAAGCAATATTCAACTCACAGCGAACAAATAGTATTCGAAGTATTGCAGGGTATTGTAAATATTCTGCGACCACCGCTGGCAAACATTTTTCGACTGCCTTCAGTCAATCAAACCGCTTAACGAATTCGAAAATTTCTGCCAATCGAACTACTTGCTTTGTTGTGTGTAAAGCGTAATGAATTCCTATTCCATTTCAGCAATGTTGCTTTTAATGAGCAGCTGGAATTTTACCCACTGCAATCGAAAAGCAAAATTGTTCTCTGTTTTTTTATGGTAACTTATTTTGCGATTGATTGATTTTAAATATTTATCGAATTAAATTTACTGATGTAAAAAGTTTTATACGATTTTTTTTTTTTGCTTTTAAGAAATTTCATTTTGTTGGCCTACAAAAAGTTTTCGAGACGTTCTTTCGCCAAACTCTAAAAATTGTTGTTAAAATTGTAATTGCAATGAATGACAAAAAATAAATAATAAAGGAATTTATAGCCACAATTGGCAAATTGTTAAGCCGATTTAATGGTAGCTTCTCAATCAATAGTTCTGTAGCTTTAGTGACTATATAAACGTGGCAAGCAATCGGGCAGTGTAATTGGCAAACGCTAAAATACGGATAATAATCTGCAAAACTTTGACAATAGTGGAGGGAAAAAATGCCAGCCCTAATTGCGAAAATAAAAAAAAAAAACTCCAATAACTGGGGCAGTATATAAAAGTCAGCTTTAAGTTGATGTCGCTGGTTTTTTGTTAGTTCTTTTTTTTTTTTTTTTGGTTAGAGGGTCTCTCTTCAAACGCCTGAAAAGGCAACGAAAAAAAGGTTCGCATGTGTGTGTGTGTGTGTGTGTGTGTGTGTGTGTTGCAAATAGCTGCTGTAATATGCTTGTATATATCGAGCATATGAAATTCACACATCATGAACTCAGATATGAAAAGTTAATAAGAAGTCGGCTACGTGACGGAAAACATTCGGTGGGGCAACTGTGGCAAGCATTCACTTTCTAGTCAAGTTGAGGTGTGAAAGTTTAGTTTGCACTCTTGCTGGGATAAAAGTGAATTCCTATGTCAGTTGAGTCAAAATAAAATTATTATTAATTTGATTTTCCATTGCATGTGAATGTCATCAATGTGTAAAGCAGCTAGTCAGGAAATGTTGAAAATTACAGCAAATCTATCAAGTAAATATTAGTGAACGGGTTGCGGAGCACAGAATTGTTGAAATGTTTGCTTAAATTTGCTAAAAATACTTCAGAAAATACATAAAAAGAGTATTAATTTATTACAGTTATTCAATCAAAAATCAAGAAAGCGATTTTAATTGTAACAAATTTAAATACTTAATGACCGACTATAACTTGATCATTAATGCTTCACCATGAGATAAATTTTGTGTTAAAATTATAATACCTCCACGTATAGGTAAAAGTTCCAACTTGTCTCAGAGTTTAAAAGTTTTATTATATTACGTTGGCAAAGCATTATCAGCAAATTGTTGTCTACGAGTCTGCCTAATAAGCTGCTTTAATTACATTAATGAAACACACAAAACTGATAGCTGATAACTGATAACGCAACATTTTCAGCTTGATTAGTGGGTCAAGTAAGCTCTGGGGATCATCATATTGGGGGTTTGCCCAATAGCACAAAATGCAGCTTCCCAACCGAAGATTAACTCACAGCAAGCTGCCACACACACAAATTCCACTTAGATGTAGGAGAGAAAGAGAGGGGAGAAAGACAGAGACAGAGAGAGAGAGAGGTGGAGTGTGTGTGTGTGTAGAGGAGCAGCAGCAACGACGAGCAATTAAATGCAAAAAGAAAAACTTTTCATCGTTTTCGTAGAAAAGCGAATACGCAAAGGACACCAGCCAGCTATGTAAATATAAGTCCCTTTCTGTGTGTGTGTATTTGTGTGTGTGTGCTTGTTTGGGTGTGTCATTGAAGGTATGCGAGAGTAGGGTGCGTGTGTGTAAAGCTGAACGCACAACATGTGCTGCTGCTGTAGTTGCTGAAACGTAATAATGTGAATCCATTTACAATACAATCCACACCATGCAATCCACAAAATATGGCAAGACACCGATTGGCATGTTAACACATAAAAGTGTGGAACATGATTGTAAAACTTTTGTGACAGCTGCACAGATGGAATAGCAAAATTCGAAACCTGATATTAAACATATCAGCTATTTATCAGTTAGCAAGCTATGTATTTAGAATGTGTAAAATTGCTGGGTAACTTGCAGTCGAGCAGCATTAACTGAATTGCTGTTGATGTTTGGTGGTGGCATACACATAATTGTAAAGTGGCTGGGCATGTGTCGTTGCTTTCACTTTTAATTGTCCATGTGTCCGGCTCCCACGCCAGGACTCCAGGACGTCTAGGACTCGCTGAACTTATTCACGACTCTGCATCCATATGAGTGTGAATGTGGAACTTTATACATGTGTGAGTGTCTGTGCGTGTGTCTGTGCGTGTGTGTGAGTGTTATTAACAACATTAACATCACTTTGGTGTGCCCTGAAACGTGTTTTGTCTTTTGCTGTTTGCCATTATTGTTGTTGTTTGCTGCTTGTTGTAATCTTATGGGAAAATGTCGTTCTCCGTAATTCCGCCATCCACGAAAGCTGCATTTAACTTAAGTGTGACCCAAACACACACACACACACACATACACACACACACACATACACACACACACACATACACACACACACACATACACACACGCACACACATTTGCATGCTGATGGCTTCATTTTAAACGGTCTGAAATTAACACAGGGAGCAACGGGCACAATGACAGCGTATTTTCCTTTGTTCTTTTCATATAAATATATTAATCGTCACTTCAATTAATAAAGTCCTTTAAGTATTGTATGCGACAGCGTCTCACAATCCGCCATACATTATTATAAGCTCTGCTAGTAAGCTGTTCGTATTGTGTGTGTGTGTGTGTTGTGGATGATTTGTGTGTGTCCTGCACAAAAGCAAAAATCAATTTTAAATTAGTCCAGAATGAGCTCATGTGCACTCAGAAAAATAAATATGCCAAAGCATAATAATAATAATAAAATAAAAATCTTTCAGAAAACCATTATTAATTTTAGTTGTTTTCAATTATTTGTAAATTTCTTAAAGAGGCGATTTCTTAAATTCGATCGACTACTCAGAAATGCTTTCGGATCTTAAGAAATATATTAAAAACAGAAGGATACAAATTTTTTCAAATTATTGATTATATTTCTTAAATTCAATCAAGTATCAAGAAGTATCTCATCAAATATAAATAAGAGTAACATTTTTTTGGAGTGTAAATGGAGCTGGGCCGGAACGAGGAGCTCAACTGCTGACCAGTTTTATTTGCCGCCAGGCGCAGGTGGTGACTCCCACAATAACAACAATGCCAATAACAGCAGCAGTGACAACAAACAACAAGCCAGAGGTCATGCCAGACTCACCTGGTCCCCCTCTCTGCCTCTCTCTCTCTCTCTCTCTCTCTCTCTCTCCCCTCCCCCTCCTGGCTGGTCTTGGATCGGCCCGAGGCACTGTTATTGAATCGAGTTACAGGTCAAAAGAAGCGACTGGGGCAAAAGTGGGCGCTACAAGCGAGTAAACAACAATAAAGCGAAGACACACAAAAGCGCAACAAAAGCACTACGCCAGAGAAAAGAGGAGAGAAGAGAAGAGAGAGGAGGGTGGTGGGAGGAGAGGGGAGAGAGTAGAGCACAAGGACACAATGGTGGATATGAGGAATGGAGAACGCGTTGCTAGACAGCTTTTTAATTTGAATGCCACCAAAAAGTGGATTGGGGGCATTTCCATAGTTCTCTGGCATTGCAATCGATCGCTGCAACCTGCAATTTGCCGCATCAGCGAGCCTAACAAGGCACAAAACAACAACAAAAGCACATCTAACAAACAAAATGAAATGAACATTAAGTTTTTACGTGGCACTCGTTCTATGAACTTGTAAAAATGTTTTGCAAAGAAACTTTTATTGCTGAGGCACATTTCCAGGTAGCAAATGCATAGCAAAGCAATTTTAAAGTTAATAGTCAAATTCTTTTTTTGAAGTGCATCTCACAAAGGCATTTAGTGACTAACGAGCGCAAGGTGTTTAGCAGACTATTGTGCTTTATTTCGTATGTTTAACATAAGTTGCAAGTAAAACAGACTGCGATTTTCAATTGAAAATAATATACTTAGATAGTAATTAGTTCAGTTTAGAATTACATTTCACAAACTAAAAATGAGCTCTACAAATGCATACTCTTTGTGACAAAGAAAGAACGCTGCTAAAAGTTACCGCCTATATATAAATATATAAGACATAATTTCGATAAGAATCGATTTCTCACAATACACTCAAGGAGTAACACAAAGATATAGCAATAATTGTATATGTATTTTTATTGATATATATACCAGATCTCAAAAGTAAGTATATGGGTACATGAAGATCGCATGTTCTTGATTTTTCTTCGCTTACCGCTTGCCCTTAAATGCCAGCAAATACTTTTTGTTGGCTGGGAAATTGTTGGACTGCACGGATCCGGTGGCGCCGGCACGCAACGGGAACTGTTTGTGGAAGAGCGGAATGCTGACGTCGAAGCCGTGACGCATCTGGAGTACACTCATGCTGGCCTTGGCCAGAATGGCCTCGCCGGCATCGAAGCCAAGCGAATGTTCCGCATAATCCGGCCAGGTACCCGAATATAAATTGAAAATTATATGATTCCGTCCGTTATTCCAATGCGGCAGACGCGCCAGACGCGACGGCACATTGCGGACATAGTCATCCGATAGGGAGTCACGATCCAGTGTATCTATGCCCAGCACAAAGAGGCAGGCGGCGGCGGGATCGCTGGTGTGATAGCGCGACTCCTGTATGGCAGTGAGGATCTTCTGATAATTCGCTGAACTGGGCGGTGCGGCGCCCAGTGAATTCAGCGGCTCCGGCGGGTAAACGTAGACCAGAAACTGATCATAGCATTTCGTGAAATCAAAGCACGACTCCATGCGACATGCATTTCTTTTGGAAGCAGCAATAGCAGCACTCGATTCATTGGCGAGCGGTTTTCGCTGCTCAAAACTGATGAAACTGGGTAATTGTGCGTAGGGTTGGATGCCGCCATCCTTGGCCGATTCGTGCTGGGCGCGGCGGGGGCGATTGGGCGCCACTTTCAGTCGATAGCCGCCAAAATAGCAGAACGAAATCGCGAGAAATGCGCACGAGACAAAGACCAGAATATATCGCTTCTTCGCCTGCATAATGGCAACGAGTCCAGCTGGGTGCTGTGTTTCCTGCTGGGTATTGTTGTTGTTGGTGTGTGTGTGTGAGTGTGAGATGCACTACAAGTTGATTTGGGAGTGGGAAAAGGAGCGCGTGATGCTTCTTGTTTATTTTAACCTTATGCTAAACGCATTTTGCTCTGCTTCTTCTTATTTGTTATTGTCGTTTGTAGCAGAAGCAGCAGCAGCAACAACGAGCCTCTCTTTCTCTCTCTCTCTGCTGTGTTTGTTGTTATTGTTGTTGCTGTTGTTGCTGTTGTCTTTTCCATACACATTTCACTTGCACAAATTTAACACAGCGTTTTTCGCATATTTCTTTATTCAATTTTGCATTATATTTTCTTTTCTATACATATGAGTATTTTTCATATGCTTGCGCGACTGCGATTGCGGCGTCGACAGCGGCAGCGACGGCGACGATAACGGCGATAATTTGGCAGCTAGCATTTCGCATGCATTCTTTACGCATTTGCGCAGCACTCGTGCGACAATATTGCACAATTTCAACCACTTTACCACTTAAACTAATAATAAATATAATTAATTTGTTTTATAAACAATGTGAACGCGACACAACGCAACACGAATCATTTTCAGCAGCGCGGAGAGCCACCGACTGTCTGTGAGAGACGTGAGAGGGCGCGTGAGAGCGAAAGTGGAAGAGAGCGTTAACCAACTGTCAAAACATTGGCAGAGTTGCCAACTGCTGCCACAGCCAGACCGCCGTTATTATTGTTTAAGCAATATATTTTTAATTTTAATAATCAAGTATAGCTCCAAAAGCTGAATACTAATGTAATAGCTAATTATTGTCTGTATATGTAGCGTATTCACTGTCCCATTGCAGTTGAGTTTTCAATACTTCTGGTTCTACTGTGTTTAGCGTCGCACGCGTTGCACTGCTTTACAACATAGAAATTTACGCCGCTCGTTGTTAATGCGCGCGTCTGTTGTATGTGTTTCAAAAGCTCGGCGTTTACTGTCACATCTTACACAGTGTTTTTGGCCAATGAGCCTTGCTTGGAAATTCATTATTTTAGCTCCTGGAAAACGAAGTCATGCGCACAACGCACGCATAATTGTGCGCGCGCAATTAGGTGGCAACGCCATACAGCCAACCGATCAGCTGTTTGTCCAATTCAACAATTCACGCATTTCATTGTGTGTGTTGTGTGGGTGGAGAAGGGGCAGCAGCAGGCAGAAATTTATATTTCCCTGGAGCGTAATATGTTTGTCAAAATTTAATTGTACATTGTGAAACTGCAGCGTAATAATTGTTTGGTCGAACTTATTACATTATGGGCGTCAAGCAATAAATACACGATTTAGATGAATGCACATATGATTTACTTCTTTTGTGTACGCTTGAAATGAGCCCCAAGGCAAAACTTGTTATTTATTTATTTGGTTACACAAATTATTGCAAAAGTAATTAGGCCGACGCGTAAAGTAATTACATGCACAAATGTTGCAGCGAAATTCCACCAAAAGCAAACAATTTTTGGACATCCGCATCCGTCTCCGGCTCTGAACTCTCTCCCTTTCCCTCTGCCTATCCCTCTGTTTCTGTCTCTGTCTCTGTCTCTGTCTCTCCGGCCGCCGTTTTTTGGCCGCGCAATTTCCCGTTACAAACGCGTTTAGACTGGAATTTCAATTATGCACAGGAATGCCTGACCCACTTCCCCTTCCCCTTGCCCACCCCCCCACACCCGCAATTATGATGTGCCCGCATAGACAACACAAACGCCCCCCCCCCCCCCCCCCCCCCCCCCCAAAAAACAACAAAATATGTCAGGCAGGCAGGCAGCTGCTGCTGCTCTGGCTTCTGGTTTCCCTTTATGGCTTTATAAGTTGTCATCCACCCTGCCGCACAGTAAACTTTGGGGTTGACTCGCATGCAAATCAAATCAGCGTAAGACTAATAAAAAATAGATCCTCCTCGCACGGAGCACTTGAAGCATCCTTTAGCATAAAGGAACTCCAGACCCGACTGGCTGACTGCCTGCCTGGCAAGTCAAAACAAATTGCAGCCCTCAACTCAACTTTTTCTGTGTAGAATTTAATTTTGTCGTCAGAGCAGCCTGCATGTTGCATCCACTTAGATTTCTTGGGGCAAGGCGGAAGTTGCTGGGTGGCACAATAGGGCATCGTCGGTGTGTGTGTGTTTGTGTGTGTGTGTGTGTGTGTGTGTGTGTGCAAAACAGCAATAGAAACTGCTTTCAGAGATGTGCAGTGTGTGTTGGTTATGAAGAGCTGTTTCACAAGGACCGATGGGAAATGCATATATAAAAATGAGATTTATGCTTGATTTAATTTATTTATATTCGAATGTTAAAATATTTCCTCTTTTTTGACAACTTACCCCATTAATTAACATGAAATATATATAAAATAAAAACATATTTCATTATACAGTAGCTTTCTAATTGATTTTGACTTGGCAAAAGCTATGGTTCTAATGGTTAGTTCATTATTCATTATTATATATTATATATGATATATTATTATATTATATACTATTAATATCGGTGCGTGTATTTTACTCGCTGATTATCAATTTTAAAATTAATAACAGCAAATGTCTTATGAAATAAATTCTATAAAAGTAGAACGCAGTTTTTCATATTCTCGAACAAAAAAAACACTAGGAGATTTTGGCCTTCTTTAATATCCCGCTTGAACATTATTCGCATCTCCAGCTGCATTTGACACTGCTCCTCCTCCACTTTTAGCCATGGTCATGCATTTCGTTTCCGTTTCCGGCGCTTCTAATTAAGTGTCAGTCGTGCTCCTCGTCATCGTCCACTTTGGCTGCATTTCCATTTTGGCATTTCTCATGTTGTGCTACCCTCTATTTTATTAAAATATCTCGCACAGCGAAGAACATACTTCAATTATTAACAAGAAACCATTGGCAATATGTAAAACTAAAGCATTATTTATGTATTAAATTAAAAAAGTTTTTGAACTCGTTGAACTGACTAACAAAAGATACTTTTCCTATAGTTCAAGGTGCTATATAATTATAATTTCTAATGTTTTATTTTTATATTGTTAATATTCTTAAGTAGTTATTAAATATAAAAGCATTTGCTATATTATAACTAAAGTACAGGGTATTTTCCAATCAAACGCACTTCAGCAAAGGATTCCTGCTTTTTATAAGCTAGCTTTTTATATATACATATATATATATATATATATATAATCCTCCTTGTGCATTTGTTAAATTACAGGATAACGCCCAGGAAAGTTAATCAATCATGCACACGCTGGACTTTTTCTTATATATAATATATATAATCAGAGCATACTTTTAGGTGTTTTGCAGCAGATGCTGCTGCTGCTGCTGCTGATGCTGATGCTGCTGCTTCTTGGTACTATGGGCAAAAGTTTGATGAATTGTGCGCTGTGTGGAGCTGCATGCTAATGAAAGAATTCGATTTATTCCGACCACGCCCCACGTAAATCTGTTTCTCGGCAAAGTTGTGGCTCTGCTCGTTTGGCCATAAGTAGAAGGCACTTTAAGGCTGAGGAGCCTGCAGCCTGCTCCTAGCTGACTCTACACAGCCACATTACTCTCAGGGACCAGACCACATAACAATCATGGCTCTTGGTTAAAGTTTGCAGCGGGAGCAACATCAGCAACATCAGCAACAACAGCAACAACAACATAAATTCATTAGTTGCTAGACAACGGATTGCAGCAGAAGGAGAGCAGCAACGCAGGATGCTGAATCAGCTCCTTGTGCACCAACCACCACAACCACTCCTATTCCGCACACGCACCCACCAGTTAAGTAGCTACACAATTTATGACGTCACTTCTAGTTGGTCGCGGACTTTATTTCATGGCACACTCATAGATATAGTTCAAGCAGCAGTAGAAAAGGGGAATATTATTCGAGAATGGGGTGTTTAACTTATGATTTGTCTTCCACTTCTTCAACGCCATTAGTAATCGGCTTTGCGTGGCCAGCGTTGTTCTGCGGTCTTTGAGGATCCCATGAGAACAGAATCTCGGCAGATGAAGTCACTAACACCAAAGCTTACCAAATTCCAAACAAAAACTTATAATTTTTTTATCACCAACCTATTTGAAAGGCATGGCAACATTTTAGAATTTAAATATGTTCGCAAGAATCGTCCCGTTAGGATACCCCTGTGGTTTGATGCCCAGGCGCAAGGACATGCCATAAACAGCACTCGCTTTCTTAGGGGGAATATAAAATGGTTGTGTTATGTTCCGATTTCTGTATTTTATGACGCAAATGTGAACGATTATGGATACAGGAGTGGTTTGGGGAGTGGATGGGCAAGGAAGGTGTTAAAAGAAGGTAATGCACAGTGTATCTATCCCATTCGCATTCACTGCCTATCCTTATCTCGTTTTATATGCAGTTTCCCATGTCCGTGCGCACATCTACTGTCAGCTGCCAGAGCATGTCAGATTTGCTGTGCATGTCAGGCGCCCTCATAGACGTGCCAAGGATAACGCCAATCAAAGGCTGCCACGACAAACTTACAGTGACTTTGCCTCGCAAAAGGACTGCTGGCTGTTGAGACACGGCGCTAGCGATGCTGCTGTTGATACTTTAAATACAAATGATTATTACATGCAACCGGTCATTGGACAGTGTCAAATCCAATCAACGTTGCGTATACTCGATGCCAGCAAGAAACTATGCATGACGGCTGCCGGCATCAAGGATCTTTGGCATCATTGCCTGTGATTTTTACACAGTGCCAAATTCGATTTGTAGAACATCAAAGCAACACGAAAACAGGCACTTAAACAGCCCAAATAAGTGCAGAATGATGTACTAAAGGATGCCCTGTTAATTGTTGATGATAAATAAAAAAATATCAAATCAAATTCGTTCAGCCTGAGCAAGCTTGGTGAATATACTTTGTTATAGTTGGTTAATATTGTCATAGGTGTCCATTTATGCTAAGAGTTTTTCTTTGTCGAATGCATTGCCATCTTGCTGCAGTTTGTTAGAAGATTACCGATTGTTAAAAGTTGCCTTCTTTGCACTCAAATGAAGGCCATGAAAGCGATGTAGAAATAAACAATAGAAAGACTAAAGATAAGAGAGCAAAGTAAAAGCGACACTTAAGCAATATTACCCCTTTCTAAACAATTCAAGCGAGTTTTTATTTATTTTTTTTGGCAGGGTATTCACGGGCAACCAAGAATAACGCATACGGCACGTGCGCGGCCAACAAACACTCAAATTCTAAGTGTCTTTGCCTGTGCCTGATGTGTGTGTGAGTGTGTGTGTGTGTGTGTGTGTGTGTCTCTGATGTGTATGAGTGTGTGTGTGTGTGTCTCTGATGTGTGTGTGTGTGTGTTTGTGTGCGAGAGTAATTCAATTTGTTCGCCAAACCGAACGCATAATAAGATACATAAAAACAGACCAGTGTTTCTGTATTCTGATTTGCTTGCAAGTATAAAAAAGAAAACAGAATGCTGTATGCATAATCCTTGTAGCCGGCGCACATCCTGGCTGACTGTTGCCACTGTTAGCTCAGTCGGAAAATATGTTATTTTATGTGCAATGTGCTTTCAAGACAATTTCGTCAATTTTGTTGTTGTTTTTTCTTTTTTTTTTCTTTATTTTCTTTGTGTGTATGTACTTTTGCCGCGCCCAAAAATTGCAATTCCGTTTTTGCCATCTTTGAACTGGAGTTGGTGTTGTTGTTGTTGTTGTTGTTGTTGTTGTTGCGTTTAAGCTCCAATGATTTTAGCATAATTTGCTACTACACATTGGATGTGTCTATGTGTGGTTTTTAGCATGCAACAAGAACAATATCAACCACAAATAAAAGTCCTGTGTCGCAATCAACAGGATATTCAATTTGCAATTTGCCATTGGTTTTTAGGATTTTGGTTTGAAGCTTTAATTTTACTTTTTGCTTATGCAGCAGCAACAACAGCAGCAGCAGCAACAGCAGCAGTAGCAACATCAGCAGCAGCAACAAAGACGCAGCAGCTCTCAAATGCTATGCAAATAAAATTTAATATTCTCTCCACACACACACGCACACACACACACACACACGCACACACACACACACGCACACACACACATACACACACACGCACACACACACTGAAAAACACACAGTCACTGGCGAAAAACACTTGAGAACGCGACAGGGAGAAGTTTTTCAGCCTCTGGGCAAAATATTTCCATTGCCTTCGCTACACAAAATGCTTGTTGTTGCTGTTGCTTTGGGGAGGATTTGGTCGAGAGGTGACTGTGGCATATTGCCAGATACGTATGCCTTTTAAATGCTATAAATAAACGATTTATGTTAAACATTAAAACGATCAAAAGAAGGCGCTAGCAATTTAAATGCCTTCAGGCGGGATTAACAAGATTTAAGCTAGCTCAAATCTTAACTCCAGTATACGATGTAAGTGACCATTTCAGGTGTGTCTGGAACTTACTTAAAATTATGCGAAAAACACTTTAAAGTACGAGATTAAAATGTTTTAGCATGTTGCTGCTGTTGGCAGACACACAAATAAAATTAGACCTCGGAGCGCAAACAATTTCCGGGCGCTTTACGAGAAAAATGAAATATTGGTAAAATACACATCAACATTTGAGTTAAGGTTTAAAAAGCAAAGCAAGCAAATATTACATAATGTTTAAAATAAATTTGCTGTTCAAATTAAAATCAATATATTGGTATGAAAATGCAAGCAACTCTGCAAGTAAATAAATACACATATTTTCTATGAGTAAAACTTAAACCACATATTTGTCAATTTAATTACATTTAACCGATAACCGGGAAAATGTAATAAATTGCATCAACCTCAAAACTGGACGTTCTCAATGTCACAAGCCAGAATCCAGAACAAGTCCGGCTAAAGTTCATGGACCAAACCAGGAGGCTCTCTCAAATTGTCAATGTTTATACTGTGGCCATATAAACATTTACCATTTGCGCATTAAGAGTCCCAGAGCAGCAGCAGCAGCAGCAGCAGCATCAACCAATATAAATGGCAAGCCTTGTAGTCTGGATAGGGTAAAAAGAGAATGGATGTTGGAAGGAGCTGCAGTCAGAGTTTGCTGCAACATATTGCATTCTAATGGGAATTTCATTTTCATTGTCAACACTGTTTGAATTATGAGCTTGAGATGCTGGCGCCAGTTGTATGCCAGGACACAAGGACATCAGGACATCAGGACATCAGGACATACAGGACACACAGCACACCACCATCACCACTCAGTCATAAATTTCTGGCTTAGATTAACACCCAGACGAGCTGATGCTCCACCGCCCATGCAGTTTACATTCAATTGAATTTAAGCTGCTGGGCACTTGTGTTCATATATATCTGTGTGTGTGTGTGTGTGTGTGGGTGTGTGTGTGTGTGTGTGTGAGTGGTTGTGGCTGGGCATTTGACACTTTTCAGGTTTAATGATGCAACGCGACTGGGCTAACACAGACCTGCTCGGTCTGTAATCTCGAGTCCTTTCCATTGTCTTTCGGGCTTCCTGTAGCCACACATTTGTGGACGACGTGTGTCAACGCATTGTGCGGTATAAATTGCTTGCCCCACTCAACTTGCAACGACTACCACCACCGACGCCCACCCTCTGCTACTTACCTCTGAGGTTACCCAATGCAGTGACTTCTACGAGTACACTTGTCAAAAACCTTTCATTTTTAAACCCTTGCAGCAGGTCTTTGGATATTGCAAAGATCCATATCCATCCATGGAAACAATCAGTCGAAAAACATGTCAAGTCAAGTCGATAGAGAACGTATAGTATAAATTGAAGCTATAATTTTGTAATTATAATCCTGATTTAAGGATATCTAATTTGTAGCAGATGATTTGATCAATTGTGAGGCATATTTTTTTGAAGAGTGTACTCATCCAGCTGCTGCTGTGCTGCTGCATGAGTCTTGTCTGGTTCTGTCTTGTTCTTTCTTGGCCCCGGCTTGTGTGACAAGTTGTGTGCATAAATTGCAAGCTGCGTCGTTCTCGACTGCATCTGTAAACAAAACACGTGAAGGATGCGTCTGCTGCTGATGTTGATGCTGTTGATGCTGTTGATGCTGTTGATACTGCTGATGCTGATGCTGATGCGACGACCGCTGACTATGTATGAAGCATATCCTTGACGTTTTGGATTTTGTTTGATGCTTAATAAAGGCATAAGCCAGAGCGACTGTCGACAGCAACAGCAGCCAGAATAATAACAACAACAACAACACATCGCATGAAGTTTCAATGCTGGTTAAGACAAGCCATACCTCACCTGACCCAACCTCACCTGCCCGCCTGCTCACAACTGCTTGTGCACTGCAATCCAATACCAAGCATGCCACTTGTGCACACTTGCTTCCGGTTCGCGACAATGTTGCATGCAGCAGCAGCAGCAGTAGCAGCAACTTAAATTGCTGTCACAATTACACATGTCGCTGTCTGCCGCAGCTGCAGGGTCAATGCTGCCAGCCAAGTCAGCTTTAATTTTGACTTCATTTATACTTTTTGTTCAATTTTTAATTTAGTGATGAGTGAGTTAATCAAAAAAAAGGAACATGTCTGACGAAAGACCATCGCAATATGTTTTATTCATTTAATTAATTGGAGACCAAAATTCTCATATGCATTCTAAAGTTGTAAAAGTCAAAGTTGTTAAAAAACTATAAATGAAATTAATTGCATACAAAATACAAATGAAATGAATACCAGTCAACAAGAATACCTTCGTTATTAGAGTATAAAAATAAAAAGTGTCTATTCAAAGAAACAAAAAGATATATGTATATATATAAAAGACAAAGGGAGCTAATCATACATCTTGCGTGTAAAATAATTGGTTTAGTCACACACAACATGAAAAGCGCTCGCTTCGATCTATTTTTTTCTGCTTCTGTTACAGCTCTTTTTTTGTGCTGACCTAACCCAAGGCTTAAAAAAGCACTTAACCTAGAAAGTGGGTAAACAACAAAAAAAGAAACTATATAGTCGTAATGGTAAAGCTCAGCGCTGAGCTGTGGCTCCTGCCGTGGCTTATGTGCATGCCTGCTGATAAGCCATATAATGGCTGCATATGCAGGCAACAAACAACAATGGGCCAAAAAAGAAACGCAGAACTAAAAACCGCGCCAGCCAACACACAAGTTATCTAAAGTAATTATCAAACGCACCAACAGCGACAAAAAACAAACAACGACAAAGCAACATTAGTTTTGCGAAACAATCGAAGGCAAAGGACCTGCTGCCTGCCGAGTAAGTCAGCGTTAATTAAGTCAGGCAACAGGACAGGAAGCCAACAAATGGTCAACGCGCCCAAAAGTGCACTCGAAAAACTAGAAAATGAAATCGTGACAAATTTACACAACTCTTAAAAACTATGCAAAACTGAACTGATTTTTCAGAGCAATACCTTCTTGGCCATGATTTGGCATCTAGATTAATATTGCACTTAAATTGAATAACTCGTTTCTTGGTGCGAATCCATGTACACATTTCATTCCGGTGGATGGCATTATGATTTAATGAAATTATTTATTCATTTATTTATTTATTAACTTTAACATAATAATTTGTATAAATATAATTGAATAATTCACACCTGATTACGGATTTCATCACACATTTGTGCGCATTGCTTGACATGATTTGTTGTATGTATGATTTTATTGACCTGCTCAAATTGAAATTTAAATGGGTCAATAAAATGTGTATGCATCTGCCGAGTGGACTATTATAGATTTATATGCAAAACGCATAAATTTCCAGTTGAGTTGGTACTTAAAGCGCTGCGGCTGACTCGATGGCGATGATTGTGTGGAACTGTGACTGTAACTGTCAGCACGATGACAGCATGCCACCCAATTCAAGGACAACGCGGCGTATGCGCAACCCAAGTCATAGCCAAAAAAAAAAAACTGTGAAGGACATTGAAGATAGCTGCTGCTGAAGCAAGCTTGGGTCTGCGTGCGTGCCAAAGGAATGCAATAAAATAACCAGCACATTATGCACAGACACACACATTTGCATATAGAAAGGCTGCGATTTTTACACTTCCTTCGCCAATTTTGCTCGTCTCCAAACAGTGTACAAACTTGCAAAATGGCTTTCTAAATTGGCTGGTTAGTGCGTTGGTCGACTGCCAAATGGAGTGCCACAAATATTTGCCCAAAACGTTTGTGCAAATGATATGTGTGGATGGGGGCTGGCAGGGTGTGTCGCTGAACCGGGGCTGAATTCGATGTTATCAGTGATAATAAGTTTAAGCATTTGAAGAAACCAGAAAAACTGTTTAAATTTAAATGTTGCACTCCAAAAGCAAAGCACAAATGAGCCATAACTCTCAATTTACAATCGGCTATCATCGCTTAGAGTCAGTCAGTTAATAATCGAAGATTTGAAAAGCAAGGTTGACTTAAAATTTAATATCTTTTCGCTTGCCAACAATTCGATTTTTAGTATTGATTTCATTTTGTGAAGTTCCAAATTTGTTTGCCATCTGATTCTGGGTCAAACACTCTCACTTCTTTAACTTTAACTTTTGTAGTCATTATTATCTTTACTTCAATATCATAATCTTTATAAATACTTTATTGAGATGCTCACATTTATTGGAATTAAGTTCAGCGTGTCAATCACAAAATTCAAAGAAATTCCTCTCAAAAGGTCAATGTAAAGACGAATAAATGTCCATCAGCTAACTCCCAAAAAAAAAAAAGCTGAATTAATGTGTATAACTATAAATAATATAATATTTTGCTGCTGTTGTTGAGCATGTCAAATCGCTAAATAAACCGCTGGAAAAAGGCTAAGAAAAAAAAAAAAAAAATAAGAGATGCCGAAAAATACAAACAAAAAAATAATCATTTACATAAAAAAGAGCAAGCCGACCAATTTGTCAATATAACACCCAAAGACTTGAAAGCCCGTCCCATGTTGAGAGTGGCCCACTTTGCCCCGGAGCTGCAGATGCGTCCAGCATATGCAAATTAGCGTGATAATTTGTGAAGGCTGCCTCAAAATAGAGCCATAAATTTTGAGCAGCAACGCGTTGGCGTATTTAGGTGTGTGCGTGTGTGCCAGTATGTGTGTGTGTGTGTGTGTATGTGTGTCGTGTGTGTGTGTGTGTCGTGTGTGTGTGTGTGCGTGTGTGTGTGTGTGTATGTGTGTGCGTGTGTGTGTGTGTGCCAGTGTGTGTGTGTGTGTGTGTGTATGCGTGTTAGACGCAGCAGACGTAATCAATCAATGCTTTGAGACCCACGACTTGATCGTGATATTGGCCATCCGTTGGGGGTAAAAATTATAATTATAAAATTATCAGTAAAATGCCAACAGAAATTTTAATGATGATTATGGGGATGACGATGTGGAGGATGATAATGATAACGATAATGATGATGGGAATGATGGTGTGGGGCGTTGTTGCGTGTACGACAACTTGGTGCGGTCTCTCACCTTGAGCTCTTCGTATTGATTTCATCAACGGCAGCAAACGACAACTAAGGCAAAACTTGTCTTTATGGGTTTTTTGACTTTAGTTTTTTTTTTTTTGTCGATATCAAACGAATTCAGTGCCAGTGCAGCGGCACCCAAAAGCACCCAATCAAAATAAGATAAACAGAAATATTACTAAACTCCCTATTAGTTACATGCACACAAAAAGCGGATGCTCCATTGAAGATGGAAGAAAAAAAAAAATAAATAAAAAAAAAAATAAAAAAAAAACCAAGCAAACAAACCGAAAACTATTTTATTTAAGTCCACAAGACTGCCAAGCATATGGAAAGCCACAGTGAATGGGGTAAGAGTCACGAAACGAAAGTGGTACGAACGGATGTAGTACCACTAAACAGTGGTGCGAGCTATATCCAAAAACAGCAACAACAATTACATATTTGGCCATGTGGTATGCCTTGCATACTGAATGCAACCGTTAAATTAAAATGTTATAAAAATTATTAAAGAATATTCTAATGGAAAGCAGAGTCACGTTTTTCGTCGTCGGCGACATTTCTTTATTTCACAATTATATTCAGTTCCGGATACTGTTACTTTCCATCTTATTATAATAATATATTCAAATTTTAATTCATAAGCAACTCATTTTAAGACAAAAAAAATATATATAAAAAATCTCACGTTAAAATTCGCTACAGATTGCTGGCGGACTGCCTTGAACAAAGTTATATAATGTAATAAAATGATAATAAAGCAATTGAGGCATCTGAACAAAGCTACTAATTAAGTCAATTAAACTCAATAGGTTTGTTAAGGTCTTCATTTTAGTCTCTATGCAATTAACCTTTAGCAGATTTGGTGAATTATAGCTGACATTTTGTAATCTTCTTCTTAATTCTTGTTATTTTTCCAAATAAAAATACAAATGTCAAATCAAATCATAATTATTCTAATTTATTAAGTCGCCCAACCAGGTCTAGTTCTGAAAACCACTTCAAATCCAAATATGTATGTATTTTGGCATAGAGACTGAAATTATCATCTTCTTCAGCTGTTATTTTGCCAGACCATAAAAAAATGAAACTCGTTCGGATCACTGTGCGTGGCAGAGGCACTTAACAACAACAGCAACAACAACAAAATTGCATTGCCCGTGTCGCTCTTTCTCTCTCTCTCTCTCACGCTCTCTCTCTCCCTCTGTCACGCTCTCTCTGTCTGTCTCCTGCCCCCATTTGCAGACCGCCCAGTCTTAAGTCTGTTGCCGTTGCTCTGTTGAGTTGTTATGGCGTCGCATTTTGAAAAGGGTGCCCCACAGACAACGTAATGCTCCGCTTACTTCCTCGTAAGCGCAAACCGAATAAAAAAAAGTAAACCAAAATTGTTGCAACAACAACAACAACAACAACAATACACAAAATAGTACATAAGACGCGCACTATCGAAGCTTTCAATTTGCACATAAATTACATAAGATGACCAAAAAAAAAAAATAAAAAAAAAAAAACACAAAATAAATAAAACAATCAAAAAAAAAGACCATTAAAAGTAAACAATAAAAGAAGAAGAAAGAAAGAAAAAAATGAGAGCAGCAATTCCAGCTCTTAAGGGATCAGCCCGAAACTGGTTCACAGTCGCAGCCAGCTGGACCAGCTGACCTTGAGACGCGGTTATGCAATGCAATCTTCAGGCTTCAATCTTCAGTTTAGTATACAATATATAATTTGTACAAAATACAATTTGAATTACAAAAGGCCAAAAATCGCATCTCAAATGCAAAACCGAATACATAAAAAAAAAACAGCAACAGCAACAACAACAACAACAGCAACAACAACGTGTCCCATAACCAAAAAGCCAGATTAAAAAGCCCCAAAATGCGTTGTCTGCGCCGGCGTCGCTGCTACCATTTGCTGCATAAGTATATGTGTGTGTGTGTGGATGTGTGTGTGTGTGTGGATGTGTGTGTGTGTGTGTGTGTGTGAGCGGGTGTCTTCAAGTGTATTATAAAAGCAACTCAACCTGGCTGCAAACAAGCCATAGTTAAAAGTCAACTTGCAGCGTGCACAGCTCGTGTTCAAGCTACCAAAAAAACTAAAAAAAAAGAAGTAAAAAAAAATAAAAGAAAAGAAATGTTCAAATTCGTGTTGATTGCCAGCCTGCTGGTCAGCGTTGCCCTCGCCGCACCCGTGAGTGAAACACATCACATCATCTTCGGATATTTCAAGCATATATATTAAGAGAATATAGAACTGGTCACTGAATGTGCAACCAGTTAAAACCGTTTTGCTTTAGGAGCGGACACATTTGGGCCGCTTGGTGCTGCGATCTGTTTCGCATTTCTCGAAGCTGCCGCATTTCACGTTGCCACAGTAGCTGCCCGTGGAGCCAGCTAGAATACAGTTACAGATCGATTGCAGTGCAAAGAGTATTATTGAATGACCTGTTTTTCGTTCGTGCTACTCACAATTCTTGCTGCTAAACGGTGAGCTGTTGCCGCCCGAATTGCCCAGCGTGTTGGGCGATGCGCAACTGCGTCCATTGCATAGATTTGGACAGCATTTACCACCAATCGCGCTGCATTCGCTGTCGTGCAGGCACTTGGGCGTGCAGTTCGTCACCTTGGTCGATGAGGGGCAGTCTGCCAAAAAAAACACACACAATTAGCACAACCGTCAATGGAATGCCAATTTTAATTAGCCCTGACTTACCGCCCGACGCCAGTGTAAACGTCACAAAGACGCCAATCAAAGCCAACAACAAGAGCATTAACTTGGCTGTAATGAGTAATAATTAAATACAAAGAGAGAGTTATGGGTTTCCTGGAAGCCACTTGTATTCCCCCCCCGAGAAGTACTTGCCCATTTTTCTTGAGTATCTTTTGTTGTCGTTGAACGTCCGTTTCGTTGCCTTAGTTAACTGCGACTGTCGCCGGTTCGGCTTTATACTTTTTGCCCAGGCCCGATCCGAACCGATCCGATCCGCTCCAGCCTACTACTCGAACCAGTTTCTGTTTCGTTGTCGCTTTGTCGCACGATACAAAAATAAAAGGAAAAAAAAACAAACTAAAAACAATAACAAGAAAAGAAAAAAATATGTAAAAACAGTTCGCCTTTGCATTTGCATACTGTACCGAAAAATTAGATGCGACCAGCGACAATCGAGAAGAACGCTACACATTTTAGATATTATTAAAAAAAAAAAAAAAAAATATGATTAAACTCAATCATCCTTGACAAAGGAAATTTTAATATGAAGAAAAAATTATTTATATATTTTCATAATTTCACGTGGCAATTCTTAAGCTTCTTAGGCTGATCTTCGCAGTTAGAATATATTTTGTAGAGTTCAATGTACTTTTTACTTAGTGTAGCTCATTTCGAAGACTTCGTATACAGATCGACATATCATTCAATTAACATTTCCGCTCATGCATTTAAGCACTATACCCTGAACGACATAAGATAAATTGAAAAAAAAAAACAGAAAAAAAAAAAAAAAAACAACTTCAAGCGAAGCGCAAAAAAATGCAAAACAACTAAAACATGGAACGAACTTGATTGTGCAACCTCCACTTCGAGAGAGACCCTCAACTTATGTCTATTATAATTAAGAATGACTCAAAAAGTCCCAGTCATGTTTAAAGACTCAACGTTATCGACAGCTGTGAACATTAACTCTATAATAAATGTTGCGAGTAAATCAAAAGCAATTCTGAAATAATCAAGTGACTTCATTTGAGTGAGAAAGATTATGTCTAGATCTAGTTACGTTATCAAACTATGAAAATGTGTATAATATATAAATATATATATGCATTTCACAGGTAGAAGATGACTATGAGGCTGAGGAGAGGAGAAAACTGGAGATAGAACAGGAGCAGAATCAAAATGCCCAATATTCATTTTCCTCGAAAATCGATGATAAAATCAACGATGGACAAATCCAACGTGAGGAGACTCGCGATGGCACAAAGGTTACCGGTTCCTATTCATACAGCGATGGCTTCGTATTCCGGACTGTCTACTACGAGGCCGATGAGAACGGTTATCGTGTGGTGAAAGAGGACAAACAAGAAATTGGCAATGGTCCCGTTTTCAATGACAATGGCCAGGCCGATGTGGAGGGCTCACTGATTGGCAAATACTCCATCAAGCTGGATAAAACCGATGACGAGAAGCACTACAAGGAAGCTACAAATTAAGTTTAAAGTACAGTCAGTCATTCAGTGTGTCTATGGAATGATTTCTAACATTTAGAAAAAAGAACTGAATACAACATAAAGTATAAAATACATAACAGGACCAAACTATGTTGTTATCCCATTAAAAGTCAATTAAAACTGAATCTGAAAAAAAAAAAAATAAAAATAAATTGTGTATAATTTGTGTTTTTACTTCATCTTGGTAGGGACTCCAATATATACATATATATTTCACATATGTATATATATATCGAGGTATTTAGCCTCTACAAAATAATGAGATAATTCATATATCTTATTGTATTTTCTATTTCACAATGACATCTTTATCATCCCAGCACTCGGTAATTATTTTAAATGAAAATAAAAAAGATCAGCTAAAAGTTAAGTTAAGGTAGTTAATACCAGATCTGTTGATAATTATAATGTGCCACCGATATTCATAGCAAAGTCAAATTCAAAACGCATTTTACAGCTACATTTTAATAAGTAAAGCATATTGTTAGACAATTTGGATCCATAAAGCATGTAAACATATACACATATATCGCAGATCTAATACACATATAGCCCATATAATATATATATATATTTATATATATAGTTTGGATTCCTAGACATCGTCCTGCACGCACTCCATCGAATTATTCGCCGATTTTGTGATAATCAATGCCTTCTCCGAATCGGTGAGATTAATCAGCTTCAGCTCCCGCTGAATGGATGAGAGTAAGTCCGGTGAGCCGCGACCTGGTTTCATTATCAGACTGTCTCGATTACCCGCCAACTCGGTGGTTGCCTCAGCGATGCCAATCACATCCAACGTGGGCTCCACTATCGTCTCCATTTGGACAGATTGGCGCTTGCGACGCACCCGCTTCGAGCCACGTGTGATGAGCACCACGGCGGGTGATTCATACGGCAGCGCCTGGATGACAGTCTGCAGCAATTTGGGTGGTGTCTCCGGTGTCTTCGGATTGCCGATAACAACATCAGCCTGCAGGGCACTGCGAACGCGTTCACGTTCCTCCTCCTCGCGCTCCCGGGCCGCATTCTTGCGCATTAATTGACGAGCTCGTTTCTTGAGAATCGCCTGGGCAGTTGGATAGTAGGCGATGACCTCGTTCAGATCCGATTTGGAGAGCACAAACAGATTGGAGTAGCCCTTGGAGCGTACATCAGCAGTGCGTCGATCGGCGCCATTGATGCCCAGCAGACTAATCTCACCAAAAACCGAGCCCTCAGTGAGAGTGGCGAGGACAACATCGCTGCCGGGTCCACCCATCACCTGTACCTGGCCCAGCTTAACAATGTACATCTCCCGACCCACCTCGCCCTTGCGGCACACAAAATCTCCGGGCAGGAAGGTAACAGCGCGTAGCTTCAACACCAGATCCCTGAGCAGCGCCTCCTCACAATCCGCAAATAGCTGCACCTTGGACAGGGTTTGTATGTGCACCGAAATGGCAATGTCCGTCTTTAGATTGATGGGCAGCGCGTCCAGTATGTTGGACTCATCTGAAATATATATATAATTATATTGGAAACTTGATTTAAGCAATAAGATTCAGATTTGATCGAGCTTAGAGACTTACCCAGAGTGCGCTGCTGCTCCCAGGTGAATTGAAACCACATCTTAACCCTTGACTGCACCTCCTGCGAGAGATTCAAGCGGCGCATATATTCCAGTGTCTCATCCTCAAGCTGTCGATACTCATGCCTGTTCCTGGTCGCCGTTGAAATGATATCCCTGATCTGGCCAATGAGCAGGGCAAACACAAATACGCCCATCAGCCAGGCGACCGTCATGAATACATATTCGCCCTGTCGTTCCGGCTTTGGATTCTTGCCAATCGATGTCGCCGTCTTGGTGGCAAAGGCAAAGCATCGCACATACGGATGTCCCTTGCCGCTGAAGACCCAACGATTCTTACCCAATCCCTGATAGTCGCTATAGGCATAATACAAGGCGGCTGTTATGTGTATCATATACAGCATATACGTCAGCGTCTTGGCCACACGAACCTAGATAATAATACCTAATATAATAATGATAATCACATTTACGATCTGAGCACAACTTACGAAATGTGGCGAGGAGATGACACGATCCAGGAGACGGAACACCTCCCAGAAGCTTTGTATCTTGAAGAAACGTGGAAAACGCAGCCAAACAGCGCCGGTGCCCAACTTCAGATAGAACAGCTCCAAGGGCAGCAAGGCGAGTAGATCCAACTAAAGAATACAAGTGAATAATATAAGATTAAAACTGGTCTGAACTGTAGGGAAAACTTCAAACTTTGCAGATCTGCTTCTGCTGACTCACCTTAAACTGCAATTTTCTCATGTAGTTTTTGCGAGTTAGATTTTTGTTCTTCACCCAAAAGCCTTCGAATAGATACATGACGCGATGCTTGAAGAAGACGACATCCAGCAGATAAATGATATCTGCACAGAAATCGCAGGCAAGCCAAATATTTGTGTTCTCCTTGGTCTGGAATGGGAACGAAGCACGCAACGGGATGACCCAGGCATTGTAGAGAAATGACAGGGAGACAACACAGAGCCACGAAATGTAGATCTTGCCCTGTGGATCGAGGGTTCGCTCATCGTTGTTGGCGCCACACAAACTCGAGCAGAGCCAGACATTTGAGCGGGGTGTGTCCGCCTCGAAGAGACGTGCACGATGCGGTGACTGGCCGGCTGGGACAAGGCGCACCTTGTGCTCGGGCGATGGATGCAGACTCTTTGTGCTCGCGTGCAGTGCACCATGAGATGTTGGCGGCGGTGTCGGTGAACTGGCGCTGCTCGATGAGGGTGTCGGTGGCAGTTCGATACGTGATTTAACCTTGTTCGCCCTGGCCGTAAAGCGTCGCACCAAATGACGCACCTGATCGCGCAGAAATTGTTGACCCTGCGAGTCCAAGCTGCCGGTGCTGCTGGCCCGATGATTCACATCTGTGTCTGCCTCGACAACGGCAACGATTTCGCTCTCATTCAGCGAGGAGGAGCGCGTGGTGCGCGTATTGCGATCATTGTTCTGCTGCTCCGGTGATTCATTGTAACAGATCTGCACATCCTGCTCATCCTCATCGGCCACGGGCTGTGAACAGTTGTCCGGCTCTGTTGGCTCCAGCAGCACTTGGCCCGTAGCACTTCGCAGTTCCGCCTCCCTTCGAGCAGCCACTGGATCTATTGGTTCCGCCACTGCACCCGGTAGTGGTGTTAGCTCCACATATTGTGGCTGCAACACACGCCGCACGCTCTCCGGACTGACAAGCGGTTTCTCGTGCTTCAGTATGTGCTTGACCAGGGCATGGGTGCTCTCAATGTTGCTGATCTGACCCGATCGTTCGGCATCCACGCAACCAATGCGTCCATTGCGAAAGTAGAGTCGCGAATGAAAGAATCGTGGACTGTGTGGACGCTGGCGGCGCTGTGGTGCTTTATAGGCATTGATCTTGTAGCTAATCCGCTTGGCCGGACTGGGCGTCTTGTTCTCCTTGTCGCGTTTGCGATTTTGGATCGCCTGCAGTTCCTGTTCCTTTTCACGCTGCATCAGCTGCTCGGTGGCGCTGACAAATTGCTCAATCTCTTTTATATCATTGGAGATCTCCTCCAGACTGCGACGCACATGCGCCTCCTTCTCCCCAGGCGTCGAGTAGCGACGCTGTGGCTCCGGCCGTGTATTTATCACATTCCTCATGAATGCATGCCGCTCCAGCGTCTCACAGAAACGTGGCGAAGATGGCCGCTTCACCTGTCCCGGTACCGTTGCCATCCGTTTGAGTTGGGCGTGTGCCTGTGCCTGTGCCTGGAAGTCGTCGTACGCAAAGTTCTCCAATATGTTTGGTGATGATTTCAACAGTGCTGCTGTCGCCTCCGTGTCGAGCTCGGTGCTGCGCTGGCCCAGCTATGAATGAAACACAACACTTGAGTCGATTCCCAGCTTAACAAATAATAAATAAACGAAGGCAAACCACAAGCGGCCAGCACGCAATTCCAATAAATACAACAAAAATATATATCAACAATTGTGCCTTGCATGCTAATTGCTTTGGGACGCCCGCACAATCACTTTGAAGTGTTTTAAGCGAGCAGCGTACCCACCCCCCTCCTCCTCCCACCCCCTCCATTCTGGCAAAAACCCCCCTCCAAATACCTCCTCATTCAATGGACTGGTAGACTGTTCATCTATCATCCATGTTTTGCACTATTTTAGTCAGCCGAAGGACGCTCAAATAGCCGCCCAACCAGCGATGGGATCAAAGCTGTTAAAGTCAAGTGCATATCTAAAAATAATATTCTATCCATTTTGTGAAATTAATTTCATGAAAATATTGAATCGATTTTGCAGTTTTATGAACTTTGAACTTCGACAAATGTTTGTCTTATAAATTGGAACTTGGTTTTGTTAATTTTGCTTAATTTTTCTATTGCTGCATTTCCATTTAAATAGTTGCTAAAGATTTAAAGACTTAATTTTTTAATAACTATTTTTCTTCACATTTGTTTAGCACAAAGAAAAGATAGATTTATATCTGCTGTTTACATTATTTTTTTCTTTTGTTTTTCAAATTTCAACATTTGAGAAACGCTATTTTCTGTAGATATACCCAGACCAAAATTAACTAGTCTGACAAGCGCATAAAAACTTCGGTGCACCGAAGACAAAACACGTTTTATTGTTGTCGATTTTACCTTACGAAAGCGGCCCTTGCTGGCCATATTGTTGGCGTTGGTTGGTGTTTGTTTTGGTGTTGTTGCTGTGCCTTCTTGCTCTTTACTGTTTACTTCGGTGCGAGTTCACGCGCCAGTTCAAAGTTCAGGGTCGTGTGACTTTGTCTGTAATTAAAATTAAATTGTCGCCTGGCACACGCGACGTATGATTAATGTTGAAAATGCCAATGCGACGCGTCTCTAATCAGTCATATCAGTCATATACCGCCGCTTGCCATATGCTTTGAACATTATTGATTTTTCGCAGAGTTGCAGTTTTGGCCAGCATTGAAGTGTGTCCGATAATAATTCGCACTTCGCAAATGTCGCAGCTCAACAGGTGTGCGTATTGAAAGGGATTCTTACCTTTAGTTTTAGCTTACATCTGTCAATTGAGGCTATTTAAGGGTTGTTTCATATTTACCAACTGCACTTTTGTGTTTGTTTCAACTGCATTTTGGCTGCACATGAAAACTACGCAGCCCACTAAAAACTATATATATATATATATATGTCACTGTTTTGAACACTCACCTCCTTTGCAGCTGGCAGACAGCCAACAAACTAAGCGATGATAATAAAACTGGACAGCGACAAAGGTAGCAGCTGACTTGGTTTGCATTTTGGCTCGCAAGGATTGCGCACGCGTTGGCACCGTGGTAAGAAAGTTGCCAAAAAAATGTGGTCAAATGTAGGCAACTTAAGAGAAAGCTATTTTCATATATACATGTAATAATTTTACATATAAATCTCTATATTTATATGCATAAAGTACACTTCAATAACATTTTCAGCTACTTTGCCAATTAAGTCGTATTTAATCAACTTACAATAGTAGTAGTTACTTATAGCAATATAATATAGATATGCAAATATATAATTCGCACTTTAAAAATCTTTTCAATGACTTTAGCAGTTAAATAACATTTCATCAAATTTAAATAGTAACCGACTGTTAACTTGCCTTATAACAGAAGAGTTTACTGTTAATCGCAAGCTTACACACAAAGCTCACAGTTAGTTGAGCTTTGGACAGCTTTAAATCTTAACATAGATGAGTAATAAAAGCTTTTCATTGAATGAACTTGCTTCATCATATTTGCTTTATCATGAAAATGATAAACCAACATCGCTGTTTAAAATTAACTCTCGTAATAATATTTGTTATAGATTTACAATAAATGGAATGGCATTTTACCAAGCGTTCTCAATGTTATTAATGATAAAAACACACACACAGGTTTTTAAATTTTTCTTTTATTTATATATTTTTAAATAATATTCCGTTCAGCTCTACATTTACAATTACATATTTGTAATATTTTGTTGGTTTTGTTTTTTATCTTTTAAATTACATTCATAAATATATATATATATATACATATATATATATTAAAATGTATATATAACTTGTTGGATTGTTGATTTAAACGTTTATAAATTGTATGTAATTAAAGTGAGAACGTCTGCTAAAAGGACGAATAAGGGAATCGTTGGACGCACAAAACATAGAACTCGAACTCTGTGGAGTCTGTGCATCATGAAATGACTTCCTCTATAAACTGTGGAACGCTATGCATAAACATTTACAATTAGATGCCGCGACGAGAAGAAACGAAATAGAAAAAAATAATAATCATAATAATAATAATAATAATAATAACCTCATATTGCTGATGTGCTGAAAAGGAGTGGAGACCAGAATGGAGAATGCTTCGATCTCCACTCGGCGAATGAGGAATTGAATGACATAGTTGTAAATACATACATATGTACATCATACGTACAAACCTATAAAGAAACAGTTGCTAGTTTTTGTTTTTTCTTTTTGTAAGTTTTCATTTTTTTTTTTTGTTTTGTTTTGTTTGTGTTTTGTTTTGTTTTTGTTTTTGTTTTGTTTTTGTTTGTGTTTGACTGGAAATTATCTTGTAACTTATATTATGGTTGTTGGTGTGGTTTGTTTTAAGTGCATATTTAAAGGTATAAGGTTTTCATTTTCATTTTGTTTTGTTTTTTTTTTTTTTGTTGTTGTTTTTTGTTTTGTTTTTGTTTTTTTTCTTAATTGTTTTTCATTTGTTTTTATGTCACTTAAAAAATTACATTAGTAAAATGTATTTTAAAACTGATGCGAACGTTTTGCAATTTGCATTTACTCGCTCTCATCCTCCTCGTCCTCCTCGGAGGACTCTTTCTTCTTGGCCTTCTTGGCGGGTTTGGCGGCAACCTTCTTTCGCTTCTTGGGCGCACCCGAATCGGTGCCACCATTTGCCTCATACTCCTTTACCGCCTTATTGTACTCTTCCTTCATTTTGATCGCTTTCTGTTCCCATTCCTAATCAAATATATATATATATATACACATATGCAAGGCATTAGCAACAATATCTTGATGGATTGTCGTTATTCAATCACTTACGGTCTTGTCTTTTAAGCCGCGCCACAGTTCACCGCCACGTTTGGCAATATCTGTGACCTTGCTGCCGGGGTTTTCCTTCTTGATACTTTCGCGGTTCTCGTTGAGCCACAGCATATATGCCGACAACGGACGCTTCGGGCGATCTCCACTCATATTTGCTTTTGATTTTTTTACTTCTTTTTAGGCTGCTTTCAATTCGAATTTAATACCAGATCTCTCGGGGCGCTTTTTGTTCTGTAACGATTGAAAGAAAATGCTCAGTAAAACTCAAACCGAAATTGTTTAAAACACAAAAATAATCTTTGCCAATTTATTGACAGTTAATCGTCATTTCTATTTGATATTTGATAAAAATCATTGTTTGGATTTTGAAGGCCATATAGAAACGCAAAATTGCCCATTAATTGTATGTCAATTTGTGTGTCAGTTAAATATTGCATTGAGTCGAACGCAATTTTAATTCACGGTTTGCGCCATTTTTGTTGTGTATATTGTCAGCGAAATAAAATCGACATTAAATATGCAATAATTGCATATCGAATGCACAAAACGTTCATCAAATATTCAGAAGCATGTTGTGAGTGCAACTGTACACAGTTTGCACACCCACACACACACACATACACACCACACACACACACCTACACACAAGTAGATGGAGATTCAGTATATAGAGACTGGAACATTTTTAATGTGTACATAAGCTCGATTATTATGTACACATGACTTTATGTATTTTACACATAATTTACTCAATAATGCAATTGTGCGGAGCAAGACTGGGTTTGGGGATGGGTTTTGGACCAATCCATTGCAGTATATAGCAATACCTGTACATATGTAAAATCAGGACAATGCACTTGGTTTACACATAAGTATCTGTCGAGGTATGCGATTTTAATTATGTATGTATATATAAAATAGCGAAAAGGCAAACCATCAATTTGTTAGATGCACAATTAAAACTCTCTGTTGAAATATATTGAAGAAAAAAAAACTATTGAAACTTCAGCATTTCCCAATTTGACATGCCAGCTCAAATATAAGAATGAAAAAATCATAACTTAAGATAAAAACTGCTCGCACAAATAAACCTTGTCAAGTTTAAGAAAAGAACAAGCCATCAACTACACCCAGTAAATAATAATGCCATGCCAAAAACGGCGTAAACGTTATGCAAATGTTTCAGTATCAGCCTGATCATGATGAACATCATCATTGCTGTTGTCGTCATCGTCAGCAGTCAGCAGTCAGCAGCAGCAACAGCCAACTGCCTCCATGCACTTGACCCAAATACTCAGAAATACTGACAAACGCAATGCGCACGAGACAGCCACCAACGAGAACATCGATAACGATGACGAAGACGACCATGATGATGATGATGATGATGGTGATGATGGTGATGATGATGATGATGACGATGATGATGATGTTGTTGCTGTCGAGAAGCTCTGGCAATGTGGGTTAACAAAACCACACAGCACTGCTGATTAGGGAGCACAGCAACAATAAATCAACGACAGCAAGGACGGGTTGATGGCTGGCTTAGGTGGCATGGTGGCAAGGTGGCAAGCTGGCCAGCTGGCAAGGTGACAATGTGGCAAGCTGGCAAGACTACAGTCATATCAATCATGTAGACAAATCCACGCACTGGTCAACCAACCAACCAGCAAGCAGCAGCAGCAGCAGCAGCAGCCACTGCGCATATTAGCTTCATGCAATAACTCACACATACACCCACATGCCCAGTATCTATGTGCAGCAACAGGAAAATGGCGGCAAAGTTGTTGTTAGTATCTGACTCGCGCAGCCACTGTTATACCCGCAGACTTGGTCCCCAAACAATGCAATGGTTTGCCCCCATCCTACTAGATGCATACACACACACACACACACACACACACACCCATACGCAATGACGTTGTCAATGTCGCCACAC
Organism: Drosophila anomalipes; assembly: GCA_035041615.1. Taxonomy (NCBI): domain Eukaryota; kingdom Metazoa; phylum Arthropoda; class Insecta; order Diptera; family Drosophilidae; genus Drosophila; species Drosophila anomalipes. Next base: position 12,503,357 of record JAWNKZ010000041.1, read on the forward strand.
GAGGCGGCAACACGTGATGCACAAAGCAACAACAACGGCAACAGCAACAGCAACAGCGGCAGACTGCCTGCTGCATGAGCTTACGCGTTGGCATTTCTCACATTGGGGGTAACACCAAAAGATTGCTCCAACGCAATACACACTGCACACACACATATATATATATATATATATATATATTTATATGCACGACTGTTGGAGAAGTCACCTACAAAATCGAAAGCGAAATCCATTTTGTCTGGCGAAGAATATGCGTGTGTGTGTGTGCGGCTAGAGGCTGTCAGAAATTGTTAGGTGTAGTAGTTGATGCAGATATGGGATATAGGTAACGAGGCACTGGCGAATTGTGTTATTTATGCGTGAAGAGAGAAACAGCAGCTTAAAGCTTAATATGTCATACTAAGCAAGTTGAAGAAGTCAACGATTTGCGTGTTTGGATTAGCAGTTGTCATAGGATGAGTGCGCCTACAAGTATGCTTCATTATTTTGTGGAACAGTCTATACACAATATCAACTTAATAAATTATAATAAATATTTATGCTTAATAAATATTTAAATATTCATGAAGCCACCTGACCAGTTGTGTCTTGTTTTTAATTGCATAGCTTGAGGAGCAAACTCTTATAATTGTAAACTGTAAACATAATAAGTATAATGTAGAAAAGTTCTTGTAATTTTTACACAGATGTTTTCAACAATATATTTGGGAGTTTAGCTGAAAATTCCCTTACATCTGCCAGCATTTAATCTAGCTTGAATAATAACTAAGAAAAGCTTTTGTTTTCCTAAAAGGATTTCAGCAACAATTTAATCAAAAATAGTGCGCTTGAAAATTGACTGGCGGATTCATGACTACAACAACAACAACAACAACAACGAGAGCTGCTGTCAATGTTTTATTAGTCATATTTGCTTTGAGAATGTGCGTATGTCAGTTGGAGCTGTTTATTTGAAAACTACCACACAAATTAAAAACTGTGCACGTTACGCATACGCAGCGTGGTAGTGCTTCCTACACACAATCATGCATAATACACAACCAACTGGCTGGGGACAGCAGCAACAGCAGCAACAGCAACAACAGCAACAACAGCAGCAGCAGCAGCAGCGACGCCAAAAATGAAAACAAGGAAAAGGACTACAAATGATATTAAATGGCATACAAAATGAGGCAGGCTGGGCCCGACATTTTAACGTTGATCTAAAATTGAAAAGCAGCCAGCGTCGCTGCGTCGCTGCTGCCGTCACAGTTACGGTCTCCGTCACCGTCGCATTCAAAGTCAAATGGACAAAATGTGAAATTGCTGAAAGGAATACAGTACACACCGCATAGCAGTGTATACACAGTATACAAATACAAAAACACACACACACACACGCACAGACACACACATAGGGCAGGCATAAAATTACCGCTGCCTCTGCGACGGCCTTTGCTTATCTGTTCAATGTGCGAGCAGAGAATTGTGTGTGTGTGTGTGTGTGTGTGTGCTTGTTTGTGTGTTTATGGCATTTTTAATGCCAACAACGCAGCTGCTGACGTCGACAGCGCTGCGACGACTACTGCTGCTGCTGCTGCTGCTGCTGCTCAGTGCTTAGTGGATGTTGTTTCTGGATATAAGAGCCACCCGACGAACCACCCAGAACCACCACACAAAACTGTAAAATTTGCTGCCTGAATGCGACTTTCAGTTCGAGCTTGTGCGCAGTGACAGCATTTTAGGGTAGATACTTTTACAGGGATTTGCGCAGTGGATGTCGACAGGACCGTTATATGTATGTACGTATGTGTGTGTGTGTGTTTGTGTGTGTGTATGTGTGTGTCGTTTACCGTTAGGAGAGCGCGTACAGTGGTGACTTTTAATAGCCTTGCCTCACTGATGTAATTTGTTCAACTTTTCGGACTCGACTTTTTCGAAAAGTGTAGTTCACATATGCAGTACAGTCGTGGCACACGCAATGCATATGCTCGAACTTTTGATTCGTAGGCGTTTGATTCGCTTATGTGTTAATTGTTTGCCTGTAACTCATTTATCTATAAACAAGAATCGTTCCATTCAGCATTATAAAACTCAATCGCAAATTACAAAACCACAAATTCTCGTGTTCGCTTTTGTTATTTGTGTATAAAACAGTTTTGATAAGAATACACACACACACCCACACATAAATGTTTATTTGTCTCAACGTTTAGCTAACAAAAGACGAGAGTAAACACTTTAAACGAGGGCGAAAGCTTTGCCGAAAACAACAACAACAACGACAATCAACATGTACAAATACAAATACAATTACACTCTCACACACACACACACACACATGCATGCATAACTCATTTGACAGGCGATGATCGGCAAGTGACCAGCAACAACAAAAAGCACAAGGGCAACACTAACGAACGTCGACAGCGACGTCGACGTCAGCAGCAGCAGCAGCAGCCGCAGCGGAGTTGAGTTGAGTTGAAAAACAGATCTTTGATAAGGTGCTCACAAACCCAATGTAATTAATTATGGCACGGCACTATTCGGTTTTCAGCTAGTGAAAATGGCGCGAAAAAAAAGCTTAATAACTGTAGACGGCCAGTTGGAATCGTGTGTTACCCTCTCTTTCTCGCTGTTGTGCGAGCGAGAGACAGAGAGAGAGAGAGAGAGAGGGAGAGAGAGAGAGGCCCCCTTGTGCAGGTAGTGTGGCAAACTCTTGGCGCCATTTTTAGTTTGTGCTCGAGTGTTCGCGAAACGAGTGCATAAGCAAAGCGCGCACGAAATGCAAAACTAAATAAATAAACAACGAACATCTCTCAAATTGCGCAAAAACAGAAGCACCGCACGATATTAAAGATTTTAAAGATATTCAAATGTGACGTTGATTTTTTTTAGTAAAGTTATATAAAATATATTTTAGAAAATGTTATTTAAAAGAAGAATTTATAAATATAGTATTTAAAGCTGATTTTTTTTTTTTTTTAATATATAAAATATTTCAGTCTGTTAAACTTCGTAGCATTTTAGTGCGTAACTTAAACTTTTCAAAATATAGTTTTCAAATTGAACCAAGATCAAACACTAATCACTTTTATTTAATTCTGTATGCTTAAATATATAATATATAAATAAATAAGAAACAGCGATCGTTTCCTTCGGTTCCAAAGTAAATAAATATAATTTTTAATACACTTCAAAAAATAAATATTGATTATATAAAGTAATTTGCATTTTTTAAACGATTTCAATAAGTTCTTTAAGAAAGAAAGAAACTAAAATAATATGTCAACAAAACCAATTCAAAGTCAGAATAAGGATCAGGATACTTAAGTTATTCGTATACTGATCATATACCCTTACAGCGTCAACTAATAACAACAATTGTGTGAAGAAGAAATTGCATTTATTTCAACCCACCCCCCCCCCCCAAAGTTGTAAGTTGTAAGTTGGTAATGGAGAATCCACTTTGCTCGTTAAACAACAAACTCAATTACCAAGCATATTTCACGGTCAGCAACTCGAAAACTTTTTCCGCAAACGTTAGAATTCACAATGGCGGGCAATTTAAAACACGCAGCTGCAAAATGCGATTCAAGCAAAATAAACATGAGAAAATTGGGAAGTCGACAAGTGGGGAAATGTGAAATGGGCAACTGGTACGGGAAACGTGACCACCGATAACCGGCAAGAATGGGCGACAATTGCCGTCATGTGATAAGGCCACAGAAGACGCATTGCAATGAAATGCATATACAATAACTGATGCCTGGACACACTCACGGACAATGCACCGGAGAATTAGTCAGTCAGTCCTACAGTCAGGCGTACAAGTGCAGTACGTATGCCTCAAGTTTGCGCCCAGGGGAGCACCGCTTTGAGCAACTGCCACCGAAGCCGTCGACAGGTGGGTGGCGCCACCATGGTTCGGACCAGGTCCAGAACAATAAGTGAAATCGAAAACGAAATGCAAAGCAGACGCACTCAGTGCCTCCAAAATGCAGTGGGCGTGGGCCCAGTGCATATAGCAACACTCGAGGACCATAATATTGAACCAACAACGATCATTATTAAAAAAAATAATAATAAAAAACAACAGAAAAAATTGTATTTACAAAAAAAAACCAAACAAAAAAAAATAAAGACTTTCAAATATTCAAGTATTAAAAATATAAAAAAAAACGGATTTATATAAATAAATAATTAATATATAGTTTCATATAATTATTATTTGTAATATATAAATAAATAATTAATATATAGTTTCATATAATTATTATTTGTACGACAATTTGATGACAAATTAGAATACTTTAAGCATATGTCAGTCAATAATTAATTAATTATCACTTGAATGACATCAAAAAAATAGCTGCAAATCCAATTTGCTACGCGCTGCTGAACAATTTGACTGCTAATCAATTAAATTGATAATGATAACATTGGGCAATTCAACACTAATAGAATGCAATGTCATAAAAATCAAATATATATATCGAAAAGGTTGTCCAACTAATTTGACACACACTGTAAATGCGACGCCCCACGGACCAAACACTAAACGCCAGTGTAAAAATTATTACCCACAGACTACGACGACGACGACGACGGCTACTAATGAAAAATACTCGTATTTCTGATATGTACGTACTTTGCTTTGACTGCCGCTGTTGTTGCTGTTGTTGTTGCTGTTGTTGCTGTTGTTGTTGCTGTTGTTGCTGCTTCACTCTTGGCCCGAGACTTGGTCTACAATATATTTTGCTTCGCACTGGCGGCGCTGGCACTGGCACTGGCACTGAACAACACTCTGAACGCTGAACAAAATGTACTGCGAGTGTCTATAGAAAACTGAACTGAAATTCAACTGAAGCAGCTGTACCAAGCAAGCAGGCAAGCAACGACAACGGCAACGGCAAAGGCAAAGCCAAAGCAAACCAAAGCGAAGCGAAGCAACGCAAGGCAGGCTGGCAAACGCAAGGCAGGCGGCAAAGGCAGGCAGAGAAGTAGAGGCAAAAACATACACACGTAGAGGCAGAGCGATGCGAGACGAGGCGAGGAGAGGCGAGGCGAGGCGAACACCGAACGAACGAGTGAACAGCGAGACCATCAAATAATACACAGAGCCAAAGCAGAGCCACAGCAGAGCAGAGACCCAGTGCAGAGCGCAGTACAGGCAGGCGGCAGCTAAAGTATCTGTATCTGAGAGTCAAACAGCCAGCCAGCCAACCAACCAACCAACATACAGCGTCGAGTCGAATACGACGACAGCAGCAGTAGCAGCAGCAGCAGCGACAACGACGACGTTGACGGCAGCAGGCGGGCAACGACGAGCAGAGCGAACGAACGCAGGCAAAACAGGCAGGCAGACGGGGCCACAGTGGTGGCAAATTACGTGCGCACAGCTGCCGAATCAGTGCGTTTGTGTGTGAGAATAATAATAATTTGCGTTTTTGCGGTGGCTGCTACAGTGGCGTACCCGTAAATTGTGCTCGGCACCGCTGTGGATTATGTACGGCGCATGCACAATGCAGTCGCCGATTATTGGAAGAATAATCGAACTCGAACTTAAACAAATTTTCAGAGGGAAGAAATATTAATTGAAGTCAGTACAAAAAATATGAACAGTATTTATGGACAAAAAAAGGTTTTCTTTTTTAGCTTAGATATAAAAGAAAATGTATTTTTTTTAATATTATTATTAGTATTATTTTATTATTTTTTTTTTTATATCATTAAGCCTCATTAGCAAAAGTAAATTGTTGTTATCACACATAATGTGCATATGATATTATGTATGCTCCAATTATGCTCACACCCCATTACTCCAGTGTAAAACTCTCACTCTTTTAACTTTTGCTTCCACATGGTAGGCACACGCGCATGTTCAACTATTTTTGACGCGACTGTACGCGCTGGCTGCTTATTGCCTCAGCCATATAAAAAGCGTGGAGCGAACGAGCTTTGTGCGAACGAAATGCCAGTAGCATTTTGCCGCGGCAGCAGCGGCGCCGCTGCCACTCGCCTATTCCCCTCATCCCCTCACCACCTCACCACCCCCCCCCCCCCCTTCCCTCTCATCGCCCCTACCTTGATTACCCCTCTATTTTCCCTTCCGCCCATCAATCGTGTCATGAACGTAGTCGTCGTCACATATAACCAAATATGCCGCCCACCAGCCACGCCTCCTCCCCCCCTCGGCCCCTTTTTGCCAACCCACTATGCCCCGCTGCCATCACTCACGCGCTCAAATCAACAACAAATGAAACCCCTTAACTCTCCCCCAACAAAAAGAAACCCCCCCCCCCATTAAAAATAAAAAAAACAAATGAAATTTAAAAAATTTTACAACACTTGCAATATTTTTGTAATATTTTAGCCATAATGCAATCGGATTTGAGCAGATACACATGCGTAATGATCAGCATTTACATTATCTTCAGTTGGAATTTCCTGTCATACTGTATTTATAGATAATTAGCTATTAAATAATCGGGCAGGCAGGCAAACAAAGCGTTTTCAAAAAGTAACCGTCAATTTTACGCGCGCGCCATTCGAAAATTTAAATTCATTCAATACCAACAACAATAATCAACTAGAAGAAGAACAACGACAAGCGACGAACGCAACCGAAACGAACTCTGGGACTCTATGAATTTAGTAGCTACGCGTTTTTATTATTATTTTTGTAGTTTTGTTTTTTTTTTTCTTATATTTATATATATATATATATATATATATTTTTATTTTTTTTTTAACTATTATTGGATCTTTTGACACTACTACGTTAGGCCAGGCCAACAGAGGCCGGGGCCACCTTTTGCGCTTTCGATATAATACAACTAGCCCACACACAACAGTAAGGGCCGATGCGATGTTGAAAATTTAGGTCGTTTAAGTTTATTTAGTGAAATTTATATAATAAATGGCCACAATGGCGTCGCATTTTGGTCAATTGATATAGTTAAAACAATGAGAAATCAATCATAGTGAGACACTTTTCACTCACCCGTATGAAAATGTCGCGTAATTTGCAAAAATTTAATTGCCGTCCTGCTGTCAGCAGACGAATATTACTCGTGGATTGGTTATACTATTTGGTGCACTGCACTGCCAGTGCTTTGTTTGTTCACTTTATAAAAATTTCTTCTACTAAAAACTCAAGTCAGTCGGTCGCTGTATCGGTCTCGGTTTGCTTCACCGTGTACGTACTACTACACAGCGTTGAACGTACAGCGTACAGCTTTTGCCTTCAGTGGAATATCAAATACACAGAATGAATGCGAATGCCAGCCAGCCAGCCAGTCAGCCAGCCAAACGAGCCAGCCAGCGAGCCAGCGAGCCAGCCAGCCAGAGGCAGGCAGAGCACACCAAGCACACCAAAAGCACCAGTATACGTCGTGTATACGACGCAAACGCAGGCAGTGAAAATTGTGTCTAAGTGTGTGTGTGTGTGTGTGTGTGTGTATGTGTGTGTAATATTTCCCATGCGAGTGTGCGAGTTGTATGTCGATTGTGTGTGTCTCTGTGTGTGTGTGTGTGTGTCTATGTGTGTGTGTTCTTGTGTCGTTCATTCGTTCGCTCGTTGGTTTGTTCGCTCTTCCACTGTATGTGCGCAAAGCAGAGGCAACGGCTACGGCTACACACAGCACAGCACAGCACAGTACAGCACAGCACCAGCACCAGCACCAGCAATACAAACACACACACACAAACACACACGCACACACACATAGACGTACACAGCCATAGATACTGATACTTGCGTACGTGTGTATCTGGCTCTGTTCATGCCTTCGATGTATGCGTGCGTGTAGAGCTGAAAACAAAAATTGTTCGTTCGTTATATGAACACAGCTCTATAGCAGCAGCAGCAGCAGCAACAGCAACAGCAGCAGCAGCAGCAGCGGCGGCAGCAGCAGCCACAGCACATCGTGGACAGAGAGGGGCAACTGGGGAGTTGAGCGGTGAGGAGGGCCAAACGGCAACCGGCAATGGCAACAGCAACAGCAACAGCCACAGCACTGAATATGGCCGCCTGCCTGCCTGCCTTGCTGATTGTGGCTGGTTTTGCTCTGGCTCTTGGCTTGCCCTGCCCCAGCCAGAACAATTTACTTCGACAACGAACCCAACTTCAGTTGACTGGAAAATTTTGAATGGAAGTGCCCAGGGAAAAAAAGTTATATAAAAAAAAAACCACAAAATCATATCAAATAGTTCAAAAATCCAGAAAATTTTATTTAAAGATTGGATATGAAATTAAAAAAAAAATTATAAAGAAAAAAACATATTAAAATCTTTCGAAACACATAGGCCATATTTAATTGATAGTTGCCCATATTAAAGTGATTTATAATAATATATAATGTTGTTGATATTTGTGGTAAGTATAGTAATTTTTCATCAGTAAGAAAACATTTTTATTTATCCTCTTCAGAAAATTTGAAATATAAAAAATTTGTAAATAAAAAATCATCAAAATTTCTTTTTTTTATTTAATTTTAGCTCTTTGAAAAAAATATATTATTTTTAATTATTCTTAGTTAAGAAATGCATATAAATTCAAATTCAAATGAGATAGTAACTGGTGCTTTATAAAAAATATAATTTCTTAAATTACTAAATTTGTAATTATCTATTATCTATTAACTATTTGTTAAAAAATAACCGATTATAAAAGAAAACAACATTAATTTTCACTACAAATACCAGAGACTTTCCAAACTAAAACAATCTTTGGCAAATGTAAATGGAAACCATAAAAGCTCGATTAAGTGTAGCGCACAATGAATTTCGACCAGTTTTGAAGCAATTCGCTTGTATGGCTGTGTGGCTGACTGACTGGCTGTGTGGCTGGCTGTAGTACAAGTATCTCGCTCTGGTGAGTCCACAGCCGCAGTGACAGAGCACAGAGTACAGCCAGTCGTCGTACTACGAAAGTATGTACGAAGCAAGCGAGCCAACGAGCCAGCGAGCAAACGAATGAAATAGGCAGCGGTAAATGCAGAAGCACAGGCAGAGCCAAAAGCAGAGCCAAAAGCAGAGACAGAGGCAGAGCATGAGCAATATGGAGAGGTGTAGGTGCGAGAGAGGGGAGTGATGACGGCGACTGCGTTGCTGTTGTTGTTCTTGTTATTGTTGTTGTTGCTGTCGTGTGTGTGTGTGTGTGTGTGTGTGCGTGTGTATCTGTATCTATGGAAGAGCCAACAGCTAAACAGCTTACAGCCCCAAAACGTGCCCCAGGCAAGTATGGCTGGGTGCACTCTAAAAATCAATAGGCCCCACTCATTGTAGGGTATACAGTGTAGCCAGTGTGGTAGACGCCAATGCAAACAAGATGCAATACGTTAAACGTTTGGATCGTGTGCATATCGCCATGGATATTGGAAAACCAGAAAAAAATGCTCGAATGGCGCTTGGATCAAAGTTGAGCGTTAATTGAATAGGTAAGCGCTGTCTTTGAATTAACAGATTAATACCTAATGCCGACATATGCTACAAAATATAGAACACAAATATTGACCTATTTAATGTGAACATCATTTTTTATCATAGTAAAAAGCATAGCAAAACAAAACTGACCTTATTAATTTTAGCCTCTTTTTTAAGTTATTTTCTTATCTGTCCATCTTATAACATATCTCAAATTTAATTTATATACAGATATCTGCCACCAGTTTGATGATATTTGATATTTTATTTAAGTCATTTAATTTTGTAACCCAATCTGTCCGATCTTAGCAAAAGAAAGTTACGAACATAATTTTAAAATTGTTTATTACCAATAATTAGCAAATCTTTATTATTGTGAAAAAAAAATGATAATTTCAATGGAATAAAAAGGAATTTAAAGAACTTTTATGGAATTTTTACTCTCAATGCTCAATCGTTTTACCAAAAGATACAGCAAACAGGATTTAAAGTCTTTCAAAAGTTATATATAAGAAGAGAGATCATCTTCTTTAAATATATGCTCTTGCTGAAGGAATTTCGACTTTTATATTACACCAATTTCCCTATTAAAAATAATGTTATGATTTTAAAATTTTTAACAAGTGCCCAAATCGTGTTCAAGACACTGTAGCCTGGTGCCAGGCAACGGAATAATCTGTTGAATATATGTGCGGAATATACGCAAAACTGTCGATTAGGTGGAAGATGTTCGCATGGAGCTCGGCCCACAGTGCAGTGGGTCGATGTCGATTATTCCCTGCTTGTTTGTCGTCTCAATGCAGCTTTACACACACTATCTGTGTGTGTGTGTGTGTATGAGTGTGTATGTGTGTGTGTGTGTGTAACAGAACCCCGCTGCCGGAGTTAACGGGCCAGCCCGGTCCGGGCCATTGACATCGGGTGGGTTGGGGATGGTGGTGTAGACTCGGCCTGCTCTGCCACTGGCGCTGACTCTGAACTGCGCTGCTGCTGCTGCTGCTACTGCTACTGCTGCTGCTGCTGCTGCTGCTTATGCTGTCGTTCTGTGGTGAGAGACGGCTGCAGTTGCTATCGGTGGTGGGAATATAGCTATACGTACATATATATATATAGTTTATATATATATAAATATATATATTTATATGTATACATGTTTGTACGCTGCTCGGGTTGTATGCAAACCAGGCAGCAGAGCAGTGGAAGCGAAAAGTAGCAGCAACAGCAGCAGCAACAGCAGCAGCAGCAGAAGCACCGCCACCAAACGAAGCAGCGAACGAGCTAACGAGCCGAACGCACACTCGACAGGATGTGGATATAAAGAGCCCGTATGTGTTTCTATGCTATTCTCTGTGTGTGTGTGTGTGTGTGTGTGTGAGTGTGTGTGTGTGTGTGTGTGTGAGTGTTTGTATATCTATGTGTGTGTGTGTGTGCGTGTCGTCTCCTTTGGTTGCGTGTGTCAGAGCATAGAAACAATGTGCAAACTGGTAGGCACAATGTATAAAAAGCAGAAGGATACAGAAGGATCGAGCAACTCGAAGAGAAAATACCCTCGATCCATCAAATTAATAGGTGTCAAAGGCATAATTGCCAAGGCCAACTAAAAGCCAATGATATCAAATCGCAATTAGCGCCAATCATTAGTCGTGTGTCATTATATATAATATGAAAATGATATTCGAATGGACAAAAATAGTTGAAGAAAAACTAGAATTATTAATATTTTAATGGTTAATGGCTATGGTAAACTATGAACTATGATTGTATTTTAAATGCGACTTGTAACTCATATCTAGATTTATTATTATAACACAAAATATTATATATTTTACACGATTCTTCAAGTTATAAGACATCAAATAATGATTTCAAAATATTTCCATTTAAATAATGCACCTAAATATAAAAAAAAAATTAAAAATATACATAAAACAGATATTCACAGGGTTTAATTTTAAGAATAAATATTAATCCATTATATTATTTGATGTATTTAAATTTAAACTATGTAAATAAAAGAATTAAAGAATTAAATTTGCAATTAGACAATTAGTATACAAAATACTTTCAATGAGTGGTTTCTATTCGCAAATTTGATGGACAATGATTTGAACGGAATGAAATTCCGTGCAATGAAATTCCAAAGAAATCGCATTCGTATATATGATCAGTAAATCAGTGCAAATCAGGTGCAGAGTATCTGCATTGGGTACTCTATAACTCTTTCGAGTCTAGGACTCTTTGCCAAATAGCGCTATAATTCAAATTTAGATATCGGGGTGGTCGCTCTCTAGACTATGTTGCCTTGGGTTGCCTTCTTCTCCCTCGCTCTCTCTCTCTATCCGCGCGCCCCCTTTCTGTGCAACATGAGGCAGACCATAGTTTGTCAGCTTAGTTGCAGTTCTGCGTGATACTTGAGTTTCGCATATGTCGATGTGTGCGTGTGTGTGTGTGTGTGTGTGTGTGTGTGTGTGTGTGTGTGTTTTGCCGTTGGTCCCTTTACAGAACTGAATGACTTGCGCTGACTGAGTGAATCTTGCAGTTTTTCCTGCAAACGTATATATATAAATATATATATTTTACACACAGCAGGATGCAAGAAGATGGTCAGAGTAGAGTGGCAGGCACTTGTTGTCGTTGTTGTTGTTGTTGTTGTTGTTCGTTGTTGTTGTTGTTCGTTGTTGTTGGTGTTGGTCCGTTGGCGTCATCTTGTCGTCGCCTACTTGAACCAATATGTTTGCCATATGGATGCAATGTATCTGTTACGTTTACCGTTACGTTATGCTTACCCAACGCATATTTAATACCCATATTCAGCAGCCAGGACAATAAAATTGTCACATTATGCAAAATTTCGAATAGTTTCGAATAGTTTCGAATACTTTGGCCCAATCCATTTGCATATTGCAAAAGTTTTGCAACCGCTAACCTCTGTTAACAATCCGAAGGAAGCCAAGGCAACTAAATAAGAATATTGATCCAATTGAAAATTGATATTGCAGTAGAAACTTCTTCAATTGAATTCTTCATTCGAATCAGAATGTGGTTTTCTACCTGGGATACACATCCAAATCTATATATTAATATAAAGATTGATATTTGTTATTTACTGACTGGTTTTTATTCACAAAAAACTAACTGTTCCAATTTCTCTATGCCCCGAAGATCATAAAAAAACGATCAGAAAGTTATTAATTATTAAAAAGAAGCGATCCATTATAATTTATAATTTCTCTATAAGATATGGATTTTCGATGACCAAATACAGCTACTACTGCAACGAATGATCAATGATCATTATCAATGGGTCTAGAGTTATACATGGGTCTAACAGGAGCGTAGCCAGCTTTTCGTGAAGGGGGAGCTGCATTTTTTTATATTTCTATATTTTATTTTAATCTAAAGCAGTTTGTGTCTAATTAAGCACAGCTATCGCTACCAACCCCGTCACCCACTCTGTAGTTATAGTAGACCTCTATAAGCAGGGGCAAAAAGTCAAGCGACCACCTGAAGCTGTAGGTCTGTGAAGCATTTGTGCTTCGTAATGTTTTTGCCTTCCTGGTACTGATTTAGGTCTCTGCGGCAATTGTCTCGGTTCTCTGGCTATATTGGCGCTTCGCTGCTCGGCACGGAACAGCTGATGATGTATACATATACACACACACACACACACACACGCACACACACGCACACACACACACATGAGCGCTGTGTGCGGGGGAGGCTGAAGAGTGAGACGAGTGAGAAGAGTTCTCACAAATATGCGGATGGGTTTCGTTGTTTTCGAGGGCGATGGCATGTGGCACGTTTGCTGTTACGCTGCTCGGCTGCTGCCAGACAAGTGGGGGGCACAGCACAGACAGACGGACGGACGGGCGGACGGTCAGGTCAGACCGATTGAGAGGGAGAGGAAGCGAGCGAAAGAGCGAAAGAGAGAAGCGCACAGAGTCTTTCAAAGGCCAAGTTCAGTATCTTGTGCTGCCTATTGTTGTGGCCAAGAATGTGTGTGGCTGGCTGGCTGGCTGGCGTTGTCGTTGTCGTTGTCGTTGTCGTTGCCGCGATTTGAAACGACAACAGCAGTACACACCACACACAGACCACACTCCACACTCCACCACCAACTCCACCACCAACTCTAACTCCACCTCCAACTCCACCTCCACCACCAACAACAAGAACAACTCGAACCGAGCTTCGATGAGTGCTCCGATTCTGGGCCATGGAACCCCTGCCACCACTGCCGCTCTCATGTGACCCAATTTTGTGATGGCAAAGTGCGAAAGTGAAGCTCGGAATTCCACGGAGAGCTGCCGATGTCGATGTCGATGTTTATGCTTATCCATGTCAGATGGCGCCTATTTGAGTGTGGTTGCTTGTGGGTGGTTGGTTTGGCTTTAGATTGTGGAACACAATTGCACACTTGCCGCATTTCAATCTTAATGCTGCTAAAATGATCTCCAGAGAACAAGTTCGAATAGGAAACTTAGTCGTCAATATGGTTATTTGTTTCTTCTTTTTTTTTTTAATTTTCTTGTCATTAAAATGATAACCCTGCGGAGCATGGACTGTGTTTAGTTTTCGGAATAATAATCACTTAGGAAATTAAAATATATTCAAATTAAAATCAGTTCAGTAAATGGCAGCGATTTTAGAATTTAACTTAATTAATTTCAGTTTATCAATGAAAATACGTTTTAAAACTTTTATAAATTTCACTTTACTTATAATTTAAATGATAACGCTCAGAATAATAATCACTCACGAATTTAAAATATATATTTAAATTAAAATTTTGCTTTATTATTTTCAGTTTTTTCAGTATTTTCGAATCTATCATAAATAAAAATTATATTAAATAGATTGTGAAAACCAAAACTCGAAATACAAATATTTATTTTGCAAATCAGAATCATCTTTGGAACCACAGCACACACACAAACACACACGCACACACACACACACACACATGCATATGCATATGTATGCATCAATCTTATGCTGTACTTTGGACATTATCTTATCACTTTGAAATGTTATTTATTTGAATGGGACAATTACAAAGAACAGTGAGTGAACATTGGAAAGGGATCACTTAGTTATATTAGCTTTGGTAGCTAATGCTCAAAGCGAGTTGTTGAACTTAACAGTAATATTCAGTGACAAACGATAAGCATGTGCTGGGTGCTCATAAAACAACAACACGAATGAGCAACAGTAACAACAACAACAAACAGCAACAACAACAATCGCAGTCAGCAGTTCAGTGCGTTGTCGTCGTCGTTGTTTTCGTCCGGTTTTCGACGTTTCTCTTGTTGTCTCAGAATTCAAAGATTTCTGCACATGCACACATACATACACAGAAGCTAACATGCACACATACATAAAAACGTACACACAAGAATGTGTGTGTGTGTGTGTGTGTTTGTGGGTGTTTGTGTTCGTGCGTGTAGGGTATTTGTGAGTCATGCTGGCCGCACATTCTCAAATGTACCACACATGTACCAACAACACACAGCCACAAATTGGTACCAAATTGTATGTCATAGTGCGAAAATACATAGAGCGAAACTACAGCGAACCGCACTCACTGCGCTCACCCACACAATGAGACGCATCCACATTTCAAGCAGTACTCTCTGCCACTCTCTCTCTCTCTTCGGCTTTTCAGCTCTTCTTGCTTGTTTGTTCGCCGCGCTCTTTGCTGCCAAGCGCTCGCCAGCAAAGCGACATTTTGTGTGGTACAGTTCGGTTTGCTTTCTTTCATCGCTGTTTCTGTTTCAGTTTCGGTTTGCTTTTGCTTCTGCTTTTTGATGCAGTACTAGCAGCTTTGTGCTTTGCCGTTTGCTTTGCTTGATTTGCTCAGGTGGCGATGTTTGTTGTTTTATGCTGCTGTTGTCAGTGCAAAATATCGTTGCAAAATAAAACTCTCATATTTCTTCCAAATAGAGATGGTCGCGTGTCGTGGTGCTTGCGTGACACGATTAAACTGCTTTTCCACATATCAGCATAAATATTATTTTAGAATTATGTTTTATTTAAAATGTCTTTCGCATTTCTTGCTTAATATAAATTTAAATCACATATTTATTACCATTGTGGTACCTTAACTGTAAATAGAACTGGATCAAATGCAGCGCTTCTTAAAACTAGGCCACGTTTATTTCCCAATTAGAGAAATAGGCTGACATCTGTCGTGTCACCGCCGATCCGGCGACGTTCCGTCGATAGCATATACTGAATCCTGGACTGCATGATCATCGCATTCGAGATCGGCATGCTGCGCAATTGGGCGCCAACACTGAGTCCGAAAAATGTGAACTCATCTTCGCCCAGCGTCAGCAACGGTTTCGCCTTTTTCATCGGTAGTGTCGCAACTTCGAGCATTTGTGGAACTGGAACTGGAGACTGGGCAGCTGGCTGCACTGGCGGCGTAATTAGCCGCAGGGGCGGCGGCGGTGTCAGGGTGGGCATTAAGGGTAGCGTCGTTGTTGGTCGGATCACCTGTTGGTCTGGCTCCAGTTCCATTTTGATTACGGGCTGCTCCTCGGTCTCCATCAGCGGCAGCGGCTTGGCGGGCTTTAAGCGTGACAATTTGATCTGGAATCGCTTCAGCGGCATTGTTGCAGGAACAACAACACCGTTTTCCGATTTCTGTTGTACACAAGAAGAGAGATAAATGCTGAGGGTGGCAATAGAAATATTGATTAAATGAAAGTACCTTGTCGAGGAACTGTGCCACAAAGCTGTGCAACGGCGCAAACCAAGGAATTTTTGGTTTATATTCCGGATTCGCTCTGATCTTCTTCAGCTCCTGATGGTAGCCAGTGCGCATATTCTTGATCTTCATTTTGACCGCCTGCAAAGTGAGGTGATTCTCACTGCGATCCGCCTCCGCATTGATGCCCACCTGGATACGCTTGTAGGCCGCATTGCGAGCACCATTCAAATATGGCCGACGATTCCAGAGACAAGGCTCTCGCCGGTAGAGCTCCACGAATTTCATGTGGCGCTCGTCGGTGAACCGAAATGGCAGCAAACCATTTCCACACATTCTGCTCATCAGCGGGGCGGTGCTGGGGCGGGGTTGGGCAGAAACCGTTAGGCGACTATGCTGTTTAAATGCTTGCTGAGCACTGTGAGAACGGCGTAACGAACGATTGTTGCTTTTGCTCTCTTGTCAGCTTTTCGTACATTTTGGCGTTCGGGTCGCGTCGTGCTCGCTGTTAAAGTTGTCGCTTTGCTTTCGCTGCTTCTCTGCGTTTCTCTTTTTTCTCACTTCGTGCACTTGCACGAAGCACAGTAATAAAATCATTTATCGATAGCTGCTGCCAGTCGATTAACGATTAAATTAAAGCTGCCTATGACTAATCTACCCACTGCAATCTGTGTAAGGTCAAAGATGTTGAAAAAACATCGTTGTTTGGCAAAGCTGAAATTTAATCAGACTGCCGGAAATTAATCCAAGTCAGCTGCGAGCATTTTGTTGCCGGCAAGATCCGGTGCAGCGAGTGTTGAGTGTTTGCCTAGTTGTAATTGCTTGATTTCGATTTAAAGGTGCAACACAATTGTGAAAAACTCAAATTCAGAGACGAAGCTATAATTTATTTTCTTACTTATTTTCGAAAAAAGTTATGGAAAACTCATCGTAAAGTTTTTTTATGAGTATAATTTTTTGCATTAGAAGAAGCGTTAATATGTATTTTCTTGACAAGGTTATGGAAAATTCAAATTCTTAAACTAAGCTATAATTAATTTTCTTACTTTTTTTTATTGGCAAACGAATTATGGAAAACTCAAATTCTTACCGTAAATTTGTTTATTTTTTTTTAGAAATTATTCGAATTTATGTTTGCGTTAGAAGAAGCTATAATTTATTTTCCCACAATTAATGTAAATCAATAAAAACAATCAATTGAAAATCATAAATTTGGACTTTCACAAATATGAGTAATCGCTAATTGGCATTTCTACTCGGAATTGTATGCAATTGCAGAACTGCATTGTTCTATTCGAGTCCTTCCTTCAAATGATGGCATACCTACGTCGCTCAGTGCTTACCCTAAGTATTTTCAAGGTAACTCGAAGGAATTCGAACCTCAAAAAGGAATGTATGCATTTGCCGCACTGCCAATGCAGCTTAGCATGAGTACACACACACACACACACACATATATATATACACAGTGCCTGCGCTGCTGCCTGCTTCTGCTGCTGACTTCCCAGGCTCAGTCTAGTTCTGTTGCTCATTGTGAACGAACTTCAAGCGGCGCGTGACATTGTTATCCTTTGTTGCGCTGCCAACTGCCTTCCTGCTAGAAGCAGCAGCAGCAGCAACTGTAACTGCAACGCCATTTTATCCACTGTGATTCATTTTTTGTTTGGCGGGAAAATGTTTAGCAGCCTCTCTGCATCGTCTAACCCTAAACTGTAGTTACAAGCAAACCGTTACAATTTACAAAACTGCCCTTGCCTTGTTTTTCCTCAGAATATGTTTTGTTTCCATGTTTAAATGGATCGAGACTTCCGCATTGTTATTATAAACATATTTTATAATCTATTTCTTTTATTTTATTTATTTATCTGTTTTTATAAAGATTCAAAGCATTCTTATTCTGCTTATGTTGTACTATAAGCTTATATTTATTTTACATTGCCTTAGCATTTCTGGTGCCTCAGATGCCTTAGCTCAGTAAACTTTAAGTTTAAATCATAATTTTTTTGAAACTAGTACTGTACGGTACGATAGTCATTTGCTTTTCAAGATTTATTAAAACAACCGGAAAACAAAAAAATATAAAAACGCCTTCAGTTGTGACGTCAGCGTGCGATTCAACCTTATTTTGTCATCTCTTCTATGCATAACAGAAAGCTGGTTGCTATAAATCAATTCGAAAGCATTTCTCTTTAACTAAAAGCCAAACGAAAAAAAACTAAAAACGCCAAAGGAAAAGCATTAAAAATATAATTTGTGAATTCTAGTTGAGATTTTATCTAATATATTTTTGCGGGTGAGTAATAATTGCACATTTCTAATCAGCTTGTGCGCGTGTCAACCGAATATTGAGAAAGCAACGAGGTTATCTTACAATAAGAAGAGGCAATAAATAAAAAAAAAGTATATGCATATGTAAAGATATATGTAATTTTACGTGTGTAAGGCTTGTAAAATATGTTTTTACATTTTATTCCCCATATTAAAATTGCTGTTGTTGTTTTGGCGCCATTTTTAAATGAGGCCTCAGTCGGTGCTCGTTTTGTATGTACCAGTATGTACCAGAGAGAAATAGTCTGTTCTGTTCTCGCCTTTGTCGCCGTTGTGTATGTGTGTGGAATCTGAACTCCACCCAGCCAGTGGCAATCTAGATGTGTGGGACACGTTAAGCGAATTGCAGATGCTTCACATTAGCCAACTAACTAACTAAAGCTAATTTGAATTTGTTTTTATTGCAAATGCGCTTTGTGATTGCCATTCATTTTATTTACATTTCAAGCAGTGTTTTATTGACGCTATTTTTGTTTTTACATCGCTTTTTAGCGCTGTTTCTGCTTTCGTTTCATACTTCTCATTTATCTCAGCGTCTCAGATAATTTGCCGGCTGGCCTTTTCACTCGTTCTCCATATCTCTCTCATATAGATATGACAACATGCCGTGAAATATAGCGATTAATATTGAACTGAACTGCTAAGATTCAAATTATTAAAGTTAAAAAAATATGTATCAATAACAAAAAAAGATAAATTATAGATAACAAATAGTTGTTTGTCAAACAGCTCACAAAGTGCGCACTTATTTATTAAGTTTGCATTGAGTTGTGTTGAGTCGTGAATTAATTGAGCGCATGTTGCGTCACGCACCCATCTCAAACAGCATTTTGGCCTGCGTCTGCAGCGATGCTCTCACCAACAGCTAGCAGCTGCTTGCTTTCGTTATTCCAGCAAACGCTGAGTTCGTACAGTTAAAATTGAGCAACACACGAGATAGGTTGGTTCCGCGCTAAGATTATTGTGCAAAAATAAATTAAGTGTTTGGAGTGAATTAAGAATTAAGACACATGCAACACTATTAAAGAAATATTTTTTTGAAAAGTGCTGTGAAACATAATGTAATACAAATGAACAAGTAGTAAAAAAGTTAATTTGCATCACTTATCATTCAGGTTTTTGTCGCCTTGCTTGCGAGCACAGCAAACTTGAGCTTGAGTCGAGTTGAGTTGAGTTCGTCGCTGTGAAAAATACGACAATGCTGTACCAAGGCAAAGGCAAAGCATTGCCATTTCGGGCTTTTTTTTGCTCGCCGTGAGCGTCACTAAGTCAAAATGGCTGCCTAGGCCATTAATTTAATTAATTTTGCATAATTATGCTCGAGACTTATGCTACTTTCTTCGTGAACAATTCATATTGTTTATTAAGAGGAGGCGCGCTGTTAACTAAGATGCGCGCCTTTTTCTCACCTATTCTCACATATTTTACTTTTACTTTGTTTCCGTATTTGTATTTGTTTTTACTCGGCATTTAGCCGCGTTTCTTCTTTACCTTGCCTCACACTCTTGTGCTCTCTCCTGGCGCTCTCTTTCTCTCAGACAAAATGCCCAGCCGGCAATTTATCTGCTGCTGACGTCGCAGCCGACGTGAACGAGGAGCGAGCAACGTTGACGTTTGCTGCTTTTAGTTTCTTGCCTTTCTGCTGGCTTCACTCAGTACAGTTGAAGTTCGTAAAGAAACGTGAAAGGTTGGTTAATCGCAAGCAGCAACGACAAACCAAAAATTTATTTGCAATTTGTGTGTAATACAAAAAACCTAAATTTAAATGTGACACAATGTTTCTAGTTGCTTTTCTTGAATAGAAATCGAAGAGTATTGCCAATTAAGGATTAAACACAAGCGGTCAATACTTTTGCAAAGTGAAATATACAATTTATTGTTAGCAAATAGCAAGATTGCTTTTAAAGTAACTATTTTAATATTCATCATATTCAGTACAATTTTCTGTACATTTTCGTCTGCTGCTTGGCTGTGCTTTTTTCCCCATATAATTTGCTCTTTTGTAGTACATTTTTCATACAAAACGTCGCTTGGCGCTGTGCAAAAGAGCGCGTCGCATAGAACGAACGCTGCTGTACCACACAAGCAATACGGGCACACAGGCAGGCAAAGCAAGCAGGCAAGCAAAAGCAGCCAGTCCGAGGCCAGTACATACAGAAAAAAAAGTGTTGCCATTTCGGTCTTTTACACTCGCCAGTGTGTTGGAGAGCAATCAGAAAGAAAAAATGGCGCTGCTCTTGATAAATCTGCACTTTGTGACATTTTAATGCATATTTTGTTGTACATTATTTATGAAATTAATTTTTATATGTGTGATTATTGTTAGCTGCGCGCACTCTGCTCCCGCTGCAACGAGAAAGACGCGCGCGCGCGCTTTTCTCAATCGTTGACGCTTCCAGCACACACTATGTGTGTGTGTGTGTGTAGTAGTAGTATTGCCATCTCTCTTAATGCGACCATTGCCAATGCATGTGTGTGCGTGTTGCTTGGCTGATTGGTTTGTTGGTGGTGGTGGTGGCTTCTCGCTCTCCCTCTCATTTCTGAGCGGTAGTTCTTATGGTTGTCGCTTGCTGCGCGCTCTGCTGTATTGTGTACACGTAAAAAGCGTGTATATTTCTTCCTTGCAATCTGGATGGATACTAATGCATACCGTTTTTTCTCGCTTTTTTCTTTTTTGAAATTTATATTTACAGCTCGAAGCTTGTAGCAAATTAATTTAATAACTTACTACGTACAATACACACAAAGACACAAAAGAAAAATGGCCGACAAACCAAAGCGTCCTCTCTCCGCTTACATGCTGTGGTTGAACAGCGCTCGCGAGTCGATCAAAAAAGAGAATCCCGGCATCAAAGTCACAGAGGTGGCCAAGCGCGGTGGGGAATTATGGAGGGCAATGAAGGATAAGTCGGTGAGTAACCAAGAAAAAAAAACAACATACAAATAAATGCTATTTTTTATGTTTAATTTTTGTTGCTAATACGAAATGTTTTGATTTGATGTCTTATAGGAGTGGGAGGCAAAGGCAGCCAAGGCCAAGGATGATTATGATCGTGCCGTTAAGGACTTCGAGGCCAACGGCGGCAGCAGTGCTGCCAATGGCGGTGCCAAAAAACGTTCAAAGGCTGCGAAAAAACCAGCGAAAAAAAGCAAAAAAGACGACTCGGACGATGACGATGATGATGAGAGCGAGTAGATTGCGATTGCTGCTGCTGCTAAAACAACAACAACAAAGGTGTCATCATCATCAAAAACAGCAACAACAAAATACCACAAGAACATCAACAGTGTGGAACTCTGTCAGTCAATCAATCGCATTACGTCTTAAATTCACTCCACCCGCCACCCACACCACACCACACACAACACAACACTCTCCACATGCACCAGCCATACCCAAAAAAACAAAAAAGAGAATTTGATTAAAAAAAAAAATGCAAAAACTACAAAACATTTTAAATAGTATAGAAAACAAAGAGGAGAGAGAGATCCCAATATATATCAAAAGAAGGAAAGAAAGTGAAATTGTTGCGGCAGGAAAGAAGTTGGCGTCAGTTACACTCAAGAACATAAGCAAAATTGTATTTATACATAAGAATTTAGGTTTATAGTAGGTGTTTCATTTATATTCACAGTTTGCAAGAGGACAAATCGTTCTTTACGTTTATGAGATTCTCTCGTGTGTCCTGCTACCAAAAAAAAATAAAAAAATGATAAAATAACGAAAAGCGAGCAGAGAATATTGATCAATTTGTATATCTTGCATATAAACTTTGTAAATTAAACGATAATAACGTAATTCCATTATAAATAAAAACTACAAAAAATCGAAATCAATTATTGTTCTGAAAATCAACTTGTACAACACAAAAACAACAACATTGCTTGAGGAGAAACGGCGTTTCCACAGTCTATTATACAGATCGATATATACCAATAGCTATAATGCATAATGTTGAAAGTTGATCGAAACGAAGATGATAAAGATTGTACAAAACAAAACAAAATATGATGAAGGAGGAGGCGTTTAAAAAGAGAGCTTTTTTCACGTTCAAAACAAAAAAAAAAAAAACCAACGAAATTTCGCTCAGGTTTTTCGTAATTATTGAACTCTAGAGAAACATCTTTGTTAATCCCTAAAGATGTTGCAAAATAAATCCGAAGATGTATTTGCATTTAATCTGTAGTCTTAATTAATACCTATATAATTTAATTCCAATATGAAAAAAAAAAAATAAAAAACAAAAAATACATTTTTTAAATGCGTTATAAAATATGGTTTTTATGTGAATACTTTTTTTTTTTTTGGGGGGGAAGCAGAAGTTGTAATATGAGAAAAAGACGTTAAAAAGTTTTTCTTATTTATTGTTTTAAATATCATAATTAATTCAATAATCGATCATCACTAAAACTAAATGATTTCATCTGCTGCTGTTTTACATTCAAACATATCGATTCAAAATTCATCAGATATATTATTATGTATGTGGGGCTATGTATGTAATTAGCATTATCTATTTGTCGTATGGGACTCTTGTATCCAAATACCGATTTAGTTTATATTTCACGTTGTTGGCTTGGGATCCGTAGTGGATCACTATCCATGGGATTATGGTTAACAATGTTTAGGCTAAAAACTAACGTTCAACAAAAGCACACAATGAATTCAGATCAACTTTGAATTGCGATATAAAAATGAATGCGCCATTATAATAAGTCATAGTTTAACCACATTAATATATATATTAAATACATATATATATAAATTAATATTTCAGTGCCGTGCTTTGGATTGGTTCCGTAATTAATTACACACACACACACACCAACAACAACAACGACAACAAAAGAACAAAAAGTTCAAGTTCACATTTTAGACAGTTTCGGGTGGGTGATTGTTGTTTTTAGACAGACCACAAAAATAAATATATGGGCTGCTTACAAGTATTAGAACTTTACAAATATTAAAACTGTTTGCGTTTTTTTTTTTTTTGGTTTCCACGATGGACAAACAAACTATAGTTGTGCTTATTTAATTACATAACTTAAAACGAATATGGCAAAAAAAAAAAAAAAGTCTCTCAGAGCCATTTATAAAAGATGAAAAAAAGAACATGCGTTGCAAGCTTGTGTGTGAGTGGCTGTAGGTGTGTGTGTGTGTGTGTGTGTGTGTGTGCAGCAAACAGGAAACAGGCGCAGAAATGAAGCACCATCAGGTTGAAATCCTGGCCTCTGTTTAGTTGCGATTCAGCCAAAAGATGGTCTTCAGCACAAAGTAGGCCAGTCCAAGGCAGTAGACGATCTTCTCTCGCTGCATTCGCTGCTCGTTGTTGATCTCAATGTTTAGGACGCGACGATTCAGTTTGGCCAGCTGGCGACGCAGATAGAGGATCTCCTCGTGGGGCGTCAACTCGCCCATGGGCGTGCCCTCACGCTGGGCCAGCATCGAGGCATCCAGATTGTTATGCAGATGCTGCTGCTGCTGCTGCAACAGCTGAGAGCGTTTGCTCGCGCTGCCCGTGGTGAGCTGTAGAAGATGTAGAAGAACCAGAATTTGAATCCATTAGTGAACATTCGAGTTGGCAGCTCCTAACTTACAGCAAAATTTGGACGAACCATAGCTTTTCATAAGATATATAAATGTGTGTTCTGACAATACTTTCTGAATTTCGACAAATTTGTAAAATTGGTGAAAACTATTTGACATAATCATTGGAACTTGTAGCATTCTCAGACATTTCCGTTAACACACCAAAAAAAAAAAATAGACAAAAACTTATACTTTGATTAATAATGTCATAATGTCACAGACGCATTTCACCAACGATGATGATAAGCAGCCGAAGCTGGAGGCCATTAAGGATGCACTGAAGTGCGAGCAAAGTGGCCACATTATGGAGGCGATATTGCTGTACGAGGAAGGCATATTCAAGCTCAACCAAATGTCGTCCAGCTCAGATGCGAGAAAGCAACAGCTCTACTCGGAACATCTCGAGATGTACGAGACGCGTGCAGAGCAGCTCAGGGATCAGGTGAGGAAGCATTTGCATGACGGCAAGATGCTGCATCGCCTCACAATCGATAGAGATGCACGCGGCCGAAGCTATCAGCGACTGCTCGGCGTTTATCTCGATGACAGTGTGAGGGAGGCGCATCTGAATGAGCCACATCTGAGCACGGAGCATGAGTTCAAGAATCTGATCAATTTCTTCGAGGTGCTGGTGAAGAATTGTCGCTATCTCAAGTACATACGACTGACGACACGGCCGGATGCACAGGCGCCGGGCAGTCAGTTGCAGGCACTTCAACGGATACGCGACGAACTGGCCACTGGCAACATATACATGAATTTCCAGCTGGACGAAACACTGGACGACCGCAAGATCGTACTCAGCTCGGGCATAATCATCAAGATTGAACGTGGCCTCCACTATTTCAAGCCCCTCGAGCACGGCTACAGTCTGGGCCAGTGCGACTACGATTTTCGCAAGTGCCTCGCCACCGAGGTGGATGTGTGGAAGTGTCGCGCCTTTGCCAAGCCGATCAGACCGGAACAGGAGCGCACAAGTTCGTACAAGCAGCCAAGGATCAAGGATACCCACTCAAGTGATTAAATTGCGAGCAACTATTAAAGATATGCTAAATTAATTGTACAATTAGAGATCAAAGTAAAAATTTTATGCAAAACTATAGAATAGAAAAGTTAATGCGAAAGAAAGAATATGGAAACAGATACAGAGCTAAACAAAAAGAGGTAAAATGTAAATAAAATAGATATATAGAACAATATCGGACGCTTTATAGGCTTGCTGAGATTTGTTTAAATAATGAGTCAGCAGAAAGAAATCGAATTTAAATATATATTAGTTATGGCTGTGATATTCTGAACAGTTCAAAATATCTTTGCAAAATTGCTAATTGACAAAATGTTAAAATATTTATGGTTAATCAAAGAAGCATAAAAAAAGAAAATAGATAAAAGATTGACAAGATGATTCAGATAATCAACTAAAATTTATTATAAAACTAGAAACTAGAAATATTTCCCAAATTGATTTACAACTGGAACGAAACAAAATCTATGCCAAAGACTACTAACTATTTTCAGTGAGTTCAGTTTCAGTCAAACTCAAGTCGGGGTTTACAAGGAAGGTTTTACTAAAGTTCTTCGCTGCTTTCGGCTTTAATTCCCGATTATCTACTTTGTTGTACAGCAGGCCGCTAATCTTCAAACCAAATATTTACAATAAAAATTTACAAATAAATTATATACACATTTAACAATCCGACCTATGAAAGCTGTGTGATATAATTGTCAGTTAAACCAACAAAGAAACACGCATAACCAATGAGTTTATTTCGGACGGATGGTTCCTATGGGAGCTATATTATATAGTAGTTAGATATTACTGATTTTGAATCCACAATTTAGCAGCATAATAACACTTATAATATATTAATTTCATTAGGATAGCCTGCTCAACAGAAAAGTTATTTCTAACGATTGTTCAGACGGAAGACTATATGATATAGTGAAAACGATGGTTCTGTGAGGGAAAAGAGTCGGTTGCCAATAGGCAAGCAGCAATCAGATTTCATTTCGTCATTTGCTGATAATGAAAGTGGTTTGGGGCAAGATTACGATAGATGCACATGGAATCGGTTGTCGTCTGTGAAATATTTCGCTGGCGTCACGAAATATGAATTGTGACGTAAGATTGGAATGGATATGGGAATCGATTTGATGGTTCAGCTCACCTGTGAATCCGATTCGATGGAATTGGCATCGTTGCTGTTGTGGAAACCAATGCGAATGCTGCCATTGGAGCGCACATATTGCGTGGCGCGATGCTCATCGTCGTCATAATTGTCATCCCCATCGAGATCGGGATGTGCATAGAGATTGCCATTATTGTGTTTGTGTGGTGAGCTCTCCTCGGATGCCGATGGAAAATGATGATCCGTCAATGTGATGACACGCGGCGGTGTCTGTACGCGCAAGAAACCCAACGATGGATTCTTTGGCAATATGGAGTTCTCCAATTGGATTTCACGCGGCGCCGAACGTGTCTCCAGATGCTGATTGTGTCCGAGGACAACAATGCGATCGGGCACATTCATATCGATCTTGTCATTATAATTCCATGAACTGATCAAACCATTCTGATTCGATAGCAACAGATCCTCGTCCGAGAACTCCCCCGTGGCCTTGATGCGTTTCGGGACACGCATTTTATCGTTGATTTCATGCGCATATTTCGCATCATTATACAAGTCGTCATCCAGCCCATTAAACATTGGTGTGGGTGATTGTGGGGTGACCATGGTGCTCTCTTCTAAACGTTGGAGTCAACCTCGAATCGCGTTTCTTGCCTGGCTGCAGCACTGCTTACACAGCCAAATATAAATTTTTGAGAGAGAGATTTTTCATAACACACAATTTACAAATCACTGGCAATTTTTATGTTCAGATTGCACAACATTTTTGCTGTTTGTTGCATCGAGGAAGTTTCGTGTTTTTTGTTTTTCTTCTTATGTATTTGTAGTACTTACATTTTTTTTTTTAAAGTGACAGCAAAGCTTTTGTTCAATCCGTATGAGTATTGAAGAAATTTTCTTTATACTCGCTTTTTTGCCTTTTGTTTGTAGAATTTTTATGTGTGCGAAAAGGCAGCTAATAAATGTGCTAAAAATGACAGCAAACGCGCTAAAAATGCATCAGCTAAAGGGCTGTCAGGTAGTGCAATTACTTAAAAACATACATTCGCCAAGTTGCTAAATAAATATAAATGTGTTTTATGTATTAAAATTTATTTGCTAAATATTTATAAATGCATTTTTATTGCAAATGAAATGCTGTGCATTATTTGTACAGCAGATTGGCAGCTCTGTTGCGCACAGCCATTCACCACGAAACGTAACCATTCACATGAACACGCACACACACACACACACACACACGTAGAAAGTACTCATGCCAACGCTTTGCCGCGCTCATTTACAACAAAATTTTTGCCGCATTCAGACGAAGCGGCGGGCGCCTAATTTTTAATGCGCTACGATAAGGTTATTTTAAAATAGATTTTAATGTGTAACTTAACACAATCGTGTCTAACTAAAGAAATATACAACTTGAAATTGGAATAATAAAAAAAACATTTAACGCACATTGGCTGGCGTTTAATTGTAAGTGCATTACAGACAGAGATAGAGACAACAGTCGCTGCTGCAGTCGCTGCTCGCAGCGCTGTCGACGTCGCCGGGTACAGTACGCGCCGTTTTTCATGTGCCAGCTGAAGAGTGTTGCTGCTGCTCTTCTTCTTGCTCGTGTTGTTGTTGTCGACTGGGCGGGAAAGTGTAAATAAAAATGGTTTAGCGCGTGTTTGTTGATTGTGATTGTGTGTGTGTGTGTGTTGTGTATGATTGCGATTGTGTGTGTGTGTGTGTGTGTTGTGTGTATGATTGTGATTGTGTTTGTGTGCGTGATTGTGTTTGTGTGTGCGTAGTGCAGTCTATAAATAAAATATATCGCACATTAATATAATTTATTATATAAATACATTTCTGTGTATACACTTACAGCATACACTCGCGGCCCCTCACATAGAACTGCACCATGGATCGCCGCTTGAGACGTCCGCGTCGCAATGAGGATTATGCAGCTGCTGCAGCTCCAGTTGCAGCGCCCACTACGCAGACCAGACGCTCCACAGCAGTGCCATCTGTGGGCCTGCAAACGCGCACACGTGCTTCGCCCTCCCGCAGCAAGGTGGCGCCAGCGCCAGCCCCCTTGCCAGCCACAGTAGAATTGGGTCCACGCACTCGTCGCTCCAGCAGACCACGCTCCGCGGCGGGCATGCCAATGGCAGCTGTTGCCAAGGCCACAGTTAAAGCACCGACACCCATCAAGGAAGTCAACGAGGTTCGTACGGGTTACTCCTTACTTCCTCTCTCTCTCTCTCTCTATTTCTCTCTGAGATTTGTGAAATCTTTAAATCTTCATTTCTCACTTGCAGGTGCAATCGCCTGTGCGCCAGTTGCACAACAACAGCAACAGCAGGAGCAACTTGCCCACGACACTGACCACGAATACATCCACGCGATCACCGAATGCGGCAATGATGACTTCCTCTGTGGACAGTCCGAACATCACTCGCACCTACAGCAGCAGCACAACAACCACACAGCGCATCCAAATCCAATCAGAGGGTGGCGATGATCTGGTTGTGGATACGGACTCGATACGCAAACGTTTAACGGATCGCCTGCGTCGATCGCTGTCGCAAACAATCTCGAACATGGCTGGTGCTGCCACGCCCACCACGAATACAGAGGATGCGGGCAGTCGTTATAGTCGATCCGTTTCGCGGTCCGTTTACGATGATGAGAAGAGTTCGAAGCGCAGCTATTCCACCGGCGATGAGGATGAAGATATCGCTGAGGAGGATGAACAGCAGCTGGAGGATGAGGAGGAGGATGAGCCCTTCTGCAGTTTCAATGTGAGCCGGCAATCGGTGACGCCGCTGCTGGGCAAAGCCTGTCGCAAACTGATGACACCACGCGAATTTGGCGGCTGGCCAGGAGCACTGCTGCTCCTGCTGCTGATTCCAGCTCTGGTCTACTATCTCACCTGGAGCTGCACGGCGCGCAATGCCTGCCAATTGAAGCGTCCCAATCTGATGGCGCTGCTCGACTGGCGCTATCTGACACGGCAAGTGTTCCAGAACCATGTCGTTGGCGTCTTCACGGCCTATCAGTTTGTCGTCTTTCTGCTGGTGGCCCTGCTGCCGGGACGTCGTGTGCATCTCACCCGTGAAACGTACACATTCAATGGCCTGGGCGTTGGACTCACCCTCCTCCTGGCTGGCGGCATTGTGGAGTATCTCAAGTATCCGATTGTCAGCTTTGTGTTGCGTCATTATCTGCGCTTCTGCATCTATGGATTGGTGAGCGCCTTTGTGGCAGCCACCTGGAGCTACTTTCGCATCGACACCAACAAATATAATGTGCTGCGACAGACACTCGCCAACGATTATGGACGCAGTGGCAACTTTGTGGTTGACTTTGCACTCGGCCGGCAGCTGAATCCCAAGTGGCTGGGACGTGTCGACTGGAAGCAGTTCTACTATCGTCTGTCCCTGGTGAGCACACTGCTCTATGCCGCCTGCTACATTTACCAGACGCTGCAGTGGCCCCATTACCCGCAGGCGCAGGAGGGCATTTTCTATCTGTTTCGCTACTATTGGCACAATCTCAACTATGATGCGGGCACTTTGCTGGCGGCCAGTTCGCTGTTGATCTATGTGCTGGACGCGTTGCTCTTCGAGCATCATCTGAGCTGCTCCTTTGAGCTGCAGCACGAGGGCTACGGTTGCCTGCTGCTGCTACGCTACGCCGTCACTCCGTATCTGCTCAGCTCGGTCAGCAAATATTTCTACGAGCAGCGGGTGCCAATTGCCTGCCATTGGGCACCGTACGGTGTGCTGATGCTGCTGTTCCTGGGACTGATCGTCAAGCGGTATAGTTGCGCCTTCAAGTACAAGTATCGCTTGAACTCGCAAAATCCCATTTTTGCGGATGTGGCCACCATACACACGTATCAGGGCAATCGCCTGCTGCTCGGCGGCCTTTGGGGCCGCTTGCGGCAGCCCAACTATCTGGGCGATATCCTTGCCATGTGTGCCTTGGGCGCGCCCATGTTGCTGCGCCCTGCCTGGCCGCCAGTGCTGTCGCTGCTGCTGCTCATTGTGGTCCTGTTCCATCGGGCGACGCGCACCAATGCCAGGAATCAGGGACGCTATCATTCGTCCTGGCATCGCTACTGCGGCCAAGTGCGCTATTATATTCTGCCCAAGATCTATTAACCCATTTTATTCGCTCGCTGTGTCATTTTGCAAACATTTTATTTTCTTATGTGTTTCCCCCACCCACCGTTATTGACTTTTTGAATTTACACGATTTTTTTAATTTGTTTAGCTTTTAGTTTGATTCGAATTATTTGTATATATGCATTCAGTTGCAGGATTTGATTTTACTTCAAGACGAGGAAGCAGAAACGAAATTTGAATATTTAGTTAAGCCTAAACATTAATTGCTCTTAGCCATACAAATTATATACTACTTGCATAAGTAGGCATTTCTCTAGCATCTAGCAACTATTATTTAACTTCTTATTACGATTGTTAGCCTATATACAAATCTTAAACACACTTATCATGTAAATATCGCAATTACTTTTTATATATATAAATAAACTAAATTTCGTTTCGTCAAAGAAACGCAAGGAATTTTGTATTGCTTTTTTGTAGCAAGCTTAATGTAAAGGAATATATTTATTTCTTATCTATTAAGTTTGCTTCTTGCTAAGCATGTTTTATTTTATTTTTGTTTATATATTTAATATATAATCGACGAGCGCTTTATAAATTGACTGTATTTCAAATAGTAACTGTCGCACTGCTTTCTCAAAGAGTTGTACACTGCTTGCGCACTGCTTTGAAGCTATGCACGTTTAAGTTGCCAGTGCCTGTTAGTAGATGGCGCTGATTTGATTTCATTGAAGGCAAATTCAAATCACTTTCGATTAAAATACTCCTACAAACTTTCAATTATACTATTAATTTTCGCAGTTCCCACACAAATTGTTCTTAAATAATTGATAAACATGCGCATATGCGCTTTACGTTAGATAATTGTGGCATTGCCACGCTGTAAAGCAACAAGTTGCATTGATTTCGTTTTTACTATTAGTAATTGAGACCATTTCAACTTACTACTGCCTCAGTTGTGATGCAAATATTGAATAAATTTGTAAAATTATTGAATTCTAAAGAAAACGTGGCATACCCCCAAAAAAAAAGGTGGTGGCATGTTAAATAAATGATAGTCAATCTAAAAGCGACACCTTAACCCAAAAATGTCATTCGATTGGAAACTGTTTCCGTTTTGAACTAAAAAAGACTTGTAAAAAATAAGCACCACACAAATCAAATACCCTGCAATCAACACGATCTGAGGCAAAGGTCCGCAATTTAAACGCTCGTTAAAGACCGAACGGAACTTGCCCCAAAGTTTGCTGCCAGTTGCTCCGTCCGTCCGTCCGAACAATTTGCTAATGTTGACGCCGTTATTGTATAATTTTCGTTGGGTGGGCGGGCCTGTCAGGATAAGGCAACAACTCTACTGGAGTAGGATGCGGGGGAGGGGGATGGGCGCGGGGTGGAGTCTAGTGGCAGAACAGTTTCATTATCAACGCCGGCGGTCATTTGTAAAGCAAACCGCAAAACGGCGGCGGTTTCATTTATATTTTTTTTTTCTCTGTTATTTTTTGACAGTTTCCGCGTCATTTTTCTATGTTGCATGTTGCACGAGCCGGGCGCGAGGGTGTGGAGGATATTTTGGGGGGGGTTTTGGTTGGTTACGATGTGGTGACTAGGGTCCAGGCATCGTCATTATTTTGGCATTATGTGCGGCAAGTTCGAGAGAATGTCGACGAGGCCGGGACTCTCGCACAAACATTCGTAAATGTCATTAACAGTTGTAACGGCTTTGGGGCACGCCTACGTCATGGTGGGGCGGGCATGCTTACTTTTTACACAAAATTACTTCTTTTGAGCGGCGCTGACATTCATCATCATCAACATTCAGCAATTTCTCTGTGTGTGTGTGTGTGTGTGTGTGTGTTTGCTTGCCGCATTTGGTTGCCGTGTAAACGCCATGAAATATGCTATATAATAATTTATTTTTTGTTTGTTTGATTCAATTTCAACTCGGTTAGTTGCTGCTTCGAGTGGCGTCTCTTAAAGCTGCAAATTGTGCACAAACATTGTTTTAATTACGCACACCAAGTCAATGCCAACAAATAAACCAGTTTATACACTTTAAAAAGTGGACTGGTTATGCAAATACTTTATACACTTTTCATCAGATTAATTGCAATTTGGTAGAGTCGAAAAATTCATTTACTTTAATATAATAATTCAGATTTAAATCATTAATATCTGTACAAATTTATATTATAGTATTCCAAGTATTCCATTCAAGATTTAATTTAATTCTCTCAGTGTATGTGGCCGTATTTCCTTTGTGCTTTGTGTCCAATTGAAAGTGTAGAAAATGTTGCCGAGGTCCTTTTTATTTGTTGGCTTTGGTTTTTGTTTATTTGTTTCTTTGGTTTGTTGCCACAAAATTGCCGTTAACAAATTTGCAGCAGCATTTAGAAAACTTTTACAACAAACGCTTCCAACTCGGCTTCCATCCTTATACCCCACTCAATCCAATCCTCTGCAGCAGGACTACCCTCTTCAAAAAGCTGTGGCAAAAACTTAATTGCAACTGTGTTTTAAATTTGCTGAAGATGCTGACTTGGATTAAATTAGAGTGTCATTTAATATACAAAAAAAGTGCAAACGTTTCAGTTGGGGATAACCGACTGCGAAATACTCTGTTATCATTATAATGCCAGACAAGTAATCTGCAAGCCAAGTTTGTCCAAGTTCAGCTCTATTGTGACAGATATAGGCCTTATTATAGTTAAGTATTATATTCCCACTCTCGAGAATTAATAGCCAGCTGTTTAAGACCTGCAACTGCGCACTGAATAAAAGCCGTTTTGGTTTATTTAATGGCCATTTTAGAAAAATGAACACACACATTAAATGTGTTGTAAATCACGCCTTTTGTCAGCATCAGATAACGTTTGGCATAAATTTAGTTTTAATTGACTCAATGCTTGTACTTTTATCAAATAATTAATTACAACAACTCGGTAAGTGTGGGCAAACACACAATAACTTGGCAACTTGACAAACTGACAAACTGACTAACTGGCAAACTGTTAAATGTCGCCTTTTCACTTCAAGTTTTGCCTCCAAACTGATTTAAGCCAGTTTATACACTTTGGTAATACACACACACACACACACTTACACACATCCATGCCTACAGGTTGTCTGTGTGTGTGTGTGTGTTGACTGGTTGACTGCCAGTCGTGGCTCTCTCATGATTCCCTCAACATGTTCACATCCTGTTTAGGGATTCAATATTTATTAGGGTATTTAATACGGCGAGCTTCAAAATATTACTTGAACTTGAGCAAATACAAATTATCTTGTATATATTTAATAGATTGACTTGCTTCTAGAGATCTTTGATTTATCATCTAAAAAATGTTGCCAGCAATAGAGAACTTTTCAAATCTTTAGTTTAAAATTGTCTTCAAACCGTTCCCTTGTTTTTCACTCTCTCCATTCCCATTCAACATTCAACACTCTAGTTAACTGCATGCAACAGTCGTTGTGGGCAGTGGTTGTTGGTGCATGCAACTGGTGACAGGTCTGTGGCTGGTTCTGAGACTACTACTACCAGACTGCAAGCTGCAACACGAGCCACACAATTTAGCGTGGGTGTCGAGAGACTTGTGGGTCTCTCGAGTTTTTTTTTTTTACTTTGGTTTCCATTTGCAGCGGCGCTAATTGTGAAACTTTTGTGGCATACGTTTTTAGTTGTCGCCGGTGGCAGTTTTGTCGTTGCATTTTGTTGCCGTTGTAATTGCTGCACGTCAACAGCAATAATAGCAATAGCAACAACATCGATGATCAGTATCAACATTGGCCAGCAGTTTTCTTGTCTTTCTGTTGGGCCAATAAAATTGAATTAAGTGTAATTAGCTCCATAAGTGAGTTATTTATGTGCTGGCCGCCACTCGCTGTTTATGTGGTGCAGTGTATAATGTATTTTATTAACTCCCCGCTACAAAAGTGGAAAACTGGAAGTTTTGATTGATTGATGGACAGCGAATGGAGTCTCTGAAAATTGCTTTTAGAGCCGCAATTGATATTGACTATTTTGTGGTTTGCTTCGGACGGTTGGCGCATAAATTTTCATTTGATGGTGCAATATTAGGCGTTGTTAGTTTAGTTCGCACAATAAATAGTCTCTGGAAATATCCTTTCTAAACTTTATAGCTTATGGGAAGGGGTCGATTTTGAACATAGATTTTGCACATCATTTTGTGAGCGCGCCAATCTCACAATTGGGCATTCATTGAAAGGTGCACAAAGTGCTTTGTTCTTAACATGATAATTGCTCAAAGTCTTCGAAAGCTCTTCAACATCCACAATAATTGCACAATTTTCCATTTGCCACTTTCCATTGTAGTCGCACAATTGACATCAGCTAAACTGCATATACCATTTATGTGATAGCTTCATTAACATCTTTCAACTGACGCCCTAAACTTTTATTGGAACCTGCTCAACAAAAGTCTGATTGCAGCTGTCCCCTTTCCACTCCCATCGGTTCGTGTCCTGCTCACTCACTCTCACCTTGCTGCTGGCTGGCTCATTCATATTCATTTTGGAGTCACTTTTGATTTACATTGAATTGGCAGCACTCAATGCTGGTTGGGGCGGGGGGGACCAGGAAAAGTCTCAATCCAACGAACTTTTGCGCTTTGTCTTTTGTTCATTATTCGTATTTTTGATTTAATGAAATGATAACGCTGCCAAAGCAGCAGCAGCAGCAGCAACAACAACAACAACAACATTGGCAGCAATAACAAAAGGAATAGTATAAATTTTATTGTCGTTACGTTCGGTGACATTACGCTGACACTTGCCACTCTTTACACCCTGTAACAACAACAGTAACGGCACTGATTGAAATTAATGCTGCACTTTGCATTAAATGAACTGAAAAGGTGTACAAAAAAAGTAACGAAAAAATGAAATAACTGCAAATTGTTATTGATGCACAAGGGGACAGCAAGCAGAAAGCAAAATAAATAAAAAATTTCCCTCCTATTTAAATAAATCAACAACTAATGAATCTTGATTAAATTTTTGCATTTAAACACATACACACATATCTAATAAGAAAAGTGTCTTGGTTATAAATCTATTCAAATATCTAGGGTATCTGCTCGTCGTACACTCTCGAAAAGTGCACTCTTGACTTGTGTTCTCGTTGTCCTCTCTTTGCTGCCTGACAATCAATTTTGCGCTCTCGCTCTCTGCCTTTCTCTCTTTCTCTCTTGCTCTCTTCCTCTGTCTCTCTGTCCGTTGATGTGTGTCCTCTGCTGTTCGGTACTCTGTTATGTCTTTAGCTTTCACTCGCATCCTTCATGCTCAGCACGTTCTGTTATCTTTTGTGTAGTTGATTGTTTCCGTTTTGCGTAATAAGTTGCTTCCGCCTCAGTCGACTATCTCTTTGCAATCTGTCTTTGTGTTTGGGCAGAGTTTCTTTTTTTTTTTTTAGTTTATTTTTTTTTGTTGCTTGACTTTCGTTTTCATTTGTGTTAATTACCAATTTAAATGCAAACTTGGCCCCAGTTTCGTGACGAAGATGAATGTGAAGCGTTCGGTGACAGGCGGAAAAGTCCTTTTGTTCTCGCTGTCTCACTTGGCAAAGTTGTCAAGTTCTTTGAGTTCTCCGAAAATTGGCTGCAGCAACATAAATAGTTGTTGTTGTCTAAAAAAGACATTGATGACAAATGTCCTTTACGATTTCCCATCCGAGCATTATTCAGATAATTGCTTTAGTCTCAAGTTGGCTTAAGTTGATCTAGTCACAAATAGTCGTACGGTTTTGTATGGCCATGAAATAGTTTCGAGAGCTGCCATAATCGATACAATGATTAGACTTAATTATTAACATAATTTGCTTAACATAATTAAATGAATATACAATTACAATTTAAGTCTTTTGTCAGTTAAGCTTTTATACTTTGCCTTATTCAAACCACAACCCTTAATACGAGCTTAAGTTTCGCTTGTTATTCATGCCACGCAATTACTTTAACTTCCATTAACCCAGTGGAGAACAACAGCAAAGCCCAGCCACAAATTAAAATGTCAAAGCCATGGCAAATGCATTCAAATAATCGCTTAAGTCCTTTATCACAGCCCAGTTTGCATTCACTTATGCAATTAAATAGTGCTCTCTGAGGTTGAGTCAGCGTTGTTGGCGAGAGGACAAAAGGCAAGTGAGATGGTTAATAGCATTATGGCGATTATGAATCCCCTTAATTTATGCCACCTTGGAAATGGAATTTTAAATGAGATGCGTTTCCTTTCAATTTCAATGCGACGCTGTATGGGCTTTATGCACTTGGAGAAATCGGGACTTAAGTCTGCAGAATATTTTGATATTTTTTTTTAACAATCCATAAATATGAAAGTGCGTCACAATCTTATTGACTATTCACTCAAACTTAAACTGGGCACTTATTTCTCAGAGTGCATCCATTTCAAGGTCTTGACAATATATCACAAGTCAATTTCCCATGTCCATAAATCAATGGAGCCAGTTGGTAGATCAATTTGTGCGACGCGAGCAGGAAGCAGAAGCGTTCCGGGAGCATCCACACTATATGCATGTGCATATATACATATATATTTGCCAGAGAGTACGATATCTATCCATTTGTCTGGCAAGTTTCCGTCTGACAATTATAAATTGTAAGCTGGCTGCTGCAGTGACATAATCGCGATGATTTCTGAACACCGACTTTGGAGGAATTGCGTTTCATATTTTCTGTGCTGTTCTGCCTGGACGCTTCTGGACTCAACCATGATGAATGTTGTCCTCCCAATGAATGCAGCTGCAATGCGCCACTGATTGAGTTATTGGCAGACGTGAAGAGTGCCAGAGAGAGAGAGCAAGAGGGAGAGAGAGGGAGAGGAGATACAGCATGCAAATATGATAACAACACCTACAACATGCCACAGACTTGTTCGCTCTGGCTGGCCAACTATGGAAGACTGCATCCCAGCCACCTTGTGGTATCCTTCTTGTATTGTGTTGGCACTAAACAACAACGAATCCTAGTTATCCATGGCCCAGGCAGGCTGGTTGACTGGCCGGTTAGGCTATTGTTTGTCCAGACTTGGGCATGTTCGCAAAGTGGAGTTGGAGTGCGTCAGCCAGACAACGAACAAGGAACACGACTCGTTGCTCAGTAATTACCAGCAGATGCAGCTGCTCTGGCAAGGACATGCTAAGGATGTGTCGACATCGAAGTAAATAAAACTGTGCAGACAATTAAGTTTGTTGTTTGGCCTCGGCATATTTTCTTTTCCATCCAAACCGAGTAATTTGTCTACGGTCGGCGTCAGTCTGCTCTGGACTGATTGGTTGAGTTTTCGTTTAGGTTTGGGTTCTGCAAAGAAATTGTATTAACTGTTGTTAAAACCTTTTTTGTTGGTCCAGTTTCGGTTTTACTATTTGCATTGCAATTTTAAATAGAAAACGTATATTTTTCAATGTGTTGCAAAAAGTTCACAAAACTCCCATTTAGCACTGAATTATTAATGAATAAATGTGGAGTTCAACTTTTTTAGTTTTAATATACGCAAAATATGTTGCTTAATTGAAAAATTGTCCCAACAAGCATTTTCCATTCACATTAAACGAATGTAATTAAAAAAAAAAAAATGCTGTCTAACTATGCAGACATTTGCATACGTAATATGCATTTAAGCACAGCGCAATCCGGCTAACCGTTAACCGTTATGCACACTTCCTTAACTATAAAAACTTTGGCCAAAAGCAAGCCACTTAAATTAATTTTAATTCAAGCGGCATGCAAACTCAAACTGCTCTTGCCATGTCTACCTATACATATATATATATATATATAAGTATATATATATATAAGTATATATATGTATATGTACTCTACATATATCATCGGGCAGACAGCAGCCAGTTGGAGAAGCAACATATTTTCATACATTTTTGCTTGCCACTGCTTCTCTTTCTTCTCTCTTTTCTCTCTGCTTTTTCTTGCTTCTTCTGCTTCTTTCGTTTCCTTTTTTTTTTTTTTTTGTATGTGTCTTGTGAGTCTCAAAGGGTCTCGCACTTTGTGTGTATGCCCCAAGCGAAGGCTGCATATGAAAATATTTGTTAATCCTTTTGCAATATAGCATGTGTGTGTGTGTGTGCGTGTGTGTGTGTGTGTGTGTGTGTGTAGGTGTAGGATATGCCACTTTGGGGTCACGTTGTAAATATTTAAAACTCATTTTGGTGGATTTTAATTTGATTGCGTTTTATATTCTTGGCTGGAAGAATAATAACATACAGTTGGAAATCTGCTGAGATATAGTTATAGCCAGAAAAATTTTAAAATCAAGCAAATATATGTTGAACTATACGGAATTTGGAAGTTCAGACTTGATTTTAGCTAGAGAATAATTATAAATGAGGCGAGTTCTTTTTAATGAAAACTGAAATATTTTGCATTATGTTAAAATAGAATAAAATCAATATTTTTATTAAATACCACTTGTGTATATTTATATCTGAAAGGGTATTTAACCTTTGTCACAGTGATGATGGTTCTCCCCCTTTTTGCTTTCTCATGTTCGGCAGCAAATCAGTGTCAGCTAACATGTTTGACATTTGGCCTGTTGCTCCGATCTTGTTAGACAAGGAAAACTACAAATTTTCCAAGTGTTTGCACTAAAAACCAATTAAAATTTTACACGAACATTTGCCCAAGACAATTATGAGTGCCCAGTCCAGTCAAAATAAAACAACAGGGCTTCCTGTTGGCCACATGCCGCATGCCACACACTGTTGTAACTAGCAGGCATGACACCCCACAATTTGCACACACATTTACGACACGCCCGGCCAGGTGGCGGGCGGGGCACATATTTTAAAGGCTGCAGACCACTAAAAACAAAAAAAAAAAAGCGGCCCAAAGAAAATCGTCCGCTGCAAATTGAATTGTAACCAAAGTCGTGCCCACAAAAAAAAAAAAAGTAGCGAAGCATAAAAAGAGACTAGGGGATCAGGAGACACGAGAGCGAAACGAAGGCTTTATGTTATTGCTAAGCAAAGTCTGGCGGGAGTGGGGTATGGGTCTACCTCCCCCACCCCCCGCAGCATTCAGTTGCACAGGGAGCCCCATTAGTTGAAGCCAAGTTATGACTCTATTAAAAAAGCTACGCCTCGCTGCACTTGGCAGTGTTTGTCCACTGCGAAACTTTTGGCTCGAATGTCGCCTGCAACGTGTTGCCAATTCAGAAAAAAGAGCCTACAACTTGGGCGCAATTCGAATAAACACTGGCATATTAAATGGCCCTGGCCCGGAGGCTGTTTTGATTACATAGCCCAAGAAAGGGAAGAATGAGGAACTGGAACATTTCTAATGCGTCGGCTACCACAGATCATAATCATAGATAAATGGCCAATCTATTGTTGCAGTCGCCTCCGGCGAGTTGAGATCTGCAGTTGTGAGGGGAATGTGTAATGTGTAAATGTTTTAATTCAAGTTTATTACAATACGCTGGGGGTTATACGAACGAGGAAGGATGATGAAAAAAAGAATACTAGAATTATGTTAGATAAATTTAAATGCGAGAAAGTTGTCAGTTTCTGTATTTATTTCACGAACCACTGTCTGACTGCATATGTTATTTATGGTTACAGCTGTTAATCTATTGTCATTTTGATAGTTTCACTTGACTTCTTATCATGCCACAGACATCGCACCCAGCAACCCAACCAACCCTCGCCCTACCCGCTCCACTCAACACTCTATCTGTGAGATGGGCTGGGCCGCAAAAGTTGATATCGAAAACAGGACGAACTTCGCTCGCAGACAACTCATTAAAATACAAAGTAATTTTCCACACCATATCACTATGCATGACACACATATATCAAAGATTTATGTGCGAACCGCCAAAAGTTTAAACAGCAAAATAAAAGCAAATTAAATACATTTTTGATTATGATTATGGCAGAAATGGATGGGAGCTGGCGTTATGGAGCTGGGTAACCCTAGTCAAAAAGTCAGTCAAGCTGAAAAACAGCTTCCCAACAACACACTTGACACGAATATTTTATGTTTTCTTTGCCTCGTCCCCTTGTTGTTGTTGTTATTGTTGTTTTTTGTATCTGCCTCTTGAAGTGTTTTTACAGCTTGGTAGGCATATGCAAAATATGACTTGGTCTCCATATTATATGTGTGTGTGAGTCCCCCCCCGCTGTTGCTGGGATGTTGGGCAATGGGGAATGGTATTTGTGCCCAAATATTTGCACAGCCCATTTCAGAGCTGCACTCAAGCATTTCATAACTTTAGCAAGGTCTAAAAATCCTCCCGAATTCTGATTCTGATTCCCCATTTCAATTGCAACCTTCATCATTTTTTATTTATTTTTTTTTTTTCTTACACTATAATCACAGACTTCACTATTATGCTGTGTCTCTTCTTATTTCATATTTCTTGTTTTTTCTTCATTTTTTTCCATCTGATACTATCTTCATTTTGTGCCTTTAGATTTATTTTGCACTTGCCTGGGGCGCTCATGTCATTTATGGTCACATTTTTTGACATTCATTGGCTTCTTCTTCTTCTTCGTTTTTTTTTTTTTTTTTTTAATTTTTCTTTTTTGTCCTGCGACAGCCGCCACTCCAAGTTAAATAGAAATGAGCGCATGAAGCGTGAAATTAAATTTGATAAATTCTATTTACGTAAAGCGATGCAAGATTTGTGTGCCACTTTTCTCTGGTTTTTTTTTTTTTTTTTTTACAGCTAGACACTTTTTGCTGATGTCGTTCCTAGGTCAAATTTTTAAGTGTATCGAATGATTTTTTCACGCTCCGTTGTACAGCACACAACTGGATGAGGAGTGCTCTGTGCATGAGGACGGGATACAGGTCAAAAATGAACTGGTTTTTAATGTATTGGTCAGTTTTAAATGGTTCGATTTTAGAGTGTTTCAGACATGATTTCTTAAGCAATATCGTGAGCATGATGTCAACATAGAGTTAGATTAGATATTAAAGAGCATTTAAACATGAATATAGAAATAATAGTCAGTTAAACATTTTCTGGAATTAATATTGAAACTGAAACTGCTGAATATTTAATAGATCTCTAAATATTTGTCTACATATTTGTTTAACTTGAATGAGTGGCACTCACTTGTAGGCCTCTCTCGTCATTAAAGGCCACTTCTTCAATGTAATCTGCGCTGTAACAACAAACAGCGACAGCAATAGCAACTACAAGACAAATAACATCAACAATGACAACACCTTCAACATAAAATCAACGTTAAATCTGTTCGCTAACCGTTGCTCAACTGAAAGTCCCATTGAGCTGTCCGCTGCAAGGAGTCCGAATACGTTCCTCGCCAACCTCCAATCAACTGTTTGCAACAACTGTCCAGCATTAAAAACAACAGCTGCCATTTGCTATTGTTGCCACACAACAATAACATCAACAACAACAACTTGAAGCGAACAATTTGCCTGTGTGCAGAGCGACAAGCAATCGACGAAGCCGCTGGCAACCAACTCCAGTCATCCACCACTAGCAACAGCACCACCACCACCACCATCACCACCACCACAACACACATAGTACTTGCATACATGTGCACCTATAAAGTCATCGTCCCCCTGGTGCCCCCTGCCCTCTTGGGGTCAGCCAGCAGAAGCGCTACATTTTGCGCTTTATGCACATTGTTTATGAATTTTCGCGCACAAAAGTTGGCCCAAACGATGTTGCCGCTTTGGTGTTGCTTGTTGGTGGTGGTGTTGCTGTTGCTGTTGCTGTTGAATGGTTTTACGATTATTAACCCATAAAGTATTCATTGAAGTGAGCTGAGTGCGCTGCCTTGCCTACCAAAAGGCAAAAGCCTGGCACGCAAAAGTGCAATAACAAATAGCAATAGCAACAGCAATAGCAACAGCAACAGCAACTGCAACAACAACAACAACAACAGCAATCAGATCTGCTACAAAGGCGCCACAAGTTGTAGTCAATCTCTCTATTTCTCTCTCTCTCTCTCTCGCTCTTCATTTGGTTTGGCTATGAGTCACTTTTTGACTGGACTGACTGGCCTCTTCAGTTGAGTGCCTTTCATTGGTTTCCCTGTTACGCAGACCCTTTTATCTGCTGCTGCTGCTGCGGCTGCTGCTTGCAACACTCCAGCATTCGAGTGCCTTAATTTATGCAGCAGCAGAAGAGTGAATATTAAAAGTTTTCAATATTTTGTACCTTTTGAGACGTCTCTTTTGCTTTGGGGTCTTGAGGTCGCCCCTGTTGCCCTTATGCCTCTGCGCTCCTGCGCTCCTGCTGCTTGCTACATCTCTTTCTCTCTATGTCGCTCTCGTCTGCTGTTCGCGTGGGTTGCTGCCACAGCTTCTGATTATGATTGCTGTTTGGCAGCGCATTCTTAATGAACAGCAGCCCAAGTGCCGGCCATGTTAATATGCTGCATAGAGGTCGGAACGGAGCATCGAGTGGAAGACAGGCGGCTGTCTCGATTCCTCGTGTGTTCAACTTGAGTTTAACAATGTCTGCAGTCTAGTAAAGTCAATATAATGACTTAACTACACACAAGCTTGCGACCTAAATATTCCTACATTGATAGACATTCCGTTTTCTAAATTTTTATCAGTACTCCTTATATGAAAAATAAAATTTTCCACAGCCACCACTTTGTGAAAACTGACACGAATTTTAAAAGCAATACTCTTATAAAAATACTCGATTTTGAAAAACGAATAATGCTATATTTAAAGTTGTAATCGCGATTTGGAATCGATTTCTATGTTCAAATTACACACCCAAAAATAGCTTTTAGGGAAGGATCTAAACTTTCCACAGTCATAACTTTGCCAAAAGTAATCTGATTTTTAAAAACGAAGAATTTTTAAACATGGCTCAACAGCTTTACTATTTTCTCATTATTTATATATAGTCTTCTAGTTAGTGTTTTCCATATATGAACATAATTTTAAGTAACAATTTATTCAATATTCAGAGTTAAACTCACCACACAAGTTGCACTTACTTCCCGGGCCATTTAATTAAAGCGTCATAGCTCACTGCCAGCCACAAAAGTAGTCGCTCCATCAACCATTAACAAAAGAAAAGTTTACCCAGTCTCTGAAATGATGACCTCACCGCAACCGCAAACGTCGACCATGCCCACTTTTGAGCAAGACAAGTTCACCTTTTAATGAGGCAAAGAAGAGTTGATGCCACATAACGACGCCATTAAATGTCATTG
This sequence comes from Drosophila anomalipes, assembly GCA_035041615.1. Lineage (NCBI taxonomy): Eukaryota > Metazoa > Arthropoda > Insecta > Diptera > Drosophilidae > Drosophila > Drosophila anomalipes. The sequence continues at coordinate 12,546,840 of JAWNKZ010000041.1, forward strand.
TGTCGGCCGATCTTTGGGTCTGTGGCACGCATTGACGCGCCGAGCTGGTGGCACAAAGGACGACAGGACGTGCGAGAGGACTCGCGACTTAGCAAGTGCTTAGCAACAGGATAAAGACAATGTCAAAGTCTGGGCAAAGCTTTATTGTTATTTTAATTGGAAAACTTAATGTCAGCTGGGTCCAGCCAGTATTCAGCGCTGTCTTCAATTAGTGAACTTTAATGGATTTAATGCGATAGCCCGCTTTCCACAGCTGCAAGCTATGCCATACAGAGCATTACATATAAAGCAACCCTCTGTAGATATTTATGATCTATTATTGAGGAAACTGACGCGCTTAAAGAAAACTATCTGTGAAAATGTTGTTGCTGCAAAAAAAACACAGCAAGTTGTAGACGAACCACAGAAATTTTCAGCTGGCGAGCAAAGCATGTATGTGGAAATAACACGAAACTCCCAAAAGTATGCAACACGCCTCGTACAACAATCAGATGCACACACTAGCCAGGTGTTGGTGCAGCCAATGACTGAAGACGGACTCAACGTGAGTACGCAGGACGCAGGTCGCAGGACGCAGGACGAGTGAGTGGATGGACACACCGCAAGCTTGACCAGCTCGTTGTAAAAGTAGCATTTTCTCTCCCTTTTTTTTCTTTCCGATTTTGAGTTTGGTTTGCTCTTCGCTCGTCTCGTCCAATGTACATGCGAAATTGTTTTATAGTTGCCCAGGAACGGTCAGTCAGTGCAAAAGCAACAACAATAGCAACTGTATCAAATAAACGTGTCGAATGCAACGAAACTCGGATACCTTATAATAAGCAACAATTTTTTATATCATGGATGCTTAGAACTTCATCGAACTTTAAGAAATATAAATAGATTGACTCGAGTGTGGTTATTTTCTTAATAAGTTTTTGAAAGGAAAATGTTGTGAAAAGTAAATCTTACCAAATCATTAAGACTTCAAAACAAATCGAATAATTAAAGCTTTTCCTTTTGTTTCCTAATTATTATAGATTCTCTTTTTATTTTCAAAGTGAGAAGTCAAATCAAATCCTAATAACAAAAACTTCTCTTTCTATTGCCAAATAATAGAAGCTGCACTTTTTATTTAGTAATACTAAAAACTTCTCTTTCTTATCCGAATTTTAATTTTTTTAATATATATATTTGAATTTATATAATAGTTTAAGTTCACATTTCAAATCACAAGTTTCGTGGCATAACTTAAACACCCCTTAAAAATACGGCTTAAACGGCTAAAGCTTTGAGTTTGTTTATGGCCAGCTCGTTGTACTGAGAACGGATGTGCCTTTAAGTTGTATATCCGTTGGCCAAAACTGTAAATGCATGTGTGTGTTTCGATGGAAAGTTTTTGAGCATGCCGTTTCCAACTGAAGCGTTTAACAAAGCATCGTAAATTGCATCAGGCGAGCAGTTAGAAAGCACCACAACAAAAAAAAAAAAAATGAACCTTAAACTCGAAACTCTTTACGTGGATATGTTGCAACATGTGCCCGAACTGTGCACAGCGCCAGCATTTTATTGAGGTTTTCTTGCCTCTCATTTTTCCCGGCCGTATTATGTGTGTTGAGGGTAAGCTTTTATTGTTCATCCGTAGATAGCCTATGGTTTTAACCTGTTTGGAAATTAGATTACTTGGATCTCTGGTATTTTGATAGCCAGTCGATGGGTAAATATGACAAAAGAATGGAAAATAGTGGAATGTGGTTGTGATAAAACTGCTTGAGTGTGTGCTAAGTGGGAATTGGAAATTGAAATGTGGTTGGTATATTTGCTGTGAAACTCAACCATTATTATAGTCTTGCTTGTACCTATGCCCAATGCCATACAAGCATATCTCTTTATATAATCTCGTTACGCTCAACAGCTGAAATTAAATCATTTCGCTTCGCTTGCAGTAAGTAAGTTATTAAAAACGCAATGCAAACATTAAAAAAAAAACCGATGAGCCGATACCAGACCCGGTCATGAAAGACTATAAGCGATAGAGTCATCAGGCAAGAGTCTCTATTGCCAAAGCTAGTCGAAGCGCGTGCGCAGCAAACTTTAATTAAAGTCACGCGGAGCAAAACGTTTTTTTGGTTTTCTTCTTCTTTCTTTTAATTACAACTCGGGCTGGGAAAAGCATTTGATTGTAAGATAGGCGTACCTGTGTAAATAGCCAAGGCGGTGGCAGCTGCATGATTGCTTGGCTTATCAGCCGGGCAACGCCTGCATCAAAAGTGGGCGTGTGTGGTCATTTTTCGCGCCAAGTGCAAATTGCAATTGGCTCTCATTCGCTCTCTGGGTCTCTTTCTCTCTGTGCAAATAAGCAATTATTTGGCTTAATAAGTCAATGGGGCTGGGCTGGCAACTGGTCGGTTGGCATTTTTCATCGCCTTGACGCCCCGACTCTTGATTGCTGCATCGGCTAATAGAATTTTTCAGCTACCCAACGCGCCAGGCAGCATCCGGCAACTTTGCTAAATAGTCCGCATAAAAGTTGTGCGCAACAAAGTTGAAGGCAAAAAGTAAATGAAGCCGCCGTCGCCGCTGCCACAGCCTCAATTTAAAATTAAGCTCATGAAAAGTAGTTAACCTCACGCGGGCAAAAGCCACCCCAAAATAACAGATCCAGACCCAGACCCAGAGCCAGAGCCAAAGCCAAAGCCGTTAACTACAGCACAAAGTCAACGATGGCAGCGCTGACGAGTAGCGAGGATTGGCTCTTGTTCGCATTAAAGTAAGCATGAAATTAAAGCTAACCCCAAAAGGAGACTTGCAAAATAAACTGCAGCCCAGCACAGACGGCGACGGTTGGCGTGGAGGGCTGCGGCTGGGGTTCTGATGTTCGTGGGGATGGGACGTCGGGTATCCTACAATATTGTTGCATTAAATTAGCAGCCAAGTTGAAGAAAAAGTAGCGCGATTTTTTGTTGTGTTTTAGACAAAACGTAAACAAAAGCAAGGATTAACAACAATGAAGGAGTCTTGCAGCATGCACTGTAAGAAATTTTGAATTGAGTGAAGTTGTTTTTTTTTAATTTAAATTGAATATTATGTGCAATCAAAAGCAATGATTCCAATAATCCTATTCACTGTGAATATTTCCGATGGCTCTTTTTACATTAAAACTAAAGCATCGCTTTGGTTTCCCCACTTATTTCCTGGTTGCACTCATTTGTGTTGTCTTTAATTTTTTTGTTTCTTGCAACATTTCAAAACCCTCACAAAAAAAAAAAAGAAGCTGAAGAAGAAGACGTTCGTTTCCTTTTCCTATTCCGTGCCATTCATTTTCTTAACATCTTTTGGCTCTGGCGTTTTCTCCTCTTTTATTTATTTTTTTTTTTTGTGCCCTGGCTCCAATATTACAACACCCAAAGGTGTAATTGAATCAAATGAGCAAAAATTTCAGATTACTTGAAAATGTTGAGCGCCAAGACACGAAACTCATTTCGCACAGGGGGCAATCAGCGGCAGACGGGAACATTGGGGGCATTGGAGTCGTTTAAATGCAGTCGAATTTTAAGCGTGAGTTGCTTTTCAGGGGTTTGCTTATTGTAGTCTATTTAGCAGACCCGTATCCTTATACCCGTACCAAAGGAACGGTTGAATAAATGGCTATAAGTATAAGGTATATATGGGAAAGAGTGTAATAAATTCAACAGTGCTCTTCTTTTCAAATAAAGCAACTACTTGTTTCATTTATCATTATTTGATAGCACTGAAATAGCAAACAGTTAATTGGTTCGGGTATATCGTAGTCGGTAGCTCGACTCAGACATTAGTTAATGTCAAATGTTTTATTGCAAACTTTAAGCGTCTGCTGTCGAGAAGTCTAGCTAACTTTAAGGGTAGCATTTATGTAAATAATTGAAAATACAAATGAGCTACAAGTGTTTATATATCTGAATATGGCATCTGCAATCAGTGAAAGTGCTAACCACAGGCGCCTGCCACATCCGGTGCGATGCGGAAACGGAAGTACAGAACGTTAGATAACTGAACTAAGATCGAGGACAAATAAAAATAAAAATAAAAAGAAAATACACTTCACGCACATATGCAAATAATGCCCAACACAAAATATTTTGAGACAGAATTATGAATGCCAAAAGACAGCAGTGCGATTGTTAAGACAACAGCCACGCAAAAAAAAAAAGTATAAGAAAACTTGCAACAAAATGGAATTTAAGCTGCTTTTGCCAAGGGTTCAGCACTGGCATTTGGTGGGTGTGTGGCAGTAGTAGGGGTGGGTAGTGGCAGCAGTAGGGGTAGGTAGCGTCAGTCTGCTGATTTATGTGCACTGTTGAAGGTTCAAATAAGCGTTAAGTTTTCATTTCCGTTGGCGCCGCTGCTGCGGGAGGACCAGAAACAGTTACAGCAGCAGGACTAAAGTGAAATATCTGCACAAAAATGAAACTGAAAAGAAATATTGTTTTCTGTTGTTTTTATTTTATTTGATTTTACCGTTTTTCTCTCAGAGTTTCCTGGGTCGTCTTTTTTGCGGGCCAACAAAGCGCCACATTATTACAAAACAAATTAAGAGAAATGTTAAAACAGAGCACATGGAGCCAAGTTGAAGTTCAAGCGGATTTCATGGCGAGAGCTTCCGCATTTGGCAACTAGAAAATAAATTACAAATATTTCACGAAACAGGTAGACAGAAAAGAAATGAAGAAAAAAACGTTGCTAAGGAATTGGGCTTTGTTGCCCCAGAGTTCAATGAATGCTAAAGCAAATATTTTTAAAGAACATCTAAAGAATTTCAAATAATTATTTTCACTCCGATTATCGCTACCAAAATCTTGCACAAGCAGTAAGAAAAGCAATGCAATAAATTAAAAGCAAATATATATTTCATTTAAATATCTTTTCAACTGCTAAATTACTTGCCAACTTAGCACCAACCCCTCGAAACCCCTTAAAAACTCACTCAAAACGTTAATCAATGTTGATATGCAGAAAATTATATTTTCACGTAAACACAACACAAAGACACGCACAAATTCACTTCGCTTAAGTTGTGTATTTATTGCGTTTGCAAACATTTTGCTGTTTTCTGTTTCAGTTGCTATTTGCTGCCGGAGTTGCTCAAGAAAGCGCAGCGCACAATGTGGCGTATGCGCAATTTATCAAACATAACAACGGCAATTAATTTGTGGACTGCCTTCAAGCTTGTTAAAAATAAACTTTTATAAATCAAACGTAACGAGCGTGTAACCCAGCGGACAGGTATAAAGTATAACAAAACGCAACTCACCGCTCCCATCCCCTCCAATGGGGGTTGTTTTTCATCAGGTGGTGGCTGCCTCCGTCCCTGCTGCGCTCCACAACTTTTCAAATAAAACTCAATGGAAAAATATTTACAATTGTGCGCCGCATTTTTGTTTGGCATTCGTGACTTTTGCTGTTTCGGCGTCCTTGCTGCGTATGAGTTATTTATTTTTGAGTTATTGGCATTTGAAACATGGCTTTGCGTAAAGGGGGAGTGTTGCTGCTGAAATGTGGAGTGTTAATGCCTGTTTTAATCTTGTCTGAGACTTTCGTTTCGATATCACATAATAACAGAAGGGAGACTTTTTTGTTAATAGCAGCTTAATAGAGCTATTACTTTATTATTTATTTTGTTATTGAGCATTTCATTTATTTTCTCGATACTGCTTAATGTAAAGTTAAATAACTTTTGTAACACATATTTTTAAAATGGTCCATCGTTAGTTAGTTAGAGTTACTTTGCATAGTTCTTAATATCATGTTGTATTAGAAACAGTGAAAAGGATATTAATGAGCTGAAAAGTGCAATCAAATTACTGCGATCCACATTAAAGAGACCCATGATATATATTTTCCAGGGATTGCGTACCAGCTGCAAATGAAAGCTCTCAAACTAGAAAAAAGGTCGTTTAAGTTAAACTGCCAAGGATGACAAGGATAATAGAATGTAATATGACTCACTGCCTGTTGCAAGCGGGTATCCAGACAGAAGGCAAACGTTGGGAACTCTGCGATTAGTTTGACCATTATGTTATGCTGATCCTCTGCATAATATGCGATTGAGTGAGTGATGTGTGAGTCGGCAACATAGCAAACCACAAGCAAGGCGAGCAATATATTTTTGCAGTTGAACCAATCGATGTTCGACAGGCCGTACTTAATGGCCAAGTAGATATAGTAAACGCCACCGATCAGGGATATATCAAATACGATACACATGGTGAGTGCTTGAGTTCCAAAGATTTTAGTCATCTGCTGGACAATGTTATACAGTTGCGACTGTGAGCGAGCCAAACTCTCGAGGCGATTGACCAATACTTCACATTTAAGGTTGCACTCGTCTTGGTTTTGATACTGCTCCAGCCGGTGGGTTTCAGCCACAATCGAGTACAATTCGTGATTGAAGAGTATATAGTGTCCGTGTACCGTTAACAGTAAGAAATAGAATTGACTAAGAATCACATTAAGGAGTCCAATCATCACGTTAATCATATACATGGTCAACCAGGTTATGGGAGTGATTTTCCCTTTCATTGCATACATTGTCAATATCATGTGAAATGTCTCCGTCAGTGTTCCACTGACGAACTTGCTTATGACACCGCGTCGCAACAATCGCAACACCTGTGGCTGCTGCAGAAACAAATGCCGATAGGTGGCTATCATTTGAAGGAGTCTCTTTCGCTGCCACCAGCGACTCAGGATGGTCAGATATACACACCCAACACGGATGCCGAACAACAACAGGAGTACCAATTCATGCAGGGGATTCTGGTCCGTTAGAAAAACCTTCCAAATCCGAGTTTTAATAACAAGCGGCATTAAAATCAAGACAAATATGTTCATAATCGCCGCAAAGATGGTCGCTTTTTTACTTAATCTCGCACGAAACGTCTTCAAGTCGAGCTCGAAATTGATGATTCCACAGAGACGGCCATAATAGTAGTTCAAGCGCAACAGAAACTCGATCGGGTTAGACATTTTCAAACACTGAATTAGTTCAGCAACTGGCAGAGAGTCCTAGCTGGCAGCTAATGAAAAAGCAATTGCATTTTCGATGAGATCTGTGGATAAGTGTGATATGGTCTAATGAACCGATGTCAGATGTGGTGTCAGATTAATGGGTTAATTTCAACGATGACATGGCTGATGTATAACAATATATTAGTTAATTAAACAAGATATATTGGGTACACTCTTCTATACGAGTATCTTGCTGCACAATGGCATGCCACATATATAGTTGTAAACAAATAGGAAAGCTCTAGTCGAGAGAGCTACCCTTTTTTGGATCGAAACTTGTGTGCTTCTTATCCGATCTTGATGATGGTCAATCAGTTGATCAACAATATATGAACGTATATTATTAATCAATTGGAAAGGTAAAACCTATCGAACATCGATATGTATCATTTGTATTTTTGCGTAACATAATAAATAAATAAATGAATGATGATGCGAGACATAAGGCGACTTTTAAAGTTTATAAATTATCTAATTACCCGTGACTATAAAAGGGTGTCAGTGTTATTTCAGGGAGTTTCCCATCCCATCTGTATAATGCATGTCGAGCGCTCTCGACTCAAGCATTCTTATTCAAACTAATTCCATTCATCTGACAACAACGAACAAACAGAAACTCATTTCATATATCAGTTTGCAATATAATGCGTGCATAAACCAATTAGTAAAACAAAATATATATGTTTTGTCCATGACGAAGCGTTTTGAAGCACGCTTTATCCATTTATCGGGCGCATTGCAATCGTGGCAGCAGTCAGCATTCAGTTATTTGTATTTGTTGTTTTTGGCACACTGTCGATTTGCATTTAAGTGGATCGCACCGACAAAAACACATTCGAGCTGGCCAAAACAAAAGGCATTCAATTAAAATGTGCACTGTTTGCTGCTGCCCATGGCATAAAACATTTAATACAATTTACGCAATTAATTTCGTTTCAAGGAATGCAAACAGCAGCAAATCATTGAACAGACGAACGCAAAATAACGATATATATATACTATTTTAAATATTTTTATACAAAATTCACAAAGCTGCTGACAATCACAAAAAAAAAAACAACAACAGAAAAAAATCGATTAACTTATATGCAATATATTACAGCTTATATGCCATATAAGTGCAACAAAAATGCAATAATAATGGGCGATATAAATGGCAGATATATAAACGCATTTGACTATCACAAAACTGCAGCAAAAATAGTTTTTGCCATCAGTGCAGAATATTTTGGGTAAAAACAATTTGCACAAATTGCAAAACCGAATATGGGCCAAAAACACAGAACCAATTTGTCGTATTGTTTGTCAATGGCCATAGAACTGGATGCTGAGCACTGCCAATGAATGATGTTGAGTCATTCATCTTTCTGAATAGGTTTATGTTGTGTGTGTGTGTGTGTGTGTGTGTGTGTGTGTGTGTGTGTGTATTTGGGTCAACACAAATAATAACAACGACAACTAGTATACAAAAATTTTTGTGAAAATATATGTGGTATTTTTTCCAGGTGTTTCTTGTTTCAGATAGCAAAACAAAAATAACGAACAAACAGAAATAAATATGCTTTTTACAAAATTGAAACTAAAGTTCAAGGTATAAGCTTATAAAAACATAACAAGAATATAGAAATAACTGTCCTAGAATTAACACAATTTTAGCATCTTTAAAATTGAGTGGATTAAAATTATGCTAAGATAATTTAATGATATTGTCAATGTAAAAGCACAACAAGAATAATATTGATATACTTTTATGCTATTCTTATGATCATGATAAAATCGATTAAGAATTCTGACAGCTTATCAGACGCGTTACCCTGGAAGAAGAAATTGAATATTCTTACTAGACTCTTAGCAATCTTTAAAGACTAAGTAATTTCAAAAGTGTTGCCATCATTTGGGATCCACGCCTTTTTTCTTCGCTCGATGGCTATCTTTATAGAGCGCTAACAGACTGTTGCCATGCTTAAGCCTTCGTCTGGCCACCTGCTGCTTACCTTGAAATAATCGCTTTGACTAAAAAAAGAGCTCGTGGCATGGCACGCCAGTGGGTCATCAATCAATCGATGTGCAGTCGAGTGTAAGGCATGTTGTTGAAGATACTTTAATTAAAGCCACCAAAGCTGAGGCCGCATTATGCATTGCGATTGGCGAATAAATCTTTTCGCGCCTCGACACGAGACGCATTCAAAATGCTAAATTAGTAAAATGTCACTTTCGCTTTCAAGTTGCTGCTGAGATGCAGGCAAGAGAATCTCTTCAGGGCAGGGAATGTTGTTGTTCTTCTTGTTGTTGTTGTCGGTTGTTGGTTGGTGATCAAAGTGAAGCGCCGACAGAGGCGGCAACCACATAAATTATCGTTGGCTAAGCAGGCACAGACAGGAGCGGGTTGGGGGATTCGAGTGGATCTTCTGCTGCCTGTTGCGAAATGTTGCACATGTGGCAAGCAATGCATTGACATACTTCAAAGTGTTTGCTCACTGCATTGTTGCACAGCAAACTGCGTAGATGGGGGCAGCAGATATTCTTGAAATAAGTAGTGTCTGTCTGCTATTTAATTTTGGTTCTTATTTAGGTCTACGATATGGCATCTTATAAAAATTTGCAGCGCTTTGACTAAGTTTGAATTTTATACGGAACTGCATTTGCATCTGTATCTGTGTCTGTGTCTGTGTCTGTATATTTGCATCTGTATTTGTATCTGTATTTGCTACAGGCGCCAGTGCGCATAAAATTAAATTCCTTATCGCCGGCGCTCTGTAAAACGTTGTTTTTTTCCTTCTTTCTTTCACTTATTTGCATCTGTATAGCTGCTGTCGGGCAATTTGCTTCCTGTGACAAAGGCACTAGCAACTGTTGCACCAAGTGGTCCCTGACCAGCCTCAAACACAAAGGAGCACCGAGGCTTAAATGGGCACCGCATGGATTGAAGTTTTAAAATTGAATTTTTTATGCTTTGCTCAGGAATTTCATTTAAATTTTGCTTGTTAAATGCAGTTTCCAAATGTTTCATAGCAACGGTCATAATATTGTATAGAAATTGTTTGTAATAATGAGTTAAAATGCAAATACATATTTCATCTACTCACATATCGCTTTTGCAGACTCGAACTATAAATAATGTATATTATTGAAAATGTAACTTAATAAGTTGGAAACAGATATTCAAGAAGGTGGCATAAAAGTCCGAGACATTATATAATTTATTTGCTAATTTTATTTAGTGACAATATTTACCAACTGCCTAATCAATTTTAAGTATATTTGTATCTAAATTATCTTTGCTGGTTAAATGCGGTTTCTGAATGTTCCATAGCTATGATTATAAATGTTTATGATGCACATCAAATTGTTTGTAATGAGTTAAAATGAGCAAAAGAGATTTTACCTTATTATATTTGATTTTTGCAGCATTGAAGTAGAATTAATGTGTATTATTGAAAAGGTAATTGAAGAAGATTCCACGATGGCACTTTAGTTTAGAAATGATTTAATTTATCTGCTAGTTAAAATATTTACGAGCTGCGTAATCAATGTTAAGTATCTTTTTTATCTAAATTATCTTAGCTACAACTTTTCCATTAAATAGCAGAAAGTAGCAGCTGGAATTGAGACATTCACCTTTTGACCTACACACAGATTGGCTGTCTAGCCAATTGACTTCTTTGTGTGTCTGAATAAAAAATAACCGCACACATTTTATTTTTTTTTTTGCCACATTCACATATCCGCAGTTTTCCACCCGTAAGGCGATGCCAAACTAATTTAGATTCAATTAATTAACTGCACACACTGCGCTGCGAATGTGAATCTCAATTTCTAACCCAATTCACAATCTCATTCGAATCCGTATCCGTTGGCGGTTGGCGGTTGGCCAAAATCGTCGATGTGCATTTTGCCAGTATTTACCCCAGCCGCGATCCGCAGTTCAGTACCAGTTTCTAGACTGTCTGGTCTGGTTGAGATTTAAGCGATAAGCGACTGAACGAAACTGCCAATTGGAGCAACAGCGAATTCCCATAAATGTATATAGATATGTATTTATAAGCGAGAATCTTTCGCGCACTTGGCACACATTCTCAGAGCTGTCTGTGGCCAATTGGCAGACATTCCTGCCAATTGTATCGATAAATATTGCAGCTGGTCCCCCCTCCGGGCTTGGACTCTTGGCCAAGGCTAATAAAATGTTTGCATGCATAAATCTCGAGCTGTTTATTGCCCAAAATGCATATCTGCCACTTGTATCTATAACTGTTTGCCATTTGCTGTATTGCTTCCCATTGAATTGTGTGCTAATGCTTGGCAATTGGATTTTATCATATGTGGTTCGATGGCGTGAAAGTGCCATAATTGACAGAAAATCAATCAGAGAAATCTTTTATAAAAAATAGCACGAAATAGTCCATTTATAAATATGAAACAAATCAATTTTTCTATATATAGTAAAATCAATAAAAAATTAAACATAGCGCTTTTTTTTTTTGCCATATTCCTCGGCAGTTTTGAGTGGCTTTTAAAAAAGCAAAAAAAAAGAAAAAAAAGAACTAGACGAAACTTTGAGATAATAATTACAAGCAAACCGCGCAAAATAGGCAAAAATCATTCAACGAGCAGCGTAAGGCAGCATATCAAAAACTTTTGCGTAAAACCCATTTAAACTTTCCAGCAACTCATGCCGAGCAGAGAGTGCATGGATGCAGTGCAGCAGCAGCAGCAGCAGCAGCAGCAGCAGCTGGAACAACAGCTGGGTAAAGGCAAAAGCAATCTGCGGCTGACAACCAAACGTTTATTAAAACAGCAAAGACGCCGGCCCAACCGACTGCCAAATAGATGGGGAGTAGCCTCGTTGAGTTGGAGACATGATGTACATGACGATGACGATGGACGACGATGACGCCGGACATCGTTGGCCAGTTGAGTGACCAGTGTGTAGACGTAAGTCGAAACTTTTCCACGCTACACTTGATGCTTGATTAAAGCCTCAAAATGTCTTCCTCAACTTGGCAGCTACCCACTTGAGTGCATATTTCTATGTACAGCCTAAGCTAAAGAAAAAAATAAAATAAATAGAAAAAAAATAATAATAAAAGTGGCCCCGTATTCGTCTGCATCTCCATTTAAATGTTCATTTGTTATGCTGTCTTCGGGGCCAACAAGGCAGAAGATAATGATTATGATGATGATGAACATCAGCTGCAAGTGCTGCAGCAACGCGCGACTTTGTCCATGCTATCTTCATGGTGTTGTTGTTGTTGTTATTGTCAATGTCTGTGGCTGCCACTGCCACTGGCAAGCAGCCAACAAGTGTCTTCAAACACTTCCACAATGCAGCTGGTTGAGAGGCGCCGCCGGCGTTGTCTGCAACAAGCCGCTGGTCTTATAGAGTCGGGTCCAAGTGGCTGCCGGTTCTGCGCATGCAAATTACTTTGGCCACAATGTTTTGATTTTATTCGCATTTGATTATTTTCCTTTTCTTTTTCTTTTTTGTTTGCAATTTCAACGCCATGCTTGGCGCTCTACATAAAGATTTCTTACGCGCAAGCCTGAAGTATGGAAGAACTGAGCAACTGTGCGTGGGATTAGGCCTAGAAGCCGTTGTCATCGTCGTCAGCGTTGTCGCGTGGGATTTCTTTAGCAGTAGCCAGAGTGTGCGTGACATGTGTTCGAAAGTGCCGGAGACATTGTACGCACTAACAACTTTTTCCACTCTGCTGGCAATTTGCATGGACTGGACATTGTGGTCTCATCAAAAGTGTGCCAGACGTGTTTGCACAGAACAAAACATTTTTTTCTTTCAATGTAATACAGCTTGCTTTTAATGCCAAGAATAATAAATAAATTGTAAACAGTAAAAAATGTATTCACAGGGTTTACCTTAACTAGAAATTTAATTTGCTTTCGCAAAGCACAGCTCTGACGCATCCAGCGAAATGCAATAATCCTCCATTTGGACACTCGAGTCTCAACTAAATCTCTGACAGATAAAAAAAATAAAAAGCCAGCAACATCTTACATTTTACCTACCTGTCTGCCTTTCCAGGCCATGCACATCCCCCCAATTAATCCAATGCGTAAAGACAACTTACAAAAAAAAAAAAGGCAAGAGAAAGAAGAGAGAGAAGCTATGTGGAGAATCTGCGCCTAACGTTTCATACATTCCCGCGAAGTAGAAGAGGCAGCTCTTCTTCATTTTGGCTGATAGGCTGTTGGGCGCCTAGTTGCAATGCTGCACGTCGCTCGCTGCAAATGGCAATGTTGCCAGTTGGTAGTTGCTCGTTTCCCAGCAGGGAAGACAAACGCATGATCAAATGTCACAATCAATTTCAATTTGGCGCTCGAATTGAGCTTCGTTAGCGGCAGCTGGCAAAGAAAACGAGCTGGCTGCCAGTTTGATTCAAGGCACAGGATGATGCCAAGCGTATCCAAAGTCGAAAGCCAAAGCCAATGTCGAAGCCAACTTGGCTGCCACTTTTTCTAATCAACCAAAAACCTGCACGAGCAGCGGCTGTAATTTAACTAATTTGTATCTGTGTGTGCTTTGTAATGCCTTCGTCTATGTGTGTGTGTGTGTGTGTGTGTGCATTTAAGCTTTCTGCAATTGTCTCACGTTGCAAGTCTCAACTGCCAAGTGGCAGCTGTATTGTCAAATATGTGTATAGAAATTGCGTTCTAAAGATAAGGAAAACATAATTATATTTTAAATCACTTGGCTGTTGCTAGAACAAATGAAAAAAGCTTATAGGAATAACTCTACTTACTTTCTGAAAGATCTTTAAAGAAATATTAAAGAAATATTTGCATAGATTTTTTAAACATAATTAAATACACAGCAGGGTATTCATTTTGGTAATATATTTAACAATTAGCTTATTGCCTCTTCCCATAAATTTAGAACATCGAAAATGCGTTGCAACTGATCAAGCTGTGTCATCCTTTGTAAGTGTATAAGAAGCTGCCATTTCCATATCAAAGTAGTTTGCTGACCAATTTGGAGAGAAAATGGTAATATCGATAGTGGAATAGTTATGAGATTGCGCTGCCTTTTGCCACGCCTTTTAGGGAGCACAATCAAATGTCAATTATGCAGATTTTATGCAGTTAGCATTGAGAAATACTGAAAAACTTTGTTTGCCAGCACTTTTGCTTTTTGTCCTGGCACTGTACTCTAGAGTCTTTTGTTCGTTGTTTACCAGCGTCTAGACGTTTATTGTGATTTGGCGTGGGCTTCCTGAAATCGCATTGTTTGCTAGTTGGTCCAGAGAGTAGAACAGTTGATAAAAGCGGTAAACTCGTTTTTTGGCAAATGACTGGCATTGGAACTGTTTCGAAAATCGCTTGGTAAACTAAACAATGCTACAAGTTTATAATTGTAAATGCATTGTGTGCAAAGTTTCCCTTTTTTTTTTTTTTGGCCACATTAAAAGACTTTTCGGTTTAAGATTATGAAGTGTGAAGCTAAGAAAGATTAAAACTGTTATTCGCTGGAGGAATTTTGTTTGAACTTGTTGTTATGTGCAAAACGTAGTTGAACCGTTGATAGGTATATTTTCTATATAATATATATAACTTTTCATCCCTTGCTGAAAACCGCATAGCCTAACCCAAACTAAGGCTCTTTATACAATATATTTCCAAACTTAGGCGAGACCCTTAAGTGCAAAAGACGTTTTGACTTAATTTAACTGACATTTATGTTTAATACATTGTCAGAAACATATCCCACTTGTTTGTACCTTTCATTTTATTTACATTTCCCCAGCGGTTCAAAACGAGCAATCTAAATGAGGCACCTGTGCCAAAAACTAACTACTTACTGTACGCATTTCACTGAGTTATTACAGGAGAAAACCACTTCCAACAGAAACTATGCAAATAACTTGAGGGTAATCCTTCTGCTTGAGACGACAAGCGATGCTTTCGCATTTATCTGGCTGGCTTCGGTTGGCTTCTTGGAATCCCCACATGAATAATTACAACGCAGCCAGTTCATTTAATTTTCACTTTCAGTCTAAAGGAATCCCTCAGTCAAACCCTTTCTTTGGGGGTGTGTTTCGGCAAGAAGCGGCACATGAATAAAAATATTTAATGAAGAAATTTATAACAAACTTTCACAAATGGCAGCAGCAGAAGTGGCAGCATTTTAAAAATTATGAACATTAAATGTAAATTAAGCTAATCAATTAAGCCGTAACGAAATGTACCCCAAAAACAGTGCCAGCAAACAGGCAAACAGGCAAACAGGCAAACCGGCAAATGCCACAGTTCAAAGTACCCGGCACACATTTCTGGGCCATTTCACGTTGTGCAATTAGGCAAGAAATGAGTGGCTGAAAGTCGATAGTCAACGCCAGTGTTGCCATACTCCTCCCCCCCCAAACAGCAGCCCACTGTAATGACCGATATTAATGATTAAGTCGAATGGAGGTGGGAGTTGAGGTGTTTTCAGTTGCGTTAAGTGGCATGCAATGCCAACCCTTTTGCTGTCGTCGTCGTCGTTGTAGTTGTAGTTGTCGTTGTTGTCGTTGTTGTTGTTGCGTGTTCTTCTGGAATTTGTGCGAATTCAACACTGACTTGGACTCAATTATTATAGGTCAGCATTGCGTTAGTTCAACCCCCGTTTGATGCTTGCATAGCTGATTTAATGACTTGATATTAATTTGACTGGCATTATAGCCACTATTTCTGACAAATTGTAGTCGATTAGCCGTTAGGCTATATTATGCAATTATTTGAGCAAACAATGCCGAGTACATGAATAGTATGATTCTATGGTGATTCAACTGAACCTTGGCTCGTTAAAAGCCATCTTAACTGCTTGTCATTAGTTCAATGGGCAGATTGACTGCGTGTGTGTGAGTCTCATTTGACTAACAAGTTAAATTTAGATACAATTTCCGAACGCTGTTGAAGGATGCATATTGATTGCTTATCCATCCGTCTATCAACTGTGTGGCAACTGTTAAATGGGAATTGATAACCATGAATATGGATACAGAAAATATGTACTAAATAATATTAATCTTTAGAGTTTAAGTTACTGGTTAAGGCAAATCAAATAAGCTAACAGAGTGCAGCTGAATTTTATGGATTTAAAGCTGCTGTGAACGTTGGTAATTTTTCATTTAGACGCTCAGCTCAAACATTTTAATGTATTGAGATAAGCCTAATGCCAAGTTAATATCAGATGGATTAGGTTAGCCTTTACAATATTTATATACCAATATATATTTGATGCTATCCATTTATCATCTATTTTGGCAATCAATTACGTAAATGCTTTTATGGCGCCATTGCGAGGGCCAAGGAATTTTATCCCAAACGCCGTTTTAAGTTTAATTGGCCAAATAATAGTTATCGTTTCTGCACTGGAGCCAAAAATGGCACAATGAAATTTTAATGGGCACCTCAAACGAACTGTAAAATCTACCAAAATCAACAATACGACAGTAAAAATAACGCGCCAACCGCTGTGTCCTTCGGTTTGAATGGGCCTAATCAAATTAAGTACTAATCCTTGGGAAAAACCGCGAATAATTTCAAATGATTGTAAGTAAATTTCCCAAAACAATTAAATGTCACAACTCAGAATTTCCGAGGAGGCAACAGCTGTTTAACTCACACTCAGAGAGTGTGTGCGAGAGAGACAACGCGAGAGAGAAAGAGAGAATAATGGTTGCTGGGAGAGGAACCTGCGCAATGAGCACAGAGTAAAATGGCAAAAGTTGCTTTTTTTTATAGCATGCGATAAATGCACTTGTCGCATGCGTTTGTGTCTGCATTTTAATTACTTGGCCAAGACATTTGCATATGTGAGCATGTAAGAGTTGAGTTGGCTAGCAGAAGACGCCGAAGACGCCGAAGACGAAGAAGCAGAAGCTGGTCATAAAACCAAGACAAGTAGCCATAATGACATGGCCCATCTGGTCAGGGCTAGTAGTTTCAAAGTGGTTGAACAACTAAGCACCTACCCAAGGATAATCCATTTACCAGTGCAAAATTGTTGCACGCCAAGTATCTACGAGTGGTTGTTGAGGGTAAAGATGCGGGGTAGGGATGGGAATGGGGATGGGGATGGGGATGGGGTGATGCTAAAGCAACTTTTGTAAACAACAAGGTTGCATGTACGTTGAGAAATTGTTTTATTACCAAGCGTTGAGAGCGTGTTGACTGAAAAACAAAGGTGCGCACAATAAATTACATTGTTACACGGAACTTGGCAGTGTCTGCAACGGGCACCAAACGGACACGCGGCAGGCGACGGACACAGGACGGACGCAGGAAGTCAGCAACAAGCGTCACGTTAATGAAAAGGATTTTCTCCCATATGTCTGCAGTTAGTTGCCAACTCACCCAGCCAGCCACCTTCTCCTCCCCCTGTTCCACCCTTCGGCTCCCCGCTCATTGCATTATATTCCGTGTGTGTACTTGAAATGACTTTGTCCCGAGGTTATTTAAATATTTAAAGGACGACACATTGAAGATTACGTTCTTGGCTCTGAACTAAATGCTAAATGCCCTTTGATGTTTTAGCCATTAGTAGAGGTTTAGACTTTGCATAAATAACCAAAGGATTCATTAGAAAGTGTCGCTTTATAGCCAACTCGTTTTTGGGGTTTGTTCTTAGTTTTGTGGTTAGTTTCTGGGCGGATGTTAATGATACGGCTGATGTCTGTGTGCTTTGAGTGAAAGTGTCATAAGTCATCTGTGCAAAGTGAGACCAACAAACTTCCATGACAGACCACAAAGTAAGCAGAAAATGCCAGCTGTAAAGTGGGAATGGTTCTGACTGTGGCTAAAAATTTGTGTTAAATTTGGGATGCCCTCTATTAGAAAAGGAAAATTGAAATTATGGAAATATCGACATTAAGGTTACATAGAAAAGGGCACAACGCTCATTTATTGTTGCAGATGTATTTACTCTACTCCTTCGAGATAACTCTAAAATATTAAATGAACTTCATGAAATGTAAAATTTCAAGTCGCAGCAACCAAAATACAGTCAAAACATGATTAGACGGAATTAAAAAAAAATCAAATCCAAAATTCAACATTTCTCAATAGAAAACAAATTTATCCTTAACTTAAACTAACTAGTTTGTACTAAAATTAGTTAACACAATGGGGTCCGTCGTGAGTGCAATGGAGCAGCCGATTGTGTATGTCAACATGGACTCGCCGGCGGCGCAGTTTGTACGACAGACGATCAATGAAAACAAAGTCGTTATCTTCAGCAAGAGTTATTGTCCCTATTGCAGCATGGCCAAGGAGCAGTTTCGCAAGCTGGATGTGAAGGCCCATGTGGTGGAGCTAGATTTGCGTAGCGATGGCGAGGAAATTCAGGCAGTGCTGGGTGAAATGACTGGAGCTCGGACTGTGCCGCGTTGTTTCATCAATGGCAAATTTGTGGGAGGTGGCACCGATGTGAAACGTCTCTGCGATCAGGGTATATTGCAGAAATATTTCAGATGATATACAGACAGATAAATGCTTTGCGGTTAGAAGTTTCGTTTAAATCAGAAATAAAAACAATTTATTTATCGAATAACTACGTAAATACCATTTTTTATTCAGGCCAAATCCTCTGAAGGACTACTCAAAAGTCAACTGTTGTATTCACAGCTTAAATCGATAAGCCAAATTACGCATACGACACGTATGTGCATATGGTATATGGCCTTTTATTGTTAACGCTACACCTGCAACGAGACAAATAGAACGTTGAACGATTTAATGGAACAGTCAACTACAAATTCAGCGATTGAAATTGTCAACAAGTTTCAACAGCAATTTGCCAGCGCAAATTCAATCAATTATTTGGTTATTTTATTTGGCTCAAACAAATGGCCTTTGATTTCGATGACAGTCTAGACCACGCGACGACTGGGAAACTAAGAACTTGGGTGCAGTCGAGACAACGCGACGTATGCGTGATATGAAGTGCTGCCTTTAAATGGATTCAATTTTTTTGTTTTTTTTTTCATGTTGGCCTCATGTAAGTTTAATGACAGTCTGGACTGTCGGCCAGCCCCTGACCGCCTGACGTTCACCCCGAGCTGTTGTGCTGCATGTAAATGTGCTGCAGAGTATTTTTTTTAAAAGCAAAAAAATTGTGACAAAGATGCCGAGCTTCATTCATTGTTTATTGCCTTTGCCAGCTGAAAGGCGAAGCGCGCGAGCCTTTTTGCAGGATAAGAAGAACAACAGAAGACTCTCGTCTGGCTACATTAATGCACAAAAAGGCTGAGCATCCTGCATGCAGGTGTGCAGTAACTGAAATGCCATCCACACGCTTTACTACCGCTTGCCTTAATTGTTTTGCCGTTCCTTACAATCAGAATCAGTACGTCAATTCCCAGGCCCCCCCACGCCCCCCGCCTCCTACACCGGATGCAACAACTTAAGCATCATATTGAGCAGATAAAGGCAGTGTTGTGCCTTTGTTGTTGCCACTGCTGCATTATTTTTCCACGCCTTTTGTAATGCATAAATAAAGCCGCTCGGCATTTTCAGTTTGCCTGTCCATAGCAGAAAAATGAACTGAAGTTATACATATATAAATATATTTATATCGTTTAAGCTCCTTAAAAAATTTCATTAAATTTATCTGTTTTGAGAAAACTTAGTAGAAGTGTTTAAGTCGAAGGAGTTCGTCCAGAAGTTATCCAGCTAAAAACCACATTTTTCCCTTTAATTATCGACAATTGTCTTGGTAGATAAATCTCCACAAAAATATCCATTCCCTACTCGCAACTCGTTCTACTCGTTCAATGCACAGGTTAAGTCATAAATACGCCTTTCCATCCACTTTATTGATAGTGGGTATGAAGCACGCGAAATTCCTGTACTTGGCTCTTGGAATTTGTAATCAAAATTTCGACAAAAGCCACCAAAGCCAAAAACTAATAATAAACGCTTAATAAATCGTCTATCAAAAGCCTGGCTGCCAGAGTTGCCGCTGCACTGCGCACAATGCAGGCT
This sequence comes from Drosophila anomalipes, assembly GCA_035041615.1. NCBI lineage: Eukaryota > Metazoa > Arthropoda > Insecta > Diptera > Drosophilidae > Drosophila > Drosophila anomalipes. The sequence continues at coordinate 12,566,838 of JAWNKZ010000041.1, forward strand.
ATATATATGATATGATATATGGTCTAGCCAATGTCTGTCTGCTTTCAATTCCAACCTCAACTCAACACCATCTCCCCCACATTGGATGCCTGTGTTTGTCCAAACTGAAAAACTTTACCAAAAAAAAAATGCACACAAACTATGCGTGCTTTTATTAAAACCGCAATTCAGTCAAGCGAAAGAAAATCGACTAATAAAATTTTACTGTTGTCTAAAATGGAGTTAAAGCCATGTTAATTGTGGGCGTTGCTGGGCAATGAGTGAGTCTAGTCTAACGCCAGCATAAATCATAAATTGTAATCACATTGTTTGACAAACCAAATTAGTAAAATTGCTGAAAGCGCTGTGGACAAAGAAATACCCTGTGATTGGTTTGGGATTTAATATAATTGTAGTAATTAAATTAATTTCCTCTTCTCTATTTAAAATATATGCTTGAAAAAGAAATACAGATATTTTTATTATTGCTTATATTTAATAATTATAACTAAATATTTTAGACATAAGATAAGATTACATTGAACCTCTACCAATCAAATCCATATAGCCAGGGTATATTCGCACTAACGTCTTGTGATATTGCCCATAAAAATGACCATGAAATGTCTGGTAGCCAACTGAAAAGGATTGACCATTAGCATGGTCATAAAACTAGACGACAATGTTGCATCAACATTTAATTGCATCGCTAATTGAAGTGAGGCAGATAGTCAAACAGATACGAGTATATCTAATGTCCCAATCAAAATGTAAAATGCCATTTTTATTGTGTTTGTCAAACGGTTGGCATCGTCAATGCAAAAGCAAATTAAAATCGAGTTAACGCCGGCAGCTGAATGAATTTATACACAGGCAAAATGCTGGGCTGCATAACAAAAATCCAAGCACCCCCTTCCCAAAGCAAAAAAAAAAAAAAAAAAGAAGAGAAATAACAAAAATCCAAAATTATGGCCAAGTGCTGGATCGTAAAAAAAATTTCCATTGCAGTTGTAAATGCTGCGTGCTGGTGGCAAGTACTACAAAAATATGTTTGAATGTATAGCCATAACCAGTTTTTACGCTTGATAAGTCAGACAAAACAGAGAAAACAAGGAAACTTTGTATACAACTGCTATAGCAACATTGTGTATTCATAATGCTTGAAATGTGAGTCCCGAAATGGTCTTCAGTTAAAGCTTTGTTTAGCACTTAGTTGCATACCAAGTTATTGTATTGCAGCTAAGACGCAGAGAGAGAGAGAGAGAGAGAGAGAGAGTGAGTGAAACAGTATGATGTGCTTGGAAATTTTGAGCTCACTCAAAAATGTGCCTATTTTATCAATTCATAAATTGTTGTTCGTGATAAGTCAAATTTATGAAATGATTTCGCGAAATTGAGTAAAGTACAAAATGTAGTGTTTAAAGGAACAAGTGCTTAGTTATGGCCTATGATTAATGTGCTGGCATAATTGTGTATACAATCTACAAATACATACATATTATATATGTACATATATTATTTGAGTGACCATTGCATGCCATGTGAAATGCTAGACACACCAGGGACGCCAATGCCCATGTTGAAATGGACCCCCAACTTGAAGCATGTCCATGCCCTATGTTTTTCATGCTAACCATGTGTTTATAGCTATGTATATAGTATATAGATATACATATGTACAGGTGTAGTGTATCCTGTTGCTTTCGTGTTAACAGCAACAGCAACACGAACTGAAAAGAACGATGCAGCAAGGACCAACAACGACAACAACGACAACAACAACAACCCCGACAAGTTACAATGTCACGCACACAGACTTCCTGTCATTCTAGCGTTTATTTCCTCACTACGCTTTATATATATATTTTTTTTTTTATCGCATCCTTGTTAACACGTGCGTTTCACTATTGTTGTTGCTATTATTATTGCTATTATTGTTGTTGTTGGTGCTGTGTGTGTAATGTTGCAGTGCGTCGTGTTGACCGTGCCCCAGGCTATTCAAGTTTATCAACGCAACGATCTTTGTTGGAAGGGTAGGGCACGCTTTCGGATTGGGTTACCCATTGAAGTCTAGTGTAAAAACAAAGAAATATGTACAAATATAATATAATTATATGTTTGCATGACATGTTACGTGCAAGTGTCGCTCTGAAAAATTTTAACACATTTTGTTGCAACGGACAGGGCATTACCTTTCGGCATGTTGCATGCTTAAGGGATGATGATATTGACGATTGAGAAATGAGAGCTTATTTTGCTTAATTCTTAATATACTACATATGTAATTTGATAAAGATTAAGAGCTGCAATATGCATACATTTTCAACTCACAAAATAACTTCAACTATAACTTTGAAGCCACAATCAAAATGCTTAATTGCTGAGTTAACTGAAACTTATCGGAAAATTTGTTAGCAACTCCCAGGCTTACCCATAAGACAAGTATCACAAGTCTTACCCTCCTCGTGCCCCCAGAGTAATTTCCAATGAGTAATTTGATACCGTACGATAGCTTTTGGGGAAAACTTTTGGATTTGAGGCCATTAATCAATTAATTAAGCATTTTATGAATATTTCACCCACAAAGTGGGAAATTGGCATTATAATCGCCGGGGAGCTGGCATAAAATTCTCATGCCAACAGTTGGCCAACGAGGAGTTACCTTTTCGCGGGCTACTTAACAATGCACATGAATATTTAATGCAAATGGCGAATAGCTAAAAGTTATGTGGCTTGGGGTTGGGTTCGCCTATGACCTGAGTAGTCCTGGGAGTAGTGTGAGTGCCAGAAGCTGCCCCAGGAGCCGTGGAGCCTGTGCCTGGTCCCGGCATAAGGCATAATCGAGCGCATGATGATGGTGATGACGATCTGCCGTTGACGCAGGATAATAAGTGGAAGCTATGCACAGAAAGGGATAATGACTTGAACACCCCACTCCACAAAGAGGTTGATAAAAGCGCCAGCGTCAAGCGAAGGCGACCCACCATCTTCCTAAGGAAGAACAAAACTTTATGACTAATTAATTAAATGCGCTATAAAAATTTTCGTTGTTTGCCGTCCCACGGTAAACTTTATGCATTTCCGAACCGTGAAAAATGAGCGCCAGCAAAAAATAATTATTTAAGCAAGCAGCGGAAAAAAAGAAAATTAACTCAGCAGAGAGAGAGAGAGAGCGAGAGAGAGAGCGAGAGAGAGAGAGCGAGAGCGAGAGAGAGCGAGAGAGAGAGAGAGAGAGAGAGAGTGTCAAACCGTTTGAGTTATGTGCACAACAAGATTTGCCAGCATCGCTCACAAACTGTTGGCCAAATATGCAGGTGTGTTATTTTTTATTTTGCGCACATCTTGGCTAAAGTTTTTAATGAGTTTGCCAAATGCTGCAAAATGCGCAGCTAAAATGCCATCACTTGGCTTAGGGTCTTTGCTTTCGAGTTATTTGTGTTCAATTATGTTGGTTGCTAAAAGTTCATCAAATAATATTCACAAAGAAAGGTCATTTAATGTTTTTTTTTTTTGTTAAACTCGTCTTCGATCTTAATCGATCAAATAGAAAACTTAATTTTTAACCTTTAAGCGAAAAAATGCAATTAGTAAATAATTTGTTGATGTACAGATCACTTTTGTGGACACAATTTCTCATATGTCAACATCATTCACAAAAACTGTCAGTGGCAAAGCGGCACAAATGCTGTTATCCAATACGTTGCATGTATGTACATATATCTATATATGTATGTGTATGTATGGATGCGGCAGTAACTTCCCAACACACAAGACGATTCACAACATACCGATTAATGGTCAATTTCATTTCGATTTGATTGTGTGGACGATTCAACGTCTGGGTTGGACTCGCAATTACGACAGCCTCCTGTGGCGCAGGTTAAGTGCTCGTCTGTTCAAGGGCCGCTCCGTCGAGTAAAGTATTCACAAACGTATTCGTGAATGTGAAGTAGTTGTATGCGAAAAGGACCTCATGTCGGTTTGTCAAATTAGCGCTTCGTTTGTTGTTCCAGACTCGATTTAGACTCGCATGAAAATTGTTAATTTTTGAGTCAAGTTTTCGCTGGCCACTTCTTGCCACCGGCTTCAAGTTACTCACATTCTCACGCAGCGGGGTGTCTCCTCCGCCTCCTCGCTCGCCTCTTGCCACCACTACTGGAAACAAATTGAAATTGAGTTTTGCTAGCCATGCAAATTTCAACTCACCCAACTTGTTTCCTTGGTTGCTAATCACAAATTCATTAATTTCTCAGACCATGGGCCCCTCACGATGGACATGCAAATTAAACAATTAACATTTATGTGCGTCACAAGCAAATACAATGCTCAACTGCCGGGGGCTATAAACTACTACCTATTTTGATTATAAGCCTCAACTTAAACTTGAGGTCCGGGCAAAATGTGCGTAATGTGTGCTTAATTAGTTGGTTAGAGTTTGAGGTCAGTATGTGCGTGAACTGTGGAAACTGTACGCAGACGGGTGAATTAATTGGTGAATAATTTTGTATAGAAGTTCTGAGAATATTACGTAAAGAGTCTTGAGTCTTGTATCAATAATTTTCACGCCCGGAAACCGGAAGCCGGTTGTCGCCAACAGTGCCAAACGATTGCACTTGTCGTTTGCCAATGCGTTTCTGGTCTATCGCAAATCGAGTGGAGAGCGAAGTCTATTTATTGACGATGCCCGGAACCAATGAGCCCTGAAGTCCCAGACCCAGTCCTAGTCTATAGTCAGTACACTAAAAAAAAATATGAATAAGAGCAACATTTTTTGAACAACCAAAAACGAAATTATTGAATTGATTTTTTCAAATAAAATCATTCACTATAAGCTTGCAGAAATAAGTTTCTTTAAAGTATTTCTGGTAAGGATAAATGTATAACATATTATTGGGATTGCTTATGAAGGGTAAGCGTTTGAACATTAAGGTTATTTACACCGCGACTTAGGATTTAATTGTTGAAAATTATAATATTTTTATTTTCATATTGATGTAAATGTCTACAGTCAAGATCATCGTTTTTCCGAGTGTCGCTTCCTGTGGCCAATGGCAACTCGTGAGCCCAAAAGCAGTTCTGTTTCTGATGCAGATTTAGGCGGGGGAAAACAAGTCAAAGTAGTAACTGCCGACATTTTGCTGTTCGACAGCCGCATCCAATCCTGCCAGGACCCAACCCAACCGCAGACGCGTCTTTTGTTTGCTCTGACTCATTGTTGTTGTTGTTGTTGTGTCTGTATTTGTATGTGTGTGTGCGTGTGTATGTAGTCTGGTTAGTTGTTTGCCATTGTGGCTGCAGATTTGCTCGCTGAGGCACTAAACTTTTATTTCTTAAATCCAAAATCGTTTGTGCCCCTCGCACAAAGTCAATATGCGGGCACACTTGCGGGGTGGCGGGAAGGGCAGTTGAACTGCTCCATATGGGGGCAAGGGAGTTTGCTGGGCTGCAGGTCTGTCAACGGCAATGTAGCTGTTGTTGCTTCCTGTTACTGAAAATCGGTTTTTGTTGATTTGCGCGCCAGTTGTTTAGTCGCCAAAAACATGGAACGCCGCCAGTCCGACCAAACGACATCCATATCCCAGGCCCCCCCCAACCCCCACCAACTAACATTGAACAACAAGCGATGTCCGTTGTCCGCCAACTGGCAAACTGAAGTGGAGTTTTGTTTGTTGTCCGTTTGTCAATTACAAACTTTTATTGCAATTTACTTTTGTTTCAGGCTCGCAGCAGTCATTCGCTTCCATGTGGACATACTTTGAGGTCGTTCCAACCGACCGAGGCGGGAATGGGCAAAACTCTGCCACTGCCTCTGTGTGCCAGTGGCTCTGTCAGTGTCAGTGTCTGGTCCTGGACGTGGTCCTGGGGCCTGCCAATGATCCTGCGCCCGACGCCTGCCGGCCATTGTGGTCCGTTCATGTTTTACGTTCAAGTATTTAATATTGTTTTCGATGAAGTAATATCCATTTGCTGTTTGATGAATTGTAACGGTCGACTGTGCCATCAAATAACGATTGCCCTATTGGAATTTCATTGATGTTTTGCTTTTTTTTTTCCGTAGTGGGTGGGGACAACATTTGGCAATGCCTATAACCATCATTTTGCCTGATGTTTGATTGCTCTTGTCCAAAATGGTTTGCTTGTTTTCAATGTCCAAACATGCAAAGCCTGCAGGATGGTACTCTTGGTGTGAAAGTGGTAATGGAAGTGATGAATATTCACATTGGGGTCTATTTCAAGGTTATTTTAAGTGGTAATCTCAACATTCACTTAACATTTATAGCGATGTTTGTTTTATTTAGAGTTTAATTTAATTTATATATAAATTGAGCAGCCCTTAAAATGGTTTAGCCTTTTGTACTAATTCCGATAAGCGAACAAAAAGATGGCCTTCAAGAAATATATTTCCTTATTTATAATTCAGCAAGTAAATATTTGTTCTACGTCAATTACATAAGTCTTAATTTAAGCTTCTTGTATAAATAGTTTAAGTTTATCACTCAACCACACAAGACGTTATGAAAATCCAATTTAAAACAATTTGTCAACGCCACTACAGCCGGACACACACAGACACACACACACACACATACACGGAAAAAGAAGGAAAAGAGGAAAATGTGAAAATGAAAATAATAATGAAAAAGAGGAAGAAAATGAATTATGAAGTATGCGCTGAGAACTTGGGGACTGAAACGGAACTTACGTCCCCGATCTGTGCAGCGACAACTGCGTACGTGAGGGGCAAGCAAATGACACAGCACAGTATGTATATATATGTATGTGTGTGTGTGTGTGTGTGTGTGTATGTTAAGTTTGGCACGCGCCACGCCTACAATAAACCGCAAATGTGTCGCGCGTCTGGACAGAAATGTATGCAACATATTTCACAGTTCGAGTTCGAGGCCACAGGACAAAACATGCCCCAGGGACGAGAGTGGCTGAGCAACTGAGCAACTGTGCAACTTTAACGCCTACACTTAATGCGTGGCAGTTACTGGCAGTAAGCCCACCAACCAACCAACCCACCCCGTTGTCACAGTGAAAAATTTTGACTTATGTGCGCCCTGGGCGTAAGTCATACTTTACTTTACTACAGGCCGCAAAAGTTGCCGCTCTGCGCCATGTTTATTGCGATTTCATGTACCATTAAACCAAGTCAGCAGCGCCAGTGTAGGAGAGGCGTATATATAGCAGGGCGAACGGGTAGGGAATCATGTCTCGAACAGACTGCTAATCTGTTGATAAATAAACAAAATGCACAACTTGATAGCTTCATTCAGACGAACAGCAGAAAAACTGTAAGCGTCGTTGATAAATGCCGAACATTTTTACCTGTGGCAAAAGGGCGACACTTTTTCAACATTCTCCACGCCATCTCTTGCTCCAAATATTTCTGCCACTTATTCAGCTCAGCATGCTACTCACGTCGCGGCACGCAAATGTGACCAGAAGTGAGTGTTGTTATTGTTGCTGTTGTTGGTGTTGGTGCTGTTGTTGGTGTTGTTGGTGTTGGTGCTGTTGTTGTCATTCATCACAGCCATGAATGCTAGCGAGCAGGATGTCAGCTATATGTAAATAAAGAATTGTCACTTTGACACGTTTGATGCGTGCCAAATGGTTGGCAATTTTTGCATACCCATCCTCTTGGAGACAACTGAAAATATATGCAATAATTTTACAACAATTCATGCAGTCACCAATATCTAAGTATCAACAGCAGTATAGTTCAACACCATTTTATTATTATAAAAATGTTCTAGTTGGCTAAGTTGGGGCTGTTGAGGGTTTTGACACATCCCTAAATACTTTTTCGAAGTGTGTAGTTGAACATGGAAAGCGTGCCAGATACTTTGAATGTAGTTGTGATCTAGAGATTAAACCATAATTAAAAAGCTATATTTTTAGGAGTGAGAATCTTAAAATGCAAATTTCACTTTTGACAGCATCTGATTGTATTTACCCACCTCAGAGACTGTAAGATCTATGAACTTTTCGTCAATTTAACCACACGCAGATTTTTAATTTTAATTTAATCTAATCTAATTTTACTGTCATATTGAACTATCAGCAACCAAATATGGATTTCAAAGTTGCGTTCAGCACAGCTGCTAGTCGAGCTGCCTCGACAAGTTAATTTTAGCTTGTTTAAATACATTTCTTCTTTAATGGCAAATATAAAAAAGTTGTTATAATTTTTTTAATTCTATTTCATTAATTTCAATACATATACTCGACTGTTAATATGCGTGCATGAATTTGTTTTATGCATGTGGTCAAATCAGAGTCGCGTGCCTGCATGCATATGTAAATTTATTTATAATTTTGTGCAAATTATTTTGTGATTGTGATTGTGCTGTCAGCTACAGCCGAAGTGTAACAACGTTTCATTATAATGTCATTCAGTTTATGTTGTTATTATGTTTAATCTTTTGCATTTGAAATGCATGCAAATATGCATTGTTTGCACAATTGCATGTTAGTAGTCAGTTGAAGTGGGGCATTAGCGAAGCGGAATAGCAAACTTATTTATTGGCCACATTCAGCAGCAAATTTTTAATAACATTTTGTGAAACTATAGCAATTAATTTATTATTGCAAAATGCTATTAGTTGTGTTAAGCGGATGAAAAGTAAATAAACTGAAGTAATGTATTTTTCAAATGTTTTTAAATTTGATTCTATTGATTGGGCTCAAAATTTAGTTTAAAAAATTATCGAACTTCTTATGAACATATTATTAAATCCGCTATGATGTGCTTTAAGGATTGTCCTCATTGTTACAAAATTGGCCAGTTCCTTTATTGATTATATCTAGTTTAGCTAGGTGACCTCTTAGTCTATAGTATCCCTAATTTTTTGTACACCACTTTGCAATTTAACTTATACCCAACTTTATTGCCTAAAATTTAAAAGCACAGTATTCCAATTGTAATGGGGAACTTGAATCTAACCATGACTGTTATTATCAGGCAAAGGCAACTGGCAGGCAGGCCGCTTCCGTTAGATACACAAATGCGGGTTACAATACTGCAACCACCAGAATAGGTAGAATAAGGGGGCAGCTGTGCGATGGGATGCCCCCAAAAAATATCTAACACATGGCAGCGGGAAGACAATGCGAAGGCAGCCGCCAAATCAACGCAGCCGGCAGCCGGATGCCGAAATGTTTATGCGCATAATGAACACGCTATATGTGAGTGGGACTTACAGGACGTGGCAAGGGAATCGGTTGAATAGCTGCCTCGTTGCCCCACTGGCCCTCTTAAGCGTTTTGCATTTTGTGGTGCATGGAATGAAATCTGTTGGCTGCCAGGCACAGGCACAGGCATAGACATAGGATCTGGCTCTAGGTCTATGCAGACATGAAATTGCAGTCGGAATTTCGACGGAATTATGCACGAGAATTATGTGTGTGAAAGCGAAAATTTCGGCAATTGCAAATGGCGAATGACATAAACACGCACAACTCACAGGGCAACATACAAACAGTTTGCCAATATGGTGGCCCAGTCCATGAATATACGCATACGCAGTTCTAGGTCTATTTGGCATATTTATGTGGCAATTGACAGCCGCGATTTATATGGCTTAATTTTAGCCTGAGGATTGTTAAGTGAATTTATGGCTTTCTGAAATGAAATCAACTTTAAGCATAAGTAATAATAATTATAAATATTTTAAAGTTTCGACTTGATATTGCTTAATTCTTGAATCCAAGGAAAACCCTGATCATAATTCTGATTAATTTATCACAGCTAACGTCTTGGTAGATAAATAGACTGCGCGTACTAACCTAATTTGGGCGAGGCATTAAAATATCATTCAGGATTTCATTTGTATGCATTTCCCATGTGTGCGTTTTCTCAATCATTTATCAAGTGAGTTTTCATAAAATGTCACGCACTGCAAAAATGTTCCCCGTTGGCAGCTTATAAAAATGATGCTCCCGTTTCCTGCTCCTGCTGCTGCTGCTGCTGCTCCAGCTCAGCTCATAAGTCAGCACGACAACAGCAAAAAAATATTGCAACTCTGTAAGTCCTTTTCACGAACGTACGTACTAAGTGTGTTTGCATGTGTGTGTGTGTGTGTGTGTGTATGTCATGAGGAGCAGCCAGTGCACAAAAAAAGAAATGCTAAGCAATGACTAAGGGCATCAAACAAAAGGATTCTGCAGCAGATGTCGGCAACTTAAAGCTGATTTCGTATACTAACTCATTTTTGACAATATTACTTTGTAAAATAAGACAGCAGATGGAGCATACACACACACACACACACACAAACACACGTATATATATATATGTGTGGCCTTACAGCCAATAAGTTGACAGCAGCCGTTGCCAGTGCAGCAAAATCCTGTCGCAGCACATTTATATATGTATATATAAGTGTGTGTATGTCCAAAAGTGTTAGTGTGTGTAAATATGTGCTCTGCAGTTACAACTTAAAGCTTTTAATAAAAATGTCAACTGCATTAATGTGAAATAAGTTCACATATGGGAATGTATTGGAAGAAAATTGGAAAAAAAAAAACACTTAAGTTCAACTGAAATGCACAAGAGATAACTGTTCAGAATTTGGATGGAAAATCGGTCAAGCATAGATCTGATTCACGATTCTACTGTAGATCTAGTGGACAAGTCAAATAAATGCCAATTGAGAATGACCTCATAAGCTTTCCCCTGTAATCACATTTGTTGCACACGACTTGCGCTCATTGGCCGCCACCAGCAGAGTCATCCTGGATCGTTCCTCGTGAGTTTGTGGGCCAGAGCCAAACGTCAAAGTCAGTCAGCTAGAAAAGGTATGCAAACGTGTTTGCAGTTTCTATACGATACCTATTCAACAGACATTTCGCCCTTCTATCTGCCTAGCTGCAACTGCAACTTGGTTGACAATTTTATTGACACATTGACATTTAGATTGATTGCAGTTGGCCAAACTGTTATATACATATATATATATATCTATTTTTTTTGTCTTCAACATTACAATGCGTCGTATTTTTCAGTTCTTTCCAATTTTTTTCTCCATTTATTGACCGGGTTCTTAATTAAAAGTTTTGCTCAAACTGTTGACTTTGGCAAGAGAACAACAGAGGGAAAAATACAAATATACATTTACATATATGTAATTGTGTGTATATATGCATATATGTATGTACATATATCTTGCTGCTTTACAATTTACTTTTTCCTTAGTTTGGCATTTTGACAGGCAATCGTGTAAAACTATTTCAATTTTGTCAACAGTTTTTAGTTTTTATTATGCACAAGCAGCCTTTCAAGTTTTCTTACTATGTTTGGAGACTTTTCAGGCGGGCATTTGAATTTGCTTACAAGGTTTGATGTGCTTAAAGAAATTATCTCAACGCTTCTGACTGTATATATAAGTAGCTGTTTGCTCTTTAATCAGCTCGATTAACTTTTAACTAGAGTCAATAACATTTATACTCAACTGACTGAAAAACATCAATAGTTAACCAAGCTGTTTACAATATCACAATGGAGTTAAAGAACAAAGCACACAAACACACTTACAAGGAAAGCCCCTTGACAATGAGAAATGGAGTTGCTTACTCTGTGAGTATTCAATCCGGACAAAATCAAGGCATGTCCGTAAATTATGCATACAAATTAGAGACGGGCATTGTGTGTAGAAGATGACGTGAACATAGAAATGTGGAATAATAACATTAATGAAAACACGTCGATGACATGGAAGAGACGACAACGGACAATAAGACGGAGACGGGCAAACAGCTGCAGGATACGGCAGCAAGCACAAAATTAAACAGAACAAAGCAAAAGCGAAGCAGATGGCGACAGGATTAACACACACACACACACACACACACACACACATACTCGTACATATCAACCCATCAACATACACGGAAGCGCAGCAGCGTTGACAACAATCACAGTGAGCGCTAAAACAAAACAACCAGACAACACAACAACAACAACAACAACAACAACAATAGATGAAAAAGCTGAAACACACATGCTGTTGGCATTATAAATTTGTTGCCGCTTAGCAACTTTACATCAAAAAGGACAAAATCCTGGCAAAAGCTTTAGATTTGTTTGTTTGTGCCTGTGCAGGATCTGCTAAGTAATAAGTATTTGCCTGACGGAGTAAAAAATAAATAAATGACAACAAATACAAAACGTCATACTCTACATCTCAAACCAGAAACGATTGACTTGTGTATACCCAATATTCTTCGGTGAAGTACCGTCTTTATATATATATTTTATATTCGATTCGAGTATATAAGGTAAGTAAAATATTTCTGTGCTTCAAATACAACTTTCTTGTGGTTCATTAAAATTGTTATTTATCATTCCCTTCCACGGATTTTAATGGGTAGTTAGGAAAACACAGTGCGCATTTCTCTATTTCTCTATGGACGGACTTCTGAATACATATACACTCGGATATTTTTACAATTAGTACTGTTTTTTTTATTATTTGAGTTTTGCTACGCTTTGCTTTAGATACTTTTGTAATATATATTGTTTGCCGTGAAAAGCACATAATCTGTCAAGGTAACGTTTTTGGTTTTTGATTATTTCATATAGAAGTCTTTATGAAAGAGAGCCTTTAAATTCAGCAGACAGAAACTTCAGAAACTTAATCATAAACTAAATTTAAACATAATGATATAATCTTGCAGCCCCAATTGAACTAGCCTTTTGGCTTGCCTTACTTTTTGGATCGTCTAGCAAGCAAATAAATAAAATTGCTCTCTCACTGCCACCGCAAATCTTTTTGTTGCTATTTGACTTTGGCAAGAGTTTATCCTTCCTTTACTGTACAGTGTACCAAAAGCTCAAAACATGAAATGACCAAAATTCTACCTATTTTGATATTCGGCAAGTGCTGTGGCAATGCGGTTCTTTTGGCTTCCTTTAGGTGAGCTGGCATTTTGCTGGCAGCTTTGAAAAGTTTTTTAATTAATTAAAAAAGTCCGACTAAAAAGTTGCGACAATTAAAGGAAAGTTAAAGTAGCAAATGCGCAAAGAAAATGGATGAGCGATGATCAGGGCCAAAAGCCAACCACATCTAAAACAAATTTCATGAAATATGTTACCCGAAAAAAAAAAATTGTATTAAATCCCCGTAGAAGCGGAACAGAGCTGGAGAGAGATAGACGGAGAAAATGAAACGCACTTCTTTGGCGCAGTCACGTGCCGCTCACGAGTGCTGCGTGCTGTGGCACATCCGCACACAAGATAACCACATTCTTACATTCATATATACATAAGTGTGTATGTGTATGTACATACATACATACAGTATTTCTTACAAATATGCGCCTAATAATGCGCAGCTTTGTCTTTGCCCCTGCAACCGCCCTAACGCAACTCGTGTTGCCATAAAGGCTTAAAATATTTGCACGTAAAATGTTGAACGGCAAATCTCTACGGAAATACATCCTCTCTTTCTCACACACACACAGACAGGCACATACATGAACACACATTTGCTTGGCATGTCACAGCTGTTGCGCCTTCATACGCGTCGTATGCGTAATATGCCTTCAAAATGCCATCAGCATGTGTCTTTAATGACATCATTTTGCCGTTTTGCTGCCTTGAAAATGGCTGCAAAGTGTCAAAAGTTGATGTTTTTATTGTTTTATTATTGTATTTTATAAAAATTAAAATGCAAATGCGATTTTCACAGAAGAAGCCATTAATACTGGAGGCTGGCTTAACGGTCTTAAAGCTTTAAGTCCATTTCAAAAAGGCTCTTAAAGCATTAACAAGAACTTGCTTTCGTTTTTATTCATTACCATATCTATACTTAGGCAAAATATAAATTATTAAATTTTCGAAATTTAATTTCAAATATTAACTGAACATTTTCTTCATACTTATGAGCCGTTTACTTATTATAAATATTGTTACCTTTTTACAAACTAGCTTAATATTGGACAATAAATAAAAATAGTTTACTGTATTTTGTACATTTATCTTGAGACTGTGTTGATTGTAAGAAATAATGAATTAATGTTCATTTGCTCATTTGGTATGCTTGAGCAAATAGGCACTAAACCAAACGGAAAGACTGCGACATCCACTTGCATCCACTTGTAAATGTATTCGACATCATTCCGCACATCTTTATACCGATGTTCCAATGTTGTCGGCATTTCCTACTCACTGTTCCTCACTCAGTGGCAATTGCCAGCCAGCTCATTAGTATGCAACATTGCGGTGGCTTACATTAATTGGGCGTTGCAACTGATTTGAATACGAGCCAACCAGAAAAGCAGAAAACCAGAAACTTGAGCGTCTCAGAAAAAAAAAAAAGGAACAAAAATATTTGCAATAGCTGCTATACGAAAGTGGCATTTAGCATCCGATGCAGTCTGTCCCAAGTCCAACTAGTCAGTGTGTCGGTTGTCCGTGAGGAACATTGGCTTTAATTGCTAAGCCGGTTGGGTCTGTTGGCAAGCAGTGCTGTTGACTTATGGAAATGACCGTCTATATCGGTTAATGCTGAAACACATGCTTCGCATAATAATGGAAACTGTTCTGACTTGCTAAGCATATTTTGTGAAACCTTTGAAGGACATGTGACCAGTCAATCTAGCTAGCTGCCTGGCAGCACATGTGTCTATTTATTTTAATTAAGAACAGGTAAACGTAGTTGCCTGTTTGCACTTGGGGCTTGTTTTGTTTGTCGGCATAATTAAAATGCGACACTTTCCTTCAAATTTTTTTCTTTTGTTTTAAGCAGAACAGTGAAAGTTGCTCTTAACAACAACAACAACCGGAAAAACAAACAAACTGCCTGCACTAACGAATCACTAATTAATAAATAAGGCAAGGTAAAACATACGAAGCTAGGGCATCTACCAGGCTGGGGGTCTGGTTGCCTTGCCAGCATAATTATGCTGATTAATTTAGTAAAGCTCTTAGGAGCACACACGCAAAACAAATTTACCCACTGTCCTTGGAGGCGTTAGTCGCATTTGTATTGTCAGGCAGAGCAGAGCAAGTTATTGCTGTTACACATTGTAGGTAAAAGACTGAATGAGCCACTTGAGGCTCACATAGGTTTATTACGATGCAGTTGCTAAGGTATTATTACTTTGCTTTGCTCTTAAAGCTAAACAAAGTTTTTGGGTCTAATAATTGTTCATGAGAGTTCGACCTTCTAGTTAAAACGAATTTAGCTATTGTTATGCTTGAACTTGTCTGCATTAAAGTGCAAAAAATATAAACTACTTCTCGAAAACTTAATTCCAAATGTATGCCGTATATATATATATATGTATATATATGTATAAACATTTACCAATGCCAAAGTAAGTAATAGCCCAATTGAGTTGTCTTAAGTTGGCTCGTGAAGTCATTTACAATTAAGCTGCTCATTTGTAATTAAAGTTGAAGTATTTAAGTAATGTCAAGATATGCTACTAAGAACATTATCTGGCTCACACAACCCACATACCTACAAATACACACACTTATACGTGGGAAGTTGCATAAATTGTTGTCACAAATGATAAAGTAATGCCATTAAATATTACGCATACGTCACTGTGGCTGTTACTGATGTTGCTGCCGCTGCTGCTGTAATATACACTGGTCGCAGCTCAATTACAAAAACTTTTGACTCGCTGGCAAAGCAGAAATAAAGCACAGCTCGGGGCTCTCGCATAGGACTGACTAACAGATTTACACATACTCATATGTTCACTAATGAAACTTAAAGATGGCGCCGCCGGAAACAACAGAGCAAAACTTACACCCAACCCCATTGATAGTTATAACATACACATACATATATATATATGTATATAGATATATACGTAAATGTTTAAGTATATGTAGTGCAAAGTAAGTTTTTGTGAAATCCAAAAAGGAAGCAGGCAAAGAGATTATGCCATGTTAAGAAACATGAGAACATGTGAAGTAATTTGGGAGAGTGGGATGAAGAGTGGGCAAGAGAAAATTTCCTCCAACCATCCACGACATGACAAACAAAAGATTAGTGGGGGTTGCAATCGCTTTCGAGTGTCTTACATTTGTCGAAAATTAAACAATGTAAACTTTTGGTTTGCTCAACAAGCCAGCCAAGCCAAAAAGAAGCAAACTTTGTCCCCACGTTCGAGTACAACTTGGAGCCGTGGGTGTCAGTGAATAGTGTGTATATGTTTGTGGGGATGTGTGTGTGTGTGTGTGTGTTTCTTGACAGACAAATGCGAGTACAATTACGAGCACAAGTATGTAACTCAATTAGTTTTTACCCCAAAAACTTTATGTGTAATAGTTGTTGCTATTGCTGCTTTGGCGCCAGTCCGATTCACGTTCTTTGGACGTTCGTCTCTGTTGAGCATTTCAATTATGGCTATGTTCGTGGTGAGTGGCTTTGAGTTGTAGCACGACCACTTCAGGAGCCCAGTCACATATAAATTTCAAGTAATTGCTTAGCAAGTCAAAGTCCTGCTCCCCTTCAGCAAAAGTCATCACAAAGTCGTCCTGCAAGTCCGCCGAGTTGTTGTAAGTAATTGCCGTCTAATTGCTTATTGAAATTATTCCTTTTCTTTTGCTTTGACTGGTAATCGATGCTTTGCGTCTTGTGACTCTGAATGCAATCGCATGGAAAAATGAAAAGTGCTCCGGGTAGTTAAGGATTAGCGATTGAGATTTTCACATAATTGGCAATGAGAAAAAGGCAAATGGCACAGTAGACTTAGATTTGTATACATGAATCCATATGCTTGAGTGTACAACAGAAAAACAACATTGAATCAATATTATTCAGAAAATCAGCCATTTTCCGATGCTCACATTTACTTACACAGACTTTAAATAAATTTAAATACATTTATCAACTCCTTCAGTTGAGGCTGTGACAAATGTTGGCCTTTTAATTTTATTAAAAAGGGTAAAGGACAACAAGCATCATTTGAAGCTGTCCCTATTGAGCAGAGCACTTTTTCAGTTATTGATGAGCTACCCCAGCAGCCGAAGGATTGATTTTATTGATTGGCCTGGCTTAAAGCGAGCATTGAATTTAAAGCAGACCCCCTCTACCAAAAACCCTTCATAAAAGTCTCTCCCGGGCGCAGCAAGAAAGATTGATGGGCTCGCTGGCGACACTTAATGTTCAGTTGCTTGGCGTCGAAAGGAGGAGTTCGGAAAGCTGCATCGTTGAAGCGAAAATCACACAAAGATTTACCCATATAAATGTCTAGCAGACTTTGGTTTTTCCTTTATTATTTGTTTCTGTTGTTGCTGACCACATTAACCGGAAGCGCCTGGTAGCAAACTTATGCAAACCATGGGGCAGATAGCGGACTAGAAACTTGGCCATAGAATGGCAACCAAGAGGCTAGATCCCCAGGACGATGTCCAAGTTTTTATGCCAGCGGCTGGCCAAGGCAGAAAAAAAAAGGCGATGAAAATGTGCAAAGCTTCCATCCTCTGGCGCCTTATTGTGCAAAGTGTTGACTTTATATCCCTCATTTAGTGGACGTAAAAAGGATATTATTAAAAGCTTAGAAAAGTAGCCATTTCCTTGCAAGTCAACGATGTCCTCATTGCCTTCGCTTCTCACTGGCTTTTTATCATTTGCTGGGCGAACAAAATACATAAAATATTAGATGCCTTCAAAAGGAATACAATACAAACTGATTTCACTCTATATAGTCCCACTGTCTCCGGACCCCATCCAGCAATCAGCCGGTTGACCAAAGTCATGTAGACAATGAGACGAACTCGCTTACATTTTTCCCTTCCTTCTTTTTTCTGTTGGTTTTCTTTTTTCTTTGGGCCGCTTTTGGTTGCGGCTCATTTGTCTTTTATGATGTTGGCTCTTTTCTGTTATTAGAACAAAAAAAAAAAAGAATGAAAAACCAAATGGTGGCAAGCAAAAAAAAAAAATTCACTGTGCGGGGACTTTGTGAAAGCGCAGCGCAAAATTGTCCATATGAAAATATTCGTAAAAAGTCCATTATAATTATAAATGAGTTGAGCACCCATAATACATTTCATTTTTTTTTTTTTTTCTTTTTGTTTGTTGTACTTTTTTGTGTGTTATTATTGTCCATGCTGCCTCCAGAGTGCCTCCATTTGGGAGTTTATTACAAGGCTTTGTCAAATTGACTGCCACATTTTAATGAGCAGTAAAAATTTGGGGCAATCATGAAAAAGAGTAGTCCACTGAGAAAGGACCGGGGGCAGATCACATTTTGACATAGAAATCTAATTTTTTATACTTTTTTTTTGTTGTTCAATATCTGTGTTGCTTTTAACTTTGAGCTGGACCCCTGTTATCAGGGGGCACATGATAAATGTAATAAAAGGCTGATATAAAAACGTGAACGAAAATAAATAAAAAACGAGATTGTTGAGAAATTACGATTACATATTTTACAATGCCCAATTGTTCTATTAAAAAATCAAAGCAAGTGTTATCCAATTCCGTTATATTTAAGCATCTGAAATCCCTTACTCATGTAAAAGAGCTTTGCTACTGGGTTATCTCTCAGAATACTGGTTGTGTATATATTTGATTGCTATTGTGTGGGTGCTTGGTGGGTTTATTGTTTTTTTGCTGGCTCTGTTTTCACTGGGGCAGCAATGCGTGTATAATTGCTCAGACAATGAGCAATTGTTTTCCACAGGGTTTTTTTTTTGTAATTTTCTTCTTATATTTTATTTTTGCACATATGTGCCTTTATTTTGTTAGCTCTTTTTTTGTTGGAGCTGTTGATGTTGCTTATTTTTGTTTTTGTGCGCACATTTTTAATACTGTTTGCATACATTCTGCAGTCAGTGTATATTTGTTATACAAAAAAGGCCTCAAAGCGTTGTTTTCGATATATGCTACTCCCTGTTCAAGCCAATTAGTTTACAAAGGACTGTCGTGGCTCCTTGCCCGTACCTGAGCCAGGATGCCGTGAGTGATGTTTTTGGGGGGAGTATACAAATTGAAAATGCATTTTAAAGCAGATGTCGGCGGAGAAAATGCCGCGGGATAGAAATTATTTTGTATACACATATATATAGACGCATTGTTGTTGTGCCAGACTTACGGGGGCGTGGACAACCAACGGAAGTGGACAGGATATTGCACACACACACACACACACATATATACACACACACAAAGTTCAGCAACTGTTTGGCCAGCCTCAAAAGTTTGGTTGCCATTTCATAATTAAGCGCGAAAATTGGGTTTACGCTTGCGGTGAGGCAGATGAGCAGACACCGTAAACTGTATGCGAAATTTGGATTCTGTGACCACCCACGGACGCCTGCAATTAGTTGGGCTATGCATAAAGCCATAATGCCATTAAAACAGCTCAAAGATAAACTACAGTTGCCGTCTGTATCTCAAATTAGTTGCAGTCTCTATAAACGCCCACGTAGCGATCCAATCAAGCGCCGTTTTATGACTCAATACGAGTGCGTCTTTATGAACTGCAGACAGGGTGAACCGGGTGAGAAATGGGCATAGGGGAAACAGGGAGTCGTTGAGTGGACTAATACAGTATCTGCACTAATTTCGTAGCTATAAAAATTCAGTTGCATGCCATAAACGTCAACGGCAGGCGACAAAGTCAACGTCCAAGTTGCGTGTTTCATTAGTTGCGAAATATGAGTAGCTCATCAAAGTATGAGTGCGCTTATACATACATACATATATACATACATACATGCCATCGTCTGTTGTGCTCATTGTGACAAATTTGGTTTTATTTCTGTGCGGCAGACAGACACAATAAAACATACAAGCGAGGCACAGTCATAGTCACAATCTCAGAAGTGAGAACGTGGCACATTTCGCCAGTTCGCCAAATGGGTGTGGCAAGTTTAATTATGTTTGCGTTTTGTATTCAACTGCACATTAATTCTTTTCCGTGTTTTGACAGCATTTGGGTTAAGGGGCTTTGGGGGGGCTACATGCTGAACACTGGCTAAAATTGCATGCAAGTTTTTATCTGTTATGGCATAATTGTTGTTAATTGTAAATATTATGAATATATACAAAATTGAATATATTATAACAAACTTAATTAGCCAAAGTACTACGTTAAACTTTTTTTCAAACAAAAAACAAAATAACTTGTAAATTATAAAGTTTGATATAACTTTCTATAAAGCTTTTCATCAGCTTACCATTCGAAATTATTTAATATAAGCATAATTTCACTAAATATACACTTTTAAGATTTCACTCACTTGGTAAATGTCCAAATACATATATATATATATATATTGGAAATTGATTTATGTATGAATATTTACCTCTCAGAAACTCTATGGATATTTTTAATTTCGCAATGATTTCTTTTAGTGCATTTACTGTTCATGTGCCCTCTCCATACCGAACACATGCAACAAAGTCAACGTCATACCCCATGCTTTGGCAAATCCCTGAGTCTTAGATGCTGCTGCTGCTACATCATCAACACGAAATTGTCTCTCATGTTGCTGCAAGTCGCTTCAGTTCATGTCTTCGTCGCCATCTCCGTCGTCGTCGTCGTCGTCATCTTAACGGGCGTATCAAATCTGACAGCCCGGTGAGGAGTAATCGCTATAGACTTTGAGACCTAGACATGCCGTATATGTATATTTTTTTGAAGACTTGAGCATACACACAATCAAATAGAATAAAGTAAATGTGCTACGAACGGAGATGCGTCCAAATATTGCTAGTGTTCAAGTTGCATTTACTTGGGATTCCGTCTGCGCTCCGAACATATCAACCCGCTACCCCCAACACCTGCTCCGCCTGTCTTTGAGCTGTTTAAAATGACGACAACTATATCCAGTGCGAGTTTGCCTTTGTCTGAGTAGATCCCTTGGCCTCTCGCCCTTTTTAGCCAGCTGCTTCATATGCGGGCTGCAAGAGCAACAATTTGACTTGATGTTGATGTTTCTTTGTTAATTTCCATGCCATGTCATTTTCTTTTTCTACTTTTTTGTTTTTTGTTTTTTTTTTTTTTCGTGTCTTGCGTAAATGTTTAGTACGTGTGACAAATGTTGAACTTGTACAATTGTCTCTATAGCCAGCATTTAGCAAAAGTTTCAGTGTTTTATTTTTTTCCATGACACATGGGGGCAAAGATTTGTGTTGACTTTGAAGGTATTGCATAAGAGGAGAACAACGAGGGGGCTAGTGAAAAAGAGAGGTGAGCAGAGTTTTCGAGAAACGTTTATGTTTGAGTTACACGACATTTGCTGTCTGCAATTAATTTGAAATGCTTTTGGAGCCTGTTGTTGCTGTCATTCTTTAAATTGTGCGATATGCTTTAGACATAAAGACACTTATGTATAATTGCTTGAAAGTTGTGGCATCTTTAGATAATAAGCAGCATGAAATACTTAAACATATAGCCCTTAATGAACTATGTGAAACAGCTAGTATATTTTTACGATTTTTATTTAATTTAAATATGTTATTGTTTCAGAATAACTACTATGGCAAACTGTCAACTGAAAAGGTAAGCGTTGAGTTTTTCATTCAATAATTTCGCCAAACAACAATAATGAGTCCGAGCACGTTCTAAACTGTGAGCATCGTTGAGATATCAAAGATTGCCCGAAAGTTCTTTGAATAAGTTTTTGCGAGTGTCATGACTGATTCATTGTTATAATTATAAATTCAATGCCCCTAGGTGCGTAGCTCATTTCACATTTTAACCTGCAGCGAAATAATTCAGAAAGTCGAAAACAAATTCGATGGTTTGCACCACCCGCTGACACCAAATGCTCCTTAAGGCGCAGCACGCCCCGCACTTAATTACGAGTTACAAGGGGGTGGGCAATGCCAATAAGACCTGACTCTCTCTGAGTGTGT
The DNA here is from genome assembly GCA_035041615.1 of Drosophila anomalipes. Taxonomy (NCBI): domain Eukaryota; kingdom Metazoa; phylum Arthropoda; class Insecta; order Diptera; family Drosophilidae; genus Drosophila; species Drosophila anomalipes. The sequence goes on from JAWNKZ010000041.1 coordinate 12,588,650, forward strand.
TTTGTTTTCGGCTTGTAGGGGGGGTAGGTCACATCTTTTTTCGATTAAAAACTTTTATGCCGTTGCAAACGCGAAAGTGAGAAATGAAAACTCCAAAGTCGAGAGGCTTCCTCGGCAATTGTCAGACATCCACTTAACTTGACGGCGAGAATTCTAACGAAAATTTTACGACAGATTAACGAACGATTAACGGTATAACGTGGCGCTCTGCCTCGTGCTGTACGTGCTCACGTGCCACATCCCCCGATACCCGCTCATCCAGCTCATCCTGAAATCCTAAATCCCGATTCCAGATGTTCGTTGCTCGTTGGTCGCTACTAGGAATTTATATTTTGCAGGTGATTTGTCGCATAAAATTCAAATAATTCATAAGGCGAGTGCCGAGAGCGAAAAATAACAAGCAACCCACAATACCAGCAACCCCCCTTACCCGACACACGGTTTGCTCAACCGCGTTGCCAAACGCCAAAAAGTATGCAGCAAAATGTGGTGACGGCAACGTGGCGTATGCGTGCTAAAAACTTTTTTGTCAGCTCCAAGTTGCCGAGTTGGGTTACAATGGGACGCCGTTTTCGAATAGACGCAGCCCCTCCCATCCTCCCTCCGCCCCCTACAAAGTTTGACATTTTCAAATGTTTGCTGGTTTCTGTACCACGCCCATAGACAGCTTACCACTTACCTCCTGCTTCAAAAATATGTATTTATATTTGTCACATTTCGCCAGCATTTTGTGCAGCCTCAAAAAATGCGAAATTTGTATTTTCGGGGCGTATATCTTGTATCTGCAGGATTTGTATCTGATTTGCGGTTGCGAATGGACCCATTTCCAGTTGTGTGGCAAGGTTTGCCTTACGTTGTCTACACTGTAATGTGTTAACGGATATGATATGGATACGAAAAGAAACGGTTTTTAGTGCAGCTTCTCGCTTAAACTCTTCTGTGTGTCTGCTTCCAACGAAGATTAGGGTCGTTAAGTTGGAGATCAGCTTGTGTTCAACCTTGTTAATTGTAGTTTATGATACATTTTCAGTATTTGTTATTTAATTTTGAAAACTCTTGGACGTAAAGATTTAAAAATATTTTTATTAATATCAAGAGCCAAACCATTCGCAGTTAACGCTCTGAAATGTGTTTGTTAACAAATTTAAATTTTAATAATTTTAAGTAAGTATCATATGCAGGACAACAATTTACCAACCCATTCAGCAAGCTTTGCAGATTTGTATTGAGCCCATTTTTTATCTAAATTTTAATTTTGTGCCTTGACGTTTTTTGCTTTCTACATGGCTTTTGACCCGCAATTAAGATAGTTGCCTCACACTCATACATAATGTGGTATGAGGAGGTATTTTCAAGATATGCGAGCTGAATTTGTTGCGGTCGCCGCTGGCAGTGCTGTCGGCAACGCTTTTGTCGTTTCATTTGCATGCTTATCAGGCAAGCGTCCCTGCCACCAAATGCTGGCTACATAAAAGTTTGTCTCGGTTTTTTCTGATTTTTTCTGTTCTTTTTTTTTTTAAATTTTTTTTTAGTTGTGTTTATCTTTTGTCACATGTGTGTGTGTGTGGTGGTAGATGGTCCGATAGGCGTTTTGGGGTGGCACTTTGTTCATTTCTCTTTTTTGCAGCTGTTGATTTTTGATATATGCGTCCCAATGGTGTTGTTGCCATTTTTGGAATCTGTCTGTGACTGCTACTCATTGCTGGTTGTCGCGTTTCAATGCGTTTGACTTTTTGCGCGGTTTGATAAGTGTGCTTAACTGTGTCAAGTGGATGTGGATGGATAAAGTGCTGGCAGGAGATGAGTTTGCTGTGCAATCAAAAGTGGGCAGGAAATGTGCGTAGCTTTGCAAGTTTTGTTGCCACAGGCACAAGTCGAAAGCACAAAACAAATTGCTGCGCAGTCTGAAGTGCTGACATTTGGAAAGTGTCACTGAAATGCTTGTAAATGATATGATAGAGTAATGATTGTTGCTTGATTTTGTATCTAGCCGTAAAACAACTAATGGATGCCGCACGATTTACAAAACTCATACAAATGTATTCTATTTATCTTCAGAATTAGATTTATTTGCGCCTTAAAGTTGCAAGGAATGTTGCTGTTGGGCTACATTTAACAAGCTTTCTACTTAAACGAAACTAGCCATTTTTAATTCAGCTCCATCCACTTTCGGTTATTTAGCAACCTATTAAAAAAGCATCCGTTTATCCCATATAATGCCCAACTAACCAATTAACATATTAGTACTTACGCACACAAGCATCCACGATTAACCCACTTCCGTTGTAACTTTTTATATAAAAAGTAAAATTTATATATACACGAAATCTGTGCAAAAATTGTTGGCACAGACATTCAGCTTAAAAGCTGCATAAAATTAATTGTAATTAAAAATTAAAATGAATTTAACATTTTTAATTATTCAATTTGCTTTCATAATAATTAAAACAAATGTTTGGCCGACTGCTTGCCAAAACAGAAACCAGCACACAAATGAGCCTTCCTCTCTCTGCCTATTTGCGCTTTACTCTTTCGGCATTTTCATGTGTCGCGTCAACCATGAGAATGATAACACGCCAAATGTGCGGCTAATTGTTTTAGGGGTTGGGGGGTTTAGTATTTGGTTTGGGGTTGATTGTGTGCCTCATTCAATTTCCCAAAAGATGCCACCAAATGTCGCCCAATTTTGTGAGGGCTTCGCTGTCGCGGTGCCAGTTGCCAATTGGAGCCAGTTTCGCTCCTCTCTAATGAGTTAATTTGCAATTAGCTGCGTTTCAAATGCAAATGCTTTGTACACATAACGACAACAACAAGAAAAACAACAATGGCATGGCCATGTGAAGTTTATCAAACGAAATGAAATGTTTTCTAACGATGCTATCAAATGGCTCTCAAATCGTTTGAATATATTATCCTAAAGGTAATTAATGCATAAATCATTAAATTTAAATGCACTACATTCATAACTATAATAATAATGCTGTATATATTTTAAAATTGTGCAATATAAGTGATTACTATAATAATCAACTTCTTTATGAAGCTTTTCAAATTTTATTATATATTTTTTATTATTATTATTTTTCAACAATTATCACAAGAAATTCAAAAAAGAAACATTTTCACTTACATAATTTCAACACCTTATCAGAATACCTAACAATAAAACTTTTTTTTGAGCATATAAATGTTATGTGGACATATTTGGACTCATCCATCTCTTAAGAGCCTGCAAATAAAATTTGAACCAAATTTAAGCACTTAAAAATGACTCTAATAGCTGTGATAAAAGTTAGGAAAAAAACCTATAAGAAAATTGGGGCCGAGAGTGCACGACTAGCATATTTCCTAGTTGTAGAGTATCTAGATAGAGACAAACAATTATTTGAAGCATGAAATATCACTTGACTTCTAAGTTTTCCACACTGTAAGTATGATAAGCCCTGAAACAGCCAATAAATATATAGCGTATAATCAACAACAATATGAGTTCCATTCAAGTGCAGCGCAAATGCATTGACAATATAGAAACCTATCAGATTCATATACTAATACATATACATATATGTATATAAGTGCATGCGTCAGTCTGTGTTGGTGTGTGTCATTTTCTTAAACGCTGCACAATGGTCAACAAATTTCATTTGACGACTCTGTCGGAGTGTTGGCAAGGACGCTTTAGTTGCAAGGACCAAGCTCGTTCCCCAAATAGACCAGATGTGTGTCAATGTGTGCTTTTCTGTGTCGTTTTAGTGAAATTGCAGAAAATTGTTTTCCATTTCGTTTCATTTTGTTGTTGCTTCTTCATTGCAAATGTGCATTCAAAATTTATTGCAGGCAAAGCACAAAATTAACTGCATACACTCTGTCTCGGGGGCAGTAGTGCCACGCCCCTTTAGAACTGTTGCTGTTGACAATTGAAATAACAATTTGCTGTTTTCCTGCTTTTCCCCCGAGCACTTTGCCTAGCTTCCTTTTCATTCAATTTTGCCTTCAATTTTGCCAAGTTGCCAACATTTTGTAAGCAACATTTCGTAAAAGTGGACCAAGCCAGAGATCCAGGAAACGGCCAATAAGTTGCTGGACCTCAGCTTAAGTCCCATAACTAGCTGCAATTCAGAGTTATTGAAATGTTAAGCAATTGCTTAGCCTTTGGCTTGAGAATACCATATTTGTAACTTCGGAAGTATTTGGTTGTTATCCCGATAAGATATTTAGATCAAGTAAGTTCAGAATTTGTAGATACTTTATATGTTTTGGCAAAATTATGTAGAAATGTAACTCCTATAATATAATTTGTTGATATCGTTGTGAAGCTATCATTGGGATTATGCAGTTATTATTATATAGTACAGCTGTCATTTCTCTTGCCCAATCTCCGGCACCTCAAGTTGAAATCACATTTCACTAACTTGTTCAATACTTTAAAGTTTTTTAATTTTGGCAATGGCATCTGTATTATTTTAACTACTTTGGCAAGAAAGTTATCATTATTTCCCAAGGGCTTGCCTGATAACTTCACGTCCTTTTGCCATTATAATTTGCCATACACATTTATCTTGTTCAGCTGCTTTGTCACTGACTACTACAACTCATTTGAAAGAGCTGCCAGGCAGCTGACCTAGCTCATCAATATACTCGGAAACAATTTAACCCCTTCAAGCTAGCCGAAAATAAATGTGCCAAAAATAGCAGCAAGACAAAAATGGAAATGGGTTTCTACTCAACACTTTTGAGAGAGACCAAGACCAATCAACATACTGGTCTCTGGATTTTAGCAATTGATTGATTGCGTCAATGAGTCTCTTTTGCAATACTAAAAACACTTTCCTCAAAATGTAATTAACATAAGCTGCTTATGGGAGGCGAATGCTTGAGAGCTGCGTTCGTTTTGTGGTTCGATGCTTTCACTTTGTATTTGCTGGCGATTAATAAATTAATCAAAAGCAGAGGTGTTGGAACGAAAGCGAAAATCAGTCAGCCAGTCAGGCAATAGCTTGACAATGTTCCATTTCCCGTCTGGCAGCGTGTCCTAAGCGCACTCAACTATCAACAAATCAGTCAAAGTCTGGGTTTTGAGCTGCCTTCAATTTGCAGTTTCGTGCGTGTATCTGGTGGCTAAAAAAAAAGATAGCTGTGTGCAGTCAACTGTTATCTCTCCAATTTGCCCACTCCAACATCCTTTCCGCGTATCGCACGTGCACACATGAGCCGACCACGCCCCCCCCACCTCTATGGGGAGACAAACAAGCATATAAATAATTGAAATGTTCACCCAGACCCAGACCAGGGAGCCATCATCATCGTGGCACTTTGGCAAAATTGCAGCACTTTCTGAAGTGTTGCTGCTCGGTGGTTGGGTGGTTGGGTGGTTGGCCTCTGCTGACCCTGCTGGCCAAGCATTAAGCAATCAAACATTTGATTTTCATTTATCGTGTAATCAAGCGTAAAAATAGCTTCGTGACCAAAGTAACTCATCATCGCTGTCCTCGTTCCTCTCACAGTTCCTATATATCCATCCTATCTGCCTGCCTGCATGTGTCTGTTTGTGTGTGTGTGTGTGTGTGTGTGTGTGTGTGTGTGTGTATGTATGTGTGCTGCTGCTTCTGTCCACTTATGGATGGTGTTGATGACATTACGACCATTTGATTGCTTCATTTTTTTTTTAAGCCACGTGCATCCATCACGTCGCCTTTTTTGCTCTATATAAAAAATGCTGATTATTTGGCCAGTGGGATAAGCGATGTGTCCGAATCTCTACTGGGTCATTAATTGCTTGGGTTCAAGAAGCTAGGACTGTCAGCAAAATTGATGCCTGCTACTCTTGGCTGGTTCAGTGAGTAGTTCAGTTAGAAGTAGTTTGACGCATTCACTTTTATCATTTCGGTAGAGAGCAGCAGGGACTATTTGCAGGAACAGTTCTGCCTTGGAGTTGATAATTTGATACGTTGTGATGACTAACTTGATTTTGTATGTTAATAAATGGTTTTCATTTTACTAATGGTGAGAATGTTTGAGTCCAAATAGTCAACTGGGAGATACGAAATTTTGCTGTTAATAGCGCCAATAGCATATCTGATTAAATAGTTTATACAAGAGTCGAAGTAAATAACTCTCTGTTTTTCAATTTATCGTTGTTTAATTAATTTGCTTAATCAATTTAGGTCGCATCAGCATTTAGTGTATGTGAAACCTGTACTTGGAATTGCTTTAAATACAAATACAGTCCCTCAGTTACAGTTCAACACCTAGCCAGCTTTGATGACAATGATATGTATTGAAGCCCCAGCCAGGTATTGACACTTGATGAATGCTTCGCTGGCGTTGACAATGCCGTTCATGTCTCTGACATGTTTACACTCTGTTGATTCTCAAGTTCATCATCATCATTTGGTATTTGAGTACTAACGACCTTAAAATGTGCAGTTTTATTTCGGTTAAAAAGAGAAAAAATGTACAATGTAGAAAAATATAAACATCTTTACGCTTGACGCTCTTCGTGGTTTATCATAATATTTGGCACTGTTAAAGAAAAATTCGAGGCTTGATCGTCTTCAGGGTCTTGCCAGACGGCAGTTGTCAACACGTGCATAATTTTCAGTGTAGAAAAGGTCACAAATGGCAGCGTTGTTGTCGTAGCTCATCTCGGCCACCTTGAATTCCGGATTGATGGCAATCTTAAGTATGTATGTGCCTCGTGGCAGTTCTGTGATATCCACCCACTGGCAGTCCAGATTGTACAGATAAACATCCGAGCAATTGACAGAGATGCCTGATGATAACGTTGTTAAAGTTTCCGTTTCAATGATGATCAAGTTCTTCTTAAATTAATTATTACCTTGATCGCCAAAGTTGGCGCAGTTGTATTTCTTGTGAACGCCGTGCAGGCAGCTGCTGTCTTCCAGGCAGAAGGATGCCTTGTGACCCTGGGCAACTTTGCGACCCTCTAGATCGAATATGTCAAAGGTGGCAAACACTTCCATGCTGTGAAAGTGCCTGCAAGAAGAGAATATATATAATCTTAAGCACAAGTTGGGCTAACTTATCGCTATGCTTACATATGACACATATGCCACTCCCACTGGCTCTTCTCTTTAAAGGGTCTGAAGTCCGTGTTGCCCGCATTTATGGCAGCTGCCGTGAACTTGAGTAGCCTTCGCCTCTGGTATCGCCAGCTGGGATCGTCGCGCTGGATTTGATAGGCCTCATTGGAGACGCAGTTCTCCTCCATGGCGCACTGCATAAGCAGCATGGGGCGATCCTCTAAGTGGGCCGTCTGCTCGATCTCATAGAAGTCCACAACCAAATCGGGCGATAGATAATCACAGATCACAGCAGCCACATGCTGTCGACTTCCATGACAGCTGACAATCCCTCGAACATGATTGTGGTGCAGGCAATCCGCCAGCTCCGTTTCATTTCCATAGCACTCTGTGCCACTGAGCATGGGTCTTGAGATATTGGCGCCTCCGAAGTAGTCTGTCTGAAAGGCCTCCCGAGCATAGCCCAGGTCCAGCTGGCGGCAGACAACATTCGCCTCCAACATCGACCAGCCATCCGCACAAATGCTGCCCCAGCGCTGGCCATCAATCCGAACCTCAACACGTCCCTCGTTTCTCGAGCGACCGCCTCGCAGTCTCACATATAGCCGTGAACTGGGATGTATGGGAAATTTGGGCAGTGGTCGATCATCGAAAGTTGCGGGCTCAGCTCTTAGAGCCTCCGTAGTTGGGTTGCACATAACGCCAGCTGCTTCGCTCGGCTCACAGTCGTTGACTCCCCAGCCATCAAAGTGGCACTGGGTCAGCTCCTGTTCGTGTCCCTCGCAGAACAGATTGTCCATCCAGTAACGACGACGAGCGGGTCCAAAGTAGCCACTGTGCGTAAAGCGACGCAGACCCGCGAAGCCCAATTGGCGGCAGACAATTCCACCCTCAGTTGCGTCCCATTCGTCGTCGCAAACGGCTCCCCATTTGTTGTTGTGCAGCACCTCAATGTTACCTAGGAGAGGGTTAGAAAGATTTGATATGCTTGTGGTATCGGCATTGATTACGTAAGGAATTAAATCAAGTACCTTCATATTCGGCATCACCGCCAACAAGACGTATGGCGCCCTCTTCCTTGTTCAGGGTTTTGATATACCGTTGAATGAGTTGTTGTTGCTCTTGTCGCGCATCCTGCAGCGATTGATGCACCACTGCTGCGGCCAAGTGTACGCCAATCAGAATCAGCCACAAAACACTTACTGCCAACATCTAATACTATATATTTATGTATTTGTATGAATTATGTTCGACAAATCTGCGATTTTTGCTATTTGCATTTGCATTTGTTCGGCTCGGCGTGTGTTTGAGAACTGAACTGAACTGAATACGCAGCAAAGGTTCAAACGAAAATTAAATAGCAACTGAAATCATTTAACTATGAACTTCAGGTAAGCTCAGGCCCGCTCTGGCAGTGGCATCTACTTAGATGTATCTAGAAATACACACATGTGCGAGTATCTGTTGCGGTTCAGAAGCTCGCTCAAAAAATGCTCAAAACGCTCAGCTGACGTCAACTGACGGACAAGGGCGTCGATTGAGAGCGTCTATATTGCCATATAAATAAATCGCATACATTCTGTAATACGATTTGTGTCTGTCAGCAGATTGACAGTACATCTATGGCAATAATGTCATTTTCAGAAAGATATTGATGCACTTCACACAAGCTGAGATTCGAATCTTTCGATAGTGAACTGTGCGCAGGAGGGTAATGGTAAGCTATTGTTGATAAGATCCACAACTAACTGCACAACTTTATGCACTCATTTAACTACACAAAGTTCGCTCAGTGGAGGCCAGAGAGACTTAAATTAAGTGCTGATCCATAAACAATGTTAAGGGAGACAAACTAAAGCTTGTTTATTATACTCAAATCGTGCCTGCAATAATAATAATAATAATATTCTGACTCGGATAGCAACAATTATAAACTATTTCTCAGACACATGACGAGCATTTAATGAGGCTTCCTGTATTGCCCCCAATGCATGTTTGTTTGCCCACTTCAGCGATTTTCATACGACATTGCAAAATCAGAAAACAAACCAAAACGAAAATATGGAAAACTATGCCATAATTCAGTCCCTGAGCACACAGAGTATTGTGACACACTACATCTATATACGAGAAATATGTGTATTGTAGTTTTAGTTGTTGTTGTTGTAGTTGTTGTTGTAGTTGTTGTAGTTGTTGGTATTTCCAACGTTTATCTCTATCTGCATGCACAGCTGGCAAACTCATCAAGGGAAACCCATTATATTTGGCATGCAGCCATTTGAAACGCCGCAAAACGGCAAACGGCCAACATGCAACATTGAGAAGTGAACTTGACACTGAAACAAAGACCAGTAACAATAAAAACACAACAACAACACCAACAAATGAAAAATGAAAACGCGGTAATGACGTCTGGATTTGTCTCGGTTGTGAGTTGCATGTGGGTTGATTTGCTATGTGTGTTGTGTTGGTTGGGTTTGAGCTCATTAGCAAAAGTGCTAATCGTAATTGGAAATCTAACCCGATTAGGTCAGCGGAAGAGAGCACACACCAAAACAGAATGAAAGAGATAGAGAGAGAGAGAGAGAGAGAGAGAGAGAGGAGAGGAGGAAATATACAAATCCATTGAAGCGTGCCCCAAAACAGCCGTTGAATACATTTTCAAGATCAATCACAAACACAAACAAGTACAGAAAAGTAATAAAATTTGCTATTGAAATAACAGAAAGAGATATTTAAAACTGAGTTGTATGATGAATTTGATACATTATATTCTAGATATCCCAGCGTTCATAAAATCTGCTTTATGACTTAATCGCAGCAAAGTAAAACTTTAAGATGTACTACTACTATCGAATCCTTACACGAAGTGGCTATAAATATTAGCGAGGCACAATTAATTGGATAAACGTTTTATGATATTGAATTATGATGGCTGGGGCTGGGGTCATTCTTTGCTAAGAAACTTTGCTCCGAAATTCCCACACAATTCAAACGGCCAATTTTATGAGTGCGTAAATTCCAATGGCAGTTGCCAAAGGCGTATGGACAAGGACAAACAATCCTTGTGCTTTACTCCTTGGCTTTGCAGTAAAAGCAGCAGCAGCAGCAGCAGCAGCGTCATGCACCAAGGTAATAAAATTCGATATAAAATCGTGTAATAAAATCATTACTGGCCCTTGGTCTCTGTACCAGGGCACTAAAATCAAACTGGTCTGGGAACGCCAACGGCATCAGGCAGCAAAAAATCGGGCAGGCGGCAAAGGATATGACCCAGTCTCAATACCAATACCAATCCCAATCCCTATTCCAATCTCAAGCTCAAGCCCAAGCTCAACACATAAAAATCGCAATGTGTGCCGCTGGCTAAGCGAAGCGACAAGTTAAAAGAGCATCGGCCACAGCCGCAGCATCCTCCGAAGATGGGGGAAGCTGTAAAAAAAAAAAAAAATGGAAGAAATGAAACCAGCGCGAAAATAATTTGTGTGGGTTCTTTATTCATTCGCAGTGCTTGAGGGCCCCGGCGTAGGAAGTGTAATAATAGGAAGTAAAAGAGCAAAAACTGCTTAAAGGATATTGAAAAGCGATAAATTGTCTTATTACTTAAGTGAGCCAGATGATTAGGTTAGTCTTGCAACGGCCCCTGTGTCTCATTAAAGGAGTTCAATTCGACTCGGTGCGCGCAAACCGAAAGTTAATAAGCTCAATAAACTACAGCAAAATTTAATATTATTATAAGTGCAATTAAATGTTGGAAGTATTAATGGCGAGTTCGACTGAGCGATACGCTGTAATTATGCTACTTGTATTCGAATTATTGATAAGATACATTTTTCTAAGCATTTTTGACTATATACAAGGTTTAGCAGCAATTATCAAAGATGTGGTCAAATAAACAATAACAAAAATAACATTATTTACTCATCCACCTATCAAGATAATTCCCTAAAATAATAGACATTACATTCCGATATAACAAACTTCTAATTTGTTATAAATTAACCGCTGCTGTCAGCGGTCCAGTGAAATCTTTCAAAACAAAGCTTGCTTGTATATTATTTTCAGTTGCCACACACACAGCCAGACACAGACTGGTAGGCCATAAGTTCATTTTGTACAAAGCCCCACAAAATGACATTAAAAGCTGTGATATCTCTTTATAATGATATCATGTATGGGCGCTCATTTGAACATTAATAAAAATTGTAGGCCGCTGACAGTATAAATGTCACCAAAGTGCTATTAAAACTAAATTATAGCCGACATAACCATGATTCATTAGGACAAACTCCGAGACGCCGAATAAGTAATCATAAAAAATTCCAAAATGTGGCAATAACTCGCAAATTTGTAGCTAGCTTAAATATAAATGAAAGAATTGTTTATTAATTCGTAATATGAAGGCAAATCATAAAGAATGAACAGCAGAAGAAAAAATGTGGCAAGGCGTGTTCGGTTTTGAAAACGTGCCAAAAAGTTCACAATTATCGAATGCCTCTGCTTGAATACCCTTTTTATGCGAATTTCAATGGAAAACGGTGCTGGGACTGGAACTGGAACTGGGAGAGGCTTGGCTGGGGTTGAGGCTGGGGCTGGGTTTGGGGCATCAAAGTGAAATAATGAAATTTAAATGCGCCTTATGCTTTGGCAAACTCAGTCAGTTGGACACACGAAAGTACGAAGCAATAAAAACAATAATGAAAACAGGCGAGAGACAATCGCTGAATTGAAACCAAAGGGGCAGGGCATTGAAATGGATCTGTTTTCGTTTGGAATTATAATGAGCTTTATTTTGATATTATGTTTTTCTCTATATTCTCGCAGCGCATTCCTAGAAAAATATTGTGAAAAGATAATTAAATTTGCTGCAGCATTTGAAATAATTGCTTAATAAATATAAAATTTGGTTAGATATCTCATTATAGTTGAACTTTTTTTGACAGTGAGTATCAGTTCGTTTCTCTACTACCTTAAGTATTATTTTACAGTTTTAAATCTCAAAATTGGGAAGAATAATAAATTTTGTAATTGGTAAAAACGATTTATTGAAGCGTTTAAATACGCATGAACTTCCAGACAAGCTGTTGATCTGCGACAAACCAATGCCAATGCCCAGTCAGTGTATATGTATGAATATTGGAGATATTGTATATAAATAGCAGGTGGCATTTCCTGTCTTGTGCACCATTGGCCACACATTTTCGATGTTGTAATGCAAAGATTGTGTTTTGTTTTGTTTTTTTTCTTTGTATGACAATAAATTCAAAATACAATAAGAGGTAAATATTGTAGGTATTAAGTTTGAGAGGGCTCTCTAGCAAGTAGCTTGAACTTTACAAATAATAAAAAAATCCATTACAAGCTGGATTTTGCTGTAAATACTTGTACATGTTGTTAATACCCTTCAGAAGGCTTAGTTGTGATGTGTGCTGAAAGCGAGATAGCTTGATCTTATAGCTTGAGCTATAAGATTAGGCATGATGAACACATTTAAAATAAATATCCTTCAGTTTAAATAAAATAAATTAATATATGGATATTTACATATTATTATTTTTTTTTTTGGCACAGCAAAAATGGCTTCTTATTTTGTTTGTATATACAGTTATTTATTAAAAATGTGTTCTTATATTTACTGATGTAATTTCATTCCGCTTTTATAATAAATATACACATATGATAGGGTATTTAAGATTCCATACACAGAAGATATCTTTAAATTCTGTTTTCTGTGGCTTATTTTAATTTCGTTTTGCTCTTTTCTGTCTATCGAATGCCTGCGGCTGGGCCGTGCCAGGGATTTGCCACAAAACTTTTGCGCTTATTTTTTCGTCTGTCTCCAGACGCAACAACGACGGATAGACTCCGACCCGACGTCGCAGTCTGAACTTATGTGTGCAAATATTTATTTTAGGATTTTTATGAAGTTGACGAAAAATAAATCAAAAGCAGAAGCCGGAAAATCGCCGTGTTGCGTCTTGGTTAATAAAACTCAACTTATACAGAGTCAGCTTGCTGGCTGGCTGGCTGACTGGCTGGCTGACTCACTAGTTTGTTTGCGTCAAGAGCCGTTGGACTGTCATTTAAAATTCTTTAATAAATTATTTGAAAAATCTCAACGTGAAAATCAATTAATTTTTTGTTTGTTTTCCCCCCCTTTCTTGTCCACCCATATGTATGTAGTTAATTGAATATTCCAAACAATAAATAAGCTGCTACATGCATTAAAGTTTTAAAAAATAGCACACATTCATATACACAGGCCCTCAATTCCATTGTTGTATCGGTTGAATTCACTGGCACAGACCAACCATAGGTTATAGCCCATAATGGAAAATGTCCCTGATGCGAACTAAATGAATTATGTAACATGTCTAGCCATTTAGTGCCATAATTCAGAGCAATCTATACCAGCAGACACATCAAAGCCGGACAAAACGAGCCTAGTTTAGGGCGTAAGCGGACCCACTTCGGCTGAGGAGGAGGATCCTAAATTGCTCTGCAGCGAGACAAATTGCATTTGCATAGGATAATTGGAATTGCATATTGAAAAATATTTATGCCTTGAATCAAAAAAAAAAAAAAAAGGGGAGAAAAAACGATTGAAAACAATAATTTGTTGGCGGTTTTGTGGTCTTTTCTGTGGCAGCTTGTTGGTAGACAGTGTGGGCTTATTGATATCAACTGGCACGTGTAGGGGCAAAACAAATTGAGTTTTTGCAAAAATTGAGAACCGTTTTTGTTGAACAAATTGGTATGGATTTAGCAAGCAAACTTTAGCTATTATGGCGCATATAATTGGATCAAGTATTAAGCGTAATTGATTTCAAAATGACATACTTCTTATGTTTATTTTTCTGAACATATTTTTGGTTTACCTGTCATTTGGCATTTGTTAAGGTATTTTAGATAATATTGCTTTTAAAAATTGCTAAGACAGATCGTTAATGTCTTGAAGATGCCCGTCGCCGTCCGTTTAGTTGAGGCCTTGGCTATTGTCACCCTAATGGCCATAATCACTTGCGTTTCTCTTGGCGTCGTCATTGCTCAGCGAACTCTGAGCTTAACAATTAATTTCATAGAAGTGAGTACGAAAGTCCTGCGTGTGCTTGTTCTTAAATTTAACATCTCTACCTTCCTTAGCCAGCAGCTAACATCCTCGATGTGTTACTGATAATGACCGAAAAAATTTTGGTCGGTGCGTTGGCTTTCACTGTTACTCTAATCAATATTGTCAGCAATGGATTGCATATGATTGGAATTGCGTGAGACATTCATTTAATGTGCACTAAGCTGTCAGGCTAAATTAACTTAATGTTCAAGTCTATTAAATTAATATCTGTGCAAAACTTGTTTTTCTATTACATTTTAAATACATGGAAACCATCGCTGCAATTTAAAGTCGGCTTTGGTCTTTTAGCAAACCATCGAAAGAGAAAACGAAACACGAATTTATTAAGGCACCGCCCTAATATTCAATCAAACAATTTTACGCCCCAATAAATATTTCTAACCTGCAGGCGGCAAAGCTACAGAATGCGCTCAATTGCAGCAAATTTGCGCCTTGCCTGTAAGTGGACGAGCTGAAAAAAAAAACAAGCGAAAATACAGAGTAAACCAAAATAAAAATAAATTTATTTTAGCCACAAAATACGAACTTTGCTCGAGGATGTGCATAATTTTAGTGGCCGCACTCCTCTCTCTCTCTCCCTCGCTATATCTCTCTCCCTCTCTCTCTCTCTCGCTCTGCAATTGTTTTTATTATATTTTTCTCACTTATATTTTTGCCCGGCATGCCAAAAGCCGCCTTTAATGTTTTAACACCTTTTCTGCTGTTTATTCTATTATTATTTAGTCATTTATCAGTGCCGCAGCATCGTTGCCAAACTGGACACCATTGGGACAAGCACGATTCATGCTGTGTAGGAGTTGTGCGTGGTTGTTGTTGGTGTAATTTTTGTTTTGATTTAGTGGCAATTTCGTGCAAAAAAATTCTTCAATGCCTCGGGGGCAAAGTTAAAAACAAGCAGATTACGGACGGAAATTGAAACGGCTCGAGATGCCAGTTAACAAGCGAAAGAACAATAACAGCTCAGTCACCCGAGGGTCAGATAATATATATATATATGTATATACCCTGTATCCATTAAGAACTGGTAAAATTGGCAACTTGAAGTTGTGCCAATGTATGTATGTAACCAGCGGTAAACAGCCTCTCTTATATTGCTGTAGCAGCTTGTTTCATTTTAAGCAATACATAATAAATAAAATTTAGTTAAACATATTGCGATACCAATCAGAAATAAATGTCCTCTCACTGCGCTCATCACATGCACTGAAGCTGAGAATGCCCGATTCGGCCGCATAGTCGAATTGGTAAACCGCATTTGGATCATCTATTTGCATTATATCGCGAATCCGTTGTAAGGTGTGCGACATAAACCTTATGCAATTGAGCATCACCTACAAACAAGTGAACAATAAAGAAGCGAAATATTAGATAATTCAACTACTCACGCTTTTGCTAAGTACTCGAGATGTGAGCTGCACTTTGATGTTCGATACACAATCAGAGTCGTTTAAATGAGCTACCTGAAATTTATGAATATCCTTCAAAATGCAATCTGACCACCACATTACTGACTGCTCAACACTCGGCTTGGCATTGCCCGCATTGTTGGTAAGGAGTACTCTGCATTCCTCGAAACGTTCCATTATTCTAAGAGTGATAACAACATTAGAAAGTTCAATCATCGATCACAAGTGAAGTACGCACTGATTTTGTTTGTCATTGCTGGCGCCCAATAATGAGCCATAAGCCACAGACAGTTCTCCAATTTGGCCTCCAAATACACCGTAATACGTACCACCATCAGTTCTTAACGTTGTTGGATTATCGGGTGTTTCTATAACGAATTAAATTAAATTAGATTGCGATGTGCGATTTAGTCAACGTTTTTTTTTGTCATCACCTGAGAATATAATTTGTTTTAGCTTCCTCTCCAATGCCTTGCAAGCCTGTAGCTTTTGTGATTCCGGCGAAGTAGTTTCCGGGTCCTCAGGCTGGGCCAGGCACAAGTAGACGGTATTGAGATACCTGGTGCCCAACACTCTCCAGTTGAGTTTGCTGTAGAGTGTGCATAAGAGAGTTTGGAGCACCATGTGCTGGGTGACTATATCTGACGCCACTGGTTGCATAAACCTTGTTCTGTTGATCATTAAAATCGGATTGTCTCTGATAAAGTACAGTATGTTGTCTAAATAATCAGCATATGGCTCATCGGGCTGTACGGGCAATGTGGGTGGCATATTAATAGTTAAGTTTAGGGTTTCTTTTTTTGGCATTTTATAAAACTTTAACTCTTTTTTCTTTGAGCTATAAATTTGACCCAACTCCACACTAAAGTCACCAAATTTTCTATACTTTGGAATAAGCGGTTGCTTAAATTCATCATTTTGCAATAGAATTATTTTGCTAGTTTGCATAGTAACTGTTACACTAAGCAAATATTTGTACAATTGGAAAATTATTATCAAACTTCTGGACTTGACAGTTTCAAGCGTATGGTCGCAAAATGTACTGCTAAAAGTGTGCATATGATGATGGTCTTACTTTTGATAGTTGCTAAAGGAGGTTGGTCGATACGAAGCAAGGTTGCATTGACAAAGTTATCGTTGAAAGCTTCAGTAATGAGACGCTGGCTTCTGCCAGTTACATACTGTGCACAGCTCCGTTATAGCCCCCTAACCCATTTACGTATTGCCAGAATTACGCATATAATTTTCTAGTATTAAAAATAAATAAAAATACGAAATCATTTCCAAATTCATGGGCATTGATTGCCTTTATTTCAAATATATATTTTTTACTCTGGATCTAAAATTTTAAGTAAGAGAATCTGCTTCTGGCACTTCGGGATCCTGTCTGGTCTCTGTGCCTGTGACCATCTCTGGCTGTTCCGTTGAGCTGCTGCCAGCTTCAGCTTGAGTGCCCGATTCCTCCTCCGGCTGGTTGCAGGCACACGAGTCGCGAGTGTTTGCCTCAATCCACTCGTTAAAGCTGCTAACGCGCGTGTAGACGCCGGGTGAGCCCGGCTGGGCGCAACCTTCGCCCCAGGATACAATGCCCGCCAGTTGATAGGATTGCGCTGCGCCAATGACATGCATCGGTCCACCGCTGTCGCCTTGGCAAGAATCCTTGCCGCCCTCAGCGTAGCCCGCACAGATCATATTGTCGGTGATCTTGTCGTTGCCATAGTTGCTCTCGCGACACTCCTGCTGGGACAGCACGGGCACTTCCACCTCTTGAAGGGTATTGGATATGGGTCCACCCTCGCTGAGCGCACCCCAGCCCGTAACCACAGCCGTTTGACCAGCATATGTTTCCATCGGCGTTGGCAGACAAACGGGATGCATCTCAATCCCAAGAGGCACTGGCTCATTGAAGCGTACGAGGGCAATGTCACTGTCAAAGTTGAGTGTACTATAATTGGGATGCACCAGGACGCGAGTGACACGTCTGTCCACAATTTTCACATTGCTATCCTGACGATTGTGCTCGAGCAGTCGAACTGTGATCAGGCGATGATAGAAACCATTGACGCAATGGGCCGCCGTCAAGGCATACTGATCGTTGACCAGCGAGGCGCCACAATAGAAGCTACCAAACCACATGAGCATTGCCATCCACGGATACTCGTGCACCTCGGTCTCCTGGCCTCCAACGATGCGATGACGTGAATTGATGTTGCCACAAGTACAAGCAGAACACTTCCGCTTAGCGGGCACACTTGTGTACTCTGGACCCATTGCGGAGACGATCCAGTCGAGAAAGCTATTCTGTCGTAAGTTGCTCAAAGACTCCAGTATCTTGGCTGGCTCCGAGGCGCTGCGCAAACTGGACGAAGCAGCCAGGCTGAGGCCCAGCAGTAAGAGCAAGCAAATGTATCTCATTTCTGTATCGAAGAATAACTCTTTCGGCCAACCGACAATTGGCAACTGAATTGGCGCATCCTTGCCACTGGCAGCTAGAAGCCAAACTAGAATCGCGCAACCTGAACCTGAACCTGAACCTGAATTGGCTTCAGAACTGGCTAGACCAGCCAGCAAACCGGACCACCAAAAGGTTATTGCCGTTGCCACTGATTGGAATGCTCCAAGAATACATTTTTCTTTACATTTTTCTTTCTTTTTTTTTTTAGTATTTATCAATAAATAAGGAAATGAGCAATTTAAAATATCTTCGACAAGTCGAAGTCTGTAATACACTTGCAGAGAGAATGCCGATTAAGTTCGATCAAGTTGTGATAAATTAGAATTTAGTTAAGGCAACATATCTAAAGAAAGAAACTAGTTTTTTATGTTAATAAAAAAACTGAACTTTCAATCGATTGTTTTTTCAAATTTTTGAATATACGTTTTCAGTCGATTTTTCACGAAACAGTTAAAGTTTTTAAAGTAAAAACTGGAATTTCGTTCAATCGTTGCTATAGGTTTTATAAAATTTATCCAATTAGGTTGCTTTCTTTCATTTTTAAAGCATCTGCACTGATTAACTACACTGCAAGTGTATAGTTGAGAATTCTTATTGCTACACGAACTGAACTATGTGCCCAATTACTTGATCTTCTTGGTCTCTTGATGGCACAGACAGGCCTGCTTGGTGAGGTTCTTGATCCAGGTGCCATATCGATTTACTCTAGCATACACTCCCGGATAACCGGCCTTGGCACAGCCCTCACCCCATGAGACGACACCGGCGATCTGATACTCCCGTGTGCCGTTGGGCACAATGTGTAAGGGACCGCCGCTATCGCCCTGGCAGGAATCCTTGCCGCCCTCATCGTAGCCGCCGCAGAGCATATTGTCCGTGATCTTGTTGCCATAGCGACTTTTGCGGCACGCATCTTGCGATAGAATGGGCACCTGAACCTCCTAATAAAATAAGGCCAGCTTGTCAATATACGGCTCTATGACCCTGTATAGATATTTGCTGTTCGCTTACCTGCAGTGTATCTGAAGTGGGTCCACCCACTTTGATTGCGCCCCAGCCGGTGACAACGCCCGTTTCGCCCTTGAAACTGCGTCCTGGCGTTGGCATACAAACCGGATGCAGTATCTCATTGAACTCCACCGGCTCGTCAAGCTTAATGACGGCAATATCGTTGTCGTAGTTGCGTGCATTGTACTTGGGATGTGTGGTTATCTCGGCGACCTTACGATCAATCTTCTGTAGATGCGACATTTTGCGATCGTGCTCCAACAGACGCACTGAAATGCGCTCCTTGCGGAACCCGTAGACGCAGTGCGAGGCAGTCAGCAGGAACTGATCGTTGAGCAGCGAGCCGGCACAGTAGAAGCGTTCGCCATACAGTAACATGGCCACCCAAGGATACTGATGCACTTCCGTCTCCTGGCCGCCGACAATGCGCTTCTGAGTGTTCGCCACGCCACAGACGCAATCGGTGCAGTTTCGAGGTGGATTTAGAGTTGGTGGCGCCGGCGTTGTGGCCTTACGAGTGGTTGTCGGTGGTGGCGCCGTTGTGGTGGTGCTAGTTAGCGTTGCAACATCTGGCATCTCAGTGGGCGCCGTTGACGAGCCGCTGAGCGTGGCAATTGTGACAGGCTCTGGAGAAGCACCGGGTCGCTGCGGCAATAGCGATAAGACCCATTGTACAAACGTGTTCTGGGATTGCTTTAGCAGCAGTGAAGCTGGTGTGGTGCCCACCGAGGGAACAGTGTTTGTGTTCGTGGTGTACGCTGATCCGAACAGCACCAGCAGCAAGCAGAGCGTCAGGCAGATCGGCTGGCAGCTCAAAGACATTTTTGTCTGGTGTAATGGTTGCTTTCTCTAGTTGGCTTTGGCGACACCACCAACTCGTGTGGCTCGTTGCAAACTGAAAAGCCAGCCACGAATTTGAAAGCCAGCGACAAACATTTCACCCAAATTCACATCACAAGCAACCGGGCAGAAAAAAGTGGTTCTGGTCTGTGGCACGTCCACTTTGCCAATCCACACCACACACACACACACATTCATGTATATAAATCTATATTTGAGTATTTGCTTTTGTATTTGTATCTGTATCTGTATTCTGCGCATGCGTAGGCTACGCCGACTTGACCATGATAATGATACTTCACCCAAAACAATATAAAAACTCATCGAATTCAACTCAACGGTTTTCTATGCTCTGAAATGTGGATCGACTTCAAATAATATGGGGCTTATTAGAGAACTAATTGTAAGAGAGCTTAATATAACTCAAAGTAATTACAACATATTTTCACAAACTTCAAATTGCAAAAAATAATTATCTAACTTTGATACTCGAAATATTTTGCTCCTCAGTTTAACGATCAGTTAATTCTTAAAACTATATTTGATATTGAAACCGGTTTTTGTATTAGAGCATTTAAGCTTCGATATGCTTAAAAATACAAATTCTCTTATTTTCTATAGTTTTGGTTCGTTTTTTTTGTTTTGCCACTGAAGTAGCGAAAGTTTTTTTTTCTCCTGATTTTATTGAAATACATTTTGTATATGCCGCATATTCGCAGTTCGATCGCACGACGCGTCGTAATTTTACTTTCTTTTGATTTATTTTATTGGGCGAATGTTTTTTATTGTATTGTGTGTGTCTGCTTCTTGTTTGCATTAGCCGTATATATATATATATATATTTTTTTTTCTTGGGTCTTACTCTGCTGGCCGCTTTTTCTGCTGCTGTTTGTCATGGTACCACAATCAACTCCACTTAACTGTTAACATTTACATCATTTACGTGGTTGGCTTGGTCAATTCATTGCTCTTTGTGTATACAGGGTGTTTGGGGTAGCTGCTGTAGTTTGTAGTGGGCTAAAATGGTTGACTCATTTCAAGTAGCGCATAAATTGTTAAGTAATCAGAACTATACTTAAACTGTCAAATAGGAGGAACAGCGCACTAATTGTATTTGCACTCGTAAAACTTTTAGTGCAGTTAAGAAGTTAAAACCCCTTTAAAGACACAACCAGAATAACGCCCCGTTGACGTAGACCTGTCGGGAGTTTTGTTTTTGTTCTGTGACCAACACAATTGTTGGGGCAGATTAATAATGGGCCAACCAACGCAGAAATCGCGCGTGTCTGGCTAAGCTCTGACTCATATACATATATATATACATATGTGGGTATGGCTCTCAAGTAGCCAGCCCTCGACTATAAAATTTAATGCGTGTGCTCGTGCATTTGAAGGGGAAAGGGAAGCGTTTGCGTCTGCGCCGTTTTGTCGGGCAGTTGAACAATTATTGATAGATGGCCACAGTTGACAGATGAGCGCCGTATAAGTCAGATGCAGATGCAGATGTAGATGCAAATATAGCTGGGCACGTTGATGGTTTTGTGGCCACTGGAAAAAGTCATTAGTATGCGCACACAAAACACTTGGCATATTAATTGTCCGCGTAATGTGGCCAAGGGCCCAGATCTGGGTTGGACAGCGGGATGTGGGGCAGCTATCAATGCTGATGACGGACTAATGTCGAGCTCAGCATCAGTCTACAGTCTCAACCGCAGTGCGTTGTTAAAATAAACTGCCATTTGCATAATAGCCATGCTAGACAAAAAGCCAAACAACACACACACGTACATATTTAAAATGGGAGTGTCTATGTGTGTGTGTGTGTGTTGGGTTATTTATGCGATGAGGTAGTAGAACTGCAGACCTGCACTTGGCTTCGCAATTATGCAAGGCTGTCTTGTTGTGGGCTTCGAAACGTGACCACCAACATCGGAACTTCTCTCTATCCCTCTCTCCCCCTTCTCTCTCTCTCTCTCTCTCTCTATCTCTCTGGCTGATTGGTAGGCAGAACATGGTCAAAGGGTTTGGCTGTTAAACACGTTGGCAAATATATTAATAGGTTTTGTAATATGCACATTAGATGCCACTACAGAACAGCCATTAAATCTGCTTCGGGCCAGCAATTAGTGAGTTTCTACTCTGGCCAAATTGTGTGCCCAAGTAGTCAAATTGATAAGTCATAAAAAAGCAAAGCCAACTTAAACAGTCTAAAAGATACCCAGTTATAAGAAATGTTCATAAACTTATTCTATCTAACTGAAAATTTTGAGATAGCGATTTCAGTATATATATTTTCGATTAGACATTCAATTATAAATTCAACAGCTTGCATTGTTATATATATTGAAGTTTCCAATAAACTTCGAAAAATGAGTTCTTAATCCACACATGGTCGAGCAAAAATAAAAAATAATAAAATAAAAAAAATGACTTCAGGCTGCAGACTGAAATTTAAATTACTCCCTTTGAATATTGTCCGAAAAACCTCAAAAAACAATTAAAAACGTGTTGTTGTGACCCTTCTATTTGGACACGGTTTGGAAAGAAAAAATTGGGAAGCTGGGAAGCTGAAAAGTTGGGAACCGAACATGCTGTGCTACATGTAAATGAATTTTCCGCAGACAGTTTGGCGCGTGTAAAATTTTCACTTTTGATTTATGCGCGCAATGTGGGAAGGCAGCAACCCTCGATGGGCTAAGTACAAAAGGGGGAAGAAGTACGAAATAGCTCCATTAAAGCCCAACAGCAATCGAGTGGCAACATAGATATTGCAACATATTTGCATATACAACCTTTATGGCCAACTATTACAGTGCATAGATAATGTTTTACTATGCGCATTGCGAGTTAGCATAAAATTTTATAAGCCAAGTTGATTAAACTGGCAGTTGGTAGCTGGCAGTTAACAGTTAACTGCCAGAACAGTCAGACAACTCCTTCCCAAATGCTTTGCGGTGGTGCCTGGCAACTTTGTTCATTTGCAGTCGAAAATTTAATTAGTTATTCCATTTGCGCTTTCAGTTTTTTTTTTCATCCACAAACACACAGCCATACATACGAAAATATATATATGTATATATATATAAGTCTTTTTTATTTTATTTGCTCGCACTTTTCATTTTGGCATTCATACAAATTACGCCAATACGCTTTTTGCCAGTCCGGTGAAAGGTGTTGCGGTTGCCTAAAGGATTCGGATTCGGAGCATGGTCAGTTGTAGAAAAAAAGAGCATGTCGATCTTAATAAATAGAACACAAATGCAATGCGGAAAGTGATACATACCCGGGCCAACTAAAAGATATGAATTCCTTGAAAAAGAATTTCCACACCTGCATCGAAAAAAGAATTGCAATGCATCAAAAGGGCACGCAAGGCGCTTCGAGCTCATGTAGCCATTTCAACAAGCTTCGTAATGATGGTGCTGTATGGAGTTGGGGCTGTATAGTAAAACTACCATGAAGGTCAAAGAATATACTGAAACTTTGCTTGGCGTGCAACGCGCAAGACTCTACCCGGTCATGCCTCAAAAACTTGCCACCGAGTCCAGAAGGCAGTCGAAAAGTTTTGAATTGCAGCAGCGAAACTTGTAGGGCTCGTTGTAAGTTGAGTTTGAGAGGCAGCACGCGATTTTTGTCGATTATGAGTTGCTCTTGCTGCTGGTGGATACAATTCTGGGTTACATGCTCAACTTGCAATAATTTGCATGCAACTCACAAGTGGAAGTAGCATGCAACGTGAGTGCCTCACGCAAGCCTTGTAATATATGTATTAATTACACAGCAATGTGAAATCGATGCGGACCAAAACACAAGATTGTTTGTAAAAAAAAAGGTGTTAGACGAAATTCGAATGAAATCGATAATAATAGATGATGCTATTATTACTTATATATATTATTTTAACCTTACCATTCTAAATGTTTATAAATACATTTTTTTAAATTCGATTTGCTTCGCAGTTTTTCACAGACTTTTGTCGAAAGAAATAGAAACTGCAATTGGAATTACGAAATGTTATAAAACACTTTGTCGCCAACTCACACGCTTTAATATACAATTCAATTATTTCTGCAAGATGAAAAGTTTGTTTTTCATTGCCACCAATGACAATAATTTCATTTACGCTATGCCACTTCCGCCGACAGTAAAATTAACAGCGGATTTAATTAATGGCGGTTTGCACTTTTCGCCTTTTAACTGGTTTGCCGTTCAGTAACATTGTATCCTGTCTATGGTTTGATTTCGGTTTTACTTTGTTTTCTTTTTTTGCACTGGCGACCTTTGCTGATTGCATTTTCATAGAAACTCGTTTTTTTTTATTATTGAAAATTTGCATGGATCATGGTTGAAAGGCAGAAAATAAATAATTTAATATAATTCCGAAGCCAACAAAATGAAAACGAATGTGAGGGAACTTTATATTGCATTGTTTATTAATTTGTTCAAGTACTTGACTTTTGAAGCCTTTTCATGCATTTTGTAAAAGCATTTCATTTTTTAAATAACACCAATCAGACAGCTGAAGGAATTGCAGTGTATTTCCGACCGGTTGATCCCTTTTCTTATATATATATATGTATATTAATAATCTGTGTTGGCCAGATCTATTTCCATTTGAAGTGTATTTCTTAACGCGTGTCAAATGTATAAACATAAAATAAGTTGTAAAGCCCATTTGCATAATTTATTTTCTCACAGTCACCGAGTTATACTAATGATGACCACTTTTTTTTTAGAGATCATCTTGTGTTTTATGATTTAATTTTGTGCCAATTAAATATGCCATAATAAAAATGTTATGGCAAAGTTGATAAATAAAAACGTGTAAGTTTGTTGCTATATTAACGATATAATTTCTATTGATATAATGAGTCTTTATGAGTCATAAAATGACTCCACAATCGGATAGCAAAGGTCACGACTTGACAAGCAAAACGCAAAGAAATTCCAACAACTTGTCGCCCAACATTGAATTCATTTTTTATACTCTGTTTTTGCCTTCTGCTATGCGTGACAATCGATAAATAGATGGGCAGTTACCAGAGCAAAAAATGTTTGAAAAAAAAAAAAAAATTCAATTTTATGAGGTCCAGAATGTTTCAGTTCCCCTTTACCACCTCACTCTCCTTTTCGCTCTCTCTCTCTCTCCCTCTCTCTCTCTCTCTCTCTCTCTCTCTCTCTCTCTTAATCTATTTTCCACGCATCTCAAGTGCTGCGCTTTGGGAGCTCAAGCTGTCTTTTTTTCCCTCGATTTCGACTTTTATTGTCGTCAACAAGCGCTTAAAGTGGCTAAACGTGTAATGCTCGCGGGTCTGGGGTCTTTGGTCTTCCAATCGGCTCTAAAGTCGCGTGGCTAATTGGAACAACGTTTTTTGATTGGACGATCTTTGAAGCGCCGTTAATTTTCTTTCTTTACAAGCATAACTATTAGAAGAGCGTGCTGTTCTAATTTTTAAGGCACTCAAAAGTCGAATAAATAATGGGAAGTTAAATTATGTTTTAAATAACTGGAAATGTAGTTCTGGGAATCTCTAAGATGTGTTGTATTAATAAAATCTAATGGCAACTATACAATTTAAAACATTGCTTTAAAATATTGCTTTAAATTTAACTGTAAGATTTCTGTAGTTTTAAGCATAATGAAGTTTCGAATTGAATTGAAGACAATTAAACCAATCAATAATGCATATCAGTTATTTCATTACCACTGGCAAAGCTGCCCTAATTAGATGTTGGAGATGCAGTCACTTGTTTGGCGCCAGATTACATTGGTGATTACATCTGTTGCTAATGAAATGCAATTACAATTTTCTAGTTGCTGCTACTTGGATGCCAATCAGACTAGTTAAAACAATTATGTGGCATTTTGTTAATGCAAAATGCATTACAACTTTGAGTGGAATGCAATGGAACGTTTTTGGGTAAATAGCATAAGACAAATGGACAACTGTCAGCAAACATGCAAACTAATGACATTTGGCGCAAATATGCAAAATGCAGTCAGGCGACTGTTGTGCTGTTGTTTCTGTCACCGTTGTAGTTGTTGTTGTTGTTGGTGTTGCTGGCTGTTGCATATACATTTTCTTCATCAATGATTAATTGTTTTGACAATTTCGGTCTGGCAGACATCACTTTCAGATTCCTTGCCATGTCTGACAGTGCCCCAAAACGAGTGCGTCCAAAATTTCGCGACTATATGCAACCAGCAACTGTGCAACATTCTCATTCGCTTTCGCGTTCAGAGTTGCGTGCATTTGGGGTGGCAAATCTCTCCGCCCATATTTGGCCATGATAGTTTTGTGGCATCGCTGACGAATGTCCCAAAATTGATGTATGCTTTTTGGCAGCAGCAAAGCTGCCTGGTATGGAACCACGAATGGCTGCGGTCAGACAAACTACATGCAGACCCTGTCAGATATTTGAAGATTTATAATATGACTTATCTCTGTGCACTGATTCAGTTCTGTGCCAGCTATTCTTTAAATAGTCGGAATGCTGGCAATTTTCATTAAATTGTAAATAAACAATGCTAAAGACAATCAGCCCAACACTGCCATAAAACTTATCTGGGAACCCAGCTTAACCTTTAAATGAAAATGAAACCCACTCCTCTATCTAAAACATATATCGGTGCTGTCAGTCGCAGTAGCTTCAACTTTCATTGACTCTTCACACTTTTCCTAGTCCCATCAGGTGTTAAAGTTTCACCAAATAAATCTGCTTTACTGTGTAAGCAGCAGAGAGATTCCTGCTTCTTCTGCTTTCGTCCGTTCCACTTAAACCAATTTCCTTTTTTGCAACCAAACGAATTAAACTTAAAATAAATAAAATGAAACCTAACAGCAACAACAACAACACACAAACAATACTTTAAACAGCTTTCAGTGGAACAGTTTGGCGTTAGTTTAAATGCCGGCGAGTGCTCGTAAAACTTTCGTTTGACCCTTGTCATGAACCTCACCACCCCAAACCCACCCCCAAACCAAACATGAACTCAACAGAGGGTGGCAAGTACACACAACAACAACAACAACAGCAAATCAACCCAAAGCTGTTGTTGCCGTAATCAACAGAAAATTGGCACCCGTCGATGTCCAAGTGTCAGCATCGTTTACCCTTAACTTGGGTCCAGTTAGGGATGCTGACCAGCTGACCAGCTGACCGACTGACTTAGTTGAGGGTTGTTTGTACTACATTCTCCAATAAATTGTCGTCTTAGTCGCAGAAGATGTTTGCCTATTTCTAAGCATTTACACAAATAGTCCTTGCTCATTACTGTTAGTTATAATGTCATGTAATCGTTATCGTTTTACGCCATAAATAATGAGCTTAGTCTCCCAGCTTTTTGGTTGCCAAATGCATTTTACTGACCGCAACGGTCGAGCTTTGCATTTAATTAAAATTATATGCACCGCACTTCAATGCTAATTACGCCTGGTCTCCAACTTCGGCCGTGCAGGCGTCACTTGCCAAATATTTGCCCAGCCAGCTGGTGCAGTTTTACGTGCGTAATAACTAGGGGACCACCCGAATGAACTTCATGTGCAGTAGTAGGTGGTTCAGGTTAATATTCAGTTTTAAATAGTTATGTCTTATTTACGTGGGTACAGGTTGGCACTGCTGTTGGTTGGTTGGTTTGGTTGGTTGGTCAGTTGCAGCCAGCTGTTCAACGCGATACTTATTCACTGTGCTTGACCGAACCGGCGACAGCTGGACTGGAACCTGAAGCTGGAACACTTTACGTGACTGCATTGCACAAGGGCTCGTTAGCAATAAATTAGATGTGGCAAGGTTTGCCATATCTGCATAGAATTTTAATTACTCAAATTACAAGTGTTGCATACCGTTAAGTCCAAGAAAGAACTTTAAAGCTGAATCTAAATCCAAACAAGCATAGGCAGCTCTTTAGACAGTTCTCCGTCAAGATATGCTCAACTCCTTTGCGAACTTATTCAATGCTCCCCTGAGTCGCCTGTCAGCTCACATTTTAACGACTCTTTAAAGTGCCGGCTAGCACACATTTTGTCCTTCTAACACTTACCATTATTTATATTCTCTGCCAGTGTTACATTTTTATGCTGACCGTTGAACATTTTTTCCGGGTCATACCAGTCACAGAGATTTACATGAGCAAATTTTGTAAGCGTTGCACAATTTTTTTCACTAGTCATGCATTCCAATTCCTATACACATTTATCTATCGTTCTCTCGCTCTGTCACTCTCTCTCTCGCTCTGTCTCTCTCACTCTGTCTCGTGCCATTTCTATTTATTTGTGAAACACGCCAAAGTCAAGAAGTGTGCGACTGAACAAAGTGAATTTAATGGTAAATATGATGCGGCAGGGTTTGTTGCTCTTTTTTAGGCGTCACTATGACGGCAGCACAGGCGCCAACAAAATGCGATCTGCATTGCGTTGTTCGCTTTTTATATGATTTTTAATTTATTTGTGTACACATATACATAAATATATTTTTATTTTATTTATTTTATTTTTTTTTTTTAACTGGCTTTGGCTGACCAAGTGGTGCCAACTAGACGCTGCGCCAAAATTGTTAACGGTTTGCCAAGTAAATGTAAATTGGGTGCAATGCACGACAGTGCGTTTGCCTGATATTTTCCGGATATGCAGTTGCATACAAAAATAAAGTATTCAATGTAAAAGGGCGATTTTCTTTGGCTAAAAGTATCGTAGAGCGGTTATTGAAGAGTGCAACATTTGGCACGGAATACTCTTGCCTTAGTACTATATTCATTGGACGCTTAAGCAATTGCTGGTGTACATTGTAATTAAAAATATGTTTGGAAAATTTTCTTTAAACTCAAAAATCGATTTTTTTTTTTATTGCTGGTACGTTATTTTCTCAAGCAAAATCTATTTCAGATGCAGTATATTGCCACATATAAGAAAATAATATTTTTAATTGCCCATGAGAGTCGACTTGTTTCAATTACTTGACTATCATGATTTCTATTATTATTAAAGCTTATGGCTTGTCGACTATTTGTCAACTGTAAATTTATTGAACAAAATCACGAAAAATGCAAAACGTGGTCCCATAAATCATTCAACTTAAATCCCAGTTACAAATTTGTATGCATACAAATCAATTGCTCAATTGTTCCTATTGAAGCGCAGTCAATACAATAAAATATGTACCCATATAGAATCCCTAGACCTGAAATGCTCCTCATCCAGGGTAAAGCAGTCACAGCTAACAAGTTGCTGGCCATAAATAAATATCATATAAGCCCAGCGAAGCTCGTTCGCCGTTAAAAAAAAGGCTGAAAAAAAAAAAACAAATAAAAATAAAGCCAAACAATAATCGCACATAGAATATAAATTTCTGTGCGCTGTAACACAATAAACTTAATTTGCAAATTCAATTTAAATAATACCACACAGTGAGCAATGCGGAAAAAATATATACATGTATATATATATATATATATATATATGCTTATATACAAGTTGGAAGTATATCGCGAATCTGCAGTTGGACGGTTTTTATATAGAACATCGCCACAACAAATTCAATTGTCTGGATTTAGTGCCAGCTGTCCTTTTGCTTCTGCAAAAGGATTAAATTTGCTTAACTGGCAAAAACTTATGGGATTGGATTTGTGGAGAATGAAGTAAATAAAACATAGCATATAGAAACTGTATTTACGGGTACATTTATTTTTTTAATAGAGCTGTGGTGCGAAATGAAAAGTCCTCTAGTTCATATTCGACACTTTTAGTAAGTTGCTCTTCCTTCTTATAAATTCATATACTTATAATTTAAGTTAATTATAAAATTAAGTTCTTAAATAAAATCTAAACATTTCACAAGTTATGCTGCAAATATTCATACATGTTCACAAAGTAATCTTTTAATTTTGGAATTCATTAACTTTTTGCAGCTGCAAAAATGAAATTGAATTTACTGCTTGAATTATTTTAATTTCCTTTGGATACCAACCGTGTCCAACACAAACTAATAAACGAGAACGAGACACGTACGCACCTCAGACGACAAGCTGACATCGCTTCGGCTCCGGCCATTGGCCCAATGAAGAGGAGGATTACGTTGCAAGCATTGGCTACCTCGATGGTGACACAAGTCGCAGGAGATAGTAAAAATTAAAGTAAATTGAAATTTGAACCACACTCTTATTGATAAATCAAAACTTTCCACATCCATAACTATAACTAATCTGAAAATAATTGATTTTTTTTTGAAGTTTAAGAACTGGAGTTTATTGTCAGTTTAGTTTAATTATCATAATATTTTCCTGTCTTGTCTTGTCTGTTCTGTTTTTTCTTTTGTGATTAACAAGAATACACGCTTTAAGTTATATAAACTTCCAAATACATAAAATCATTTAACGAAACGGATGACAATTAGAGAACATAAAATGCTAGAAAAACATCTGGACGATTTGATCAGCACGCTGTTGGCCTGGAAGTCAAATAAACGCATCAATATACCGGAAGTAGACATTTTTAAGCTCCTCTATGAGGCGCGTAGTATTTTATATAATGATCCAATGCTGCTGGAGGTGGATGCCCCGGTGAATGTCGTGGGTGACATACACGGTCAGTTTGGGGATTTGCTGCGATACTTTGATTCAACAGGATATCCGCCGAACACAAATTATCTTTTTCTGGGGGATTACGTGGATCGCGGCAAGTATTCGGTGGAAACTCTAACTCTATTGCTGGCTTATAAGGTCAAATTTCCGCAATGCATTTATTTACTGCGTGGGAATCATGAGTCGGCTACCATTAATCAGGCGTATGGATTCTTTGACGAATGCAAGCGACGCTTCACTGTACGCCTCTGGAGATGCTTTGTGGACGCATATTGTTGTATGCCGGTTGCCGCCATTATTGGTGGACGAATTTTTTGTTGTCATGGTGGTCTGAGTCCATTGTTGCACGAATTGGACGAAATACGTAACTTGCCGCGTCCATGTGATATTAAAGCAAATGGCTTACTCTGTGATTTGCTCTGGTCCGATCCTGATCCGACCGTAACTAAATGGGCCAAAAACTCACGAGGCGTCAGCTACACTTTTGGCGTCAAAATTGTCCAACAATTTATCACGCACTTCAAATTTGATCTGATCTGTCGCGCCCATCAGGTCGTTGAGGATGGCTACGAGTTCTTTGCCAAACGCCAACTAATTACAATCTTCTCGGCGGTAAACTACTGTGGCGAGTATGATAATGCCGGCGCCATGATGTGCGTTGATAAACATCTCACCGTTTTGTTGGTTATAATAAAACCGACGACATAAAAGTTAGATTTAAATAACAATTTAAAAAAGCCAAATAATAAATAAATCATATTTCGAGGGGCGCAAGCGCTGGGCAAATCACAATTAGTTGTAACTTATCTAATTCGAAAAGATTTGTTTATTATTTGTTTTTATCTGACTACAAACTAACACATTAAAATGTTTCGCAAAAACTTCAATAAATATATGATTAAAAGTATGTTTTGAATGATGTTTTTGCATTGTATGAAGGGTTCAATTTCTTGTTAATTTGAAAGAGTTCTCTTGCTCGGGTTTTACTCTGTTGTTCCCAGTAAGTTTGTCATCTTTGTGAAATACGTTAAAAAAAAAAAAAAAATCAAACAAAAAACACAAAAAAATAAAAAGAAAATATACATGTACGCAACAACATATAAAACCCGACTTAAGAAGCACCCGCCCATTTATCAAAATGAAGTTAACTTGCAACAATTAGGAGGCAATGCACCTGTGATTGTAAACGTCGATGAGGTCAGTTTGAAGATACCCTCAAATTTATCACAAACAAAATTAGCTTTAAACGATATTATCGGCAAGCTGCAAGCATTCCGAAAGATGAAACAGCAGCGGGTGCCGCTGTTCGAGCAGGACCTACACAATTTGTGCTACTTTGCGCGGCAGATCTTTCTCGATGAGCCGATGCTCTTAAGTTTGGAGGCACCGTTTCGCATTGTGGGCGACATTCACGGCCAGTTTGGCGATCTGCTGCGGATAATGGAACACTGCGGTTATCCGCCTGAAGTCAGTTATTTGTTTTTGGGCGATTACGTTGATCGTGGCAAGAACTCCGTGGAGACCATATCGCTGTTACTGGCGCTAAAGATCAAATATCCGGCACATGTATATTTGCTGAGGGGCAACCACGAGTCGCAGACGATAAATCGTGTTTACGGTTTCTTCGATGAGTGTAAGCGACGCTACACAATCAAGCTGTGGAAGACGTTTGTCGACTGCTACGACTGTATGCCAGTGGCAGCGATTGTCTCCGATCGCATCTTCTGCTGCCATGGCGGACTCAGCCAGAAGTTGAATGAAATGAATGATATTGCTTCGCTGCAGCGACCCTCCGATGTGCCCGATTCCGGTCTGTTGTGTGACCTGCTGTGGAGTGATCCCGATCGCAATGGCTTCGGTTATTCGCCCAGCGATCGTGGTGTTAGCTTCTGTTTCGGTCGCGATGTGATTCAGAAATTTCTGCGCAAGCATGACTTTGACTTGATTTGTCGTGCCCATCAGGTGGTGGAGGATGGTTACGAGTTCTTCGCCAAACGCCAGCTGGTAACCATTTTCTCCGCACCTAACTACTGTGGCCTGTATGACAATGCTGGTGCATCGATGGGTGTTGACAAGGATTTGGTCATCTCGTTCGATATACTGCGTCCAACGGAGAAGCGCAAAGTGAAACTGGTAGAACATAAATGAGTCAACCATCGGAGTCTAATTCAAAATCAATTTGAAACGAACTCAATTGAGAAACGGGCACAAACTGTCAACATAAATAAAATACAAACAAAACGAAAATCGGATATGCATATATATATAACTAAGCATTTTGTATATTTCGTATCATTTAACTATTGCTAACAGTTTAAATTCTCTGTGTAAGCCCCATTAGTCGCGACCGAATTAGGGCTGAAGGAGTTGCAAGGAGGAGTTCCAAAATGTCACATTCACAGCTGCCACGTCTTTCGGTGATCAACGATCCAATCAGCATCGATCAGATAATACTGAGCATCATCGAGGTACGGCGAGTGAAGCAACTGCATCTCACTGAATCGGATATACGATCGCTTTGCGTACGATGTCGGGATGTCTTTTTGGGGCAACCCATGCTGCTGGAGATATCGGCGCCAATAAAGATCTGTGGCGATTTGCATGGACAGTTTACGGATTTGTTACGGATGTTCGATTATGGAGGTTATCCGCCCGCCTCGAATTATCTTTTCCTGGGCGATTATGTGGATCGGGGCAAGCAATCGATTGAGACGCTCTGCCTCCTGCTGGCCTACAAAATCAAGTTTCCACA
This sequence comes from Drosophila anomalipes, assembly GCA_035041615.1. NCBI lineage: Eukaryota > Metazoa > Arthropoda > Insecta > Diptera > Drosophilidae > Drosophila > Drosophila anomalipes. The sequence continues at coordinate 12,621,862 of JAWNKZ010000041.1, forward strand.
AAACTTTTTTGTGTTACGCGGCAATCATGAGAGTGCTGGCATCAATCGCATCTACGGTTTTTACGACGAGTGCAAGCGTCGCTATACCATCAAATTGTGGCGCACCTTTATCGATTGCTACAATTGCATGCCAGTCGCAGCGATTGTGGATACGAAAATATTTTGTTGTCATGGTGGACTCAGCCCGGAGCTGAACAATATGTCGCAAATTAATAAGCTGATGCGTCCGTGCGAGGTGCCCGACAAGGGTCTGCTCTGCGATCTTTTATGGGCTGATCCGGATACCAAGGTCCTTGGCTGGAGTGATAATGATCGTGGTGTGAGTGTCACCTTCGGTGCGGATATGGTCGGCAAGTTTGTCCATCGCTTCAAATTTGATCTGGTCTGTCGCGCCCATCAGGTCGTTGAGGATGGCTACGAATTCTTTGCCAAACGCCAACTAATCACAATCTTTTCGGCTCCCAACTATTGTGGAGAGTTTGATAATGCCGGTGCAATGATGTCTGTCGATGAGACCTTGATGTGTTCGTTTTTCGTTCTCAAGCCAGCCAAAAAGTTTGGTCTACGCAAAGTGCAGACCAAGAGCGCTGTATAAAATATCTTTCGATGCTGAGTGCCTAAACTGCAATTCGTAAGAATTGTGTTGCCGATAATCTTGGGTTTCCTTACAGTTTTTACTCAAAAAAAATGTATATTTGCCTGTTGCTCATCTACATCGATCTGTGTATTAGTGTGTAAACAGTTATTAACATGTATTTTGGGCGAAAATTAATAAGTTTACAGAGAAAACCAGTTGTTTAATTGAATGCCAGATACAATAGTTCTGATTTGATTTTGCCAATAACACATTGATCTGGCTGCTGTCCGTCAGCGTATGCCTAAGGTGCAATTCATTTTCCATTGGCCTGGCACTTAAACATTTTAATCAAATGACAGAACTGAAAATAATTTATTTTTTGCACATATTACGTTTGGGGAGGATGAGGTCCAGCTTTGGCTTTTATAAATTTGTTTGCTCTCTGCCGCAAACATGAACTGAATACAGAAATAGACTCTGCAGTTGGACTCGCCAATTGCCAGTTGCTAGTTGCCGGTTGCCCATTTGGCAGCTGCCTGCAGTTGGTGGACTAATAGATCTTAAATGTTACTGCTGTCAGCAACTGCAACTGGTTGCATTGGGCGGCGCAACAGCAACTATAAGCGGAGCTCAACCATAGCGTGGTTAGGGAGCGGGGTATGTTGTGACGTCTACATGGAAATATATCAATTGTGATTACGATTACAAAAGCAGCAACAACCGTGGCATAAACATAAAGTTGGCTGAGTGATTACTAACGGTTGTGCAGTAATCGATAATGTTTGGGAATCGTTTAGATACATTTTTTAATAAGAATTAATCATTTTTGGTCTCTGAATTAATAAAATCAAAGTTGTAATCGAAATTCTGAAGCGATTTCCATGTTACTTCTTCATGTAAAACAAAGTACTCATCATCCTTGAAATGTGTAGACATATTGGCTGATTATAAACCCATACAATAAGCAAACTGAACTTTTGGTGGATATCGAACTATAGAATAGTTGAGTTTCTATTATAAGGCCACACTTATAAACTGAATGAATATAAACAAATAAAAACGGCCCCAATTTGGTTTAATTTATCACTGTATATTGCCATCAAGATCAGCTACAACTGATAATTTAAGTGGCTGTTGCGGCTCTTTATGAACATATAGCAACTCCAATGAAGAGACCAACTACAAAGACAAAATCTTGTCGCCTTTCCCATTTGAAATGCTTTTAATTGCTGGACATGACCACAAGCAATTACGCTTAGATTTATAGCTGGCAATTTAATGGACGGCAATTTAATACCCAATTACAAAATAAATAAAACATAGGATATAGATGCCAATGATAAATTGCATTTGAGGATGAGTCACATGAAATTTAGCTGTGCTCTGAATTGCCTGCGGCCATCTTAGGTACTTCTTCATCCAAATTTGTTGTCTAACGCAATACGATCAATGATAAAAATCTTTATGGTACAATTTGTTTGATTTAATCATTTTTCTGCGAAACCCTTCATATAAATCGCTAAGGGGCAATCTCATAATCTGATTAAATGCCTTTAAGCAATCTCAACTAGGATATAAAAAAAAATTCCGTTGACAGACTTTTGATATTTTTTAAATTTCCCACGTATATATAATAATATCCAGGGATTTAAAAAATTCCCAAAAAAATCTCCTGAATTTCAACACCACTAGGACTATTTGTATATAATACAAGAAGTAGCAGAGATATTCCTACTATTGTCACTCTCATAATCGATTGGTAACGGGAAAATAACTGTGTGGCCAGGTTCGCAGCACTTTTTTCTTAATGTTATTGATAATAAGTGTTTGTATATGTTTCTAAAATATTTTCGTTTTAATTTATGGTTCTTCGTATAGAATATATACTATGTACAATCTATTTAACTCTAATCTAAGGCGAGTTAGTGATAAGTTGAACAGTTGCACTACAGCCACCGTCCACTGGTTACCAGGGATACAGCAAGAGTCAGGATCAGGCCAATGCCACTGAGCGCAGCGGAGCCATTGAATTTGACCGTATTGCAACCATCCGTGTTACACACTTGGCAATGATCCTCATCATCGATCTCACATTCAAGCCCACTGCCGCAGGATCGCTGAATGTATCCATCAGCATCACGGGCGGATACACAGGTATCATCAGCAGCATAGATGGGACAAATGGCCAATTGATTGGGCTGCTCGGCACAATCGGAGTTGGCAACCGAATTGCAAATGTGGCACTTGCGTCGATTGACAGGGAAAATGTCCGCGTTGCACTTGCTACCTGCACAGGAGGCACAGGTGCCATTGGCCACGCAGGCGGCGCCCTCGTTGCTATTCAAGCTATTCAGACAGCCACGTATTGTGTGACCACTCTCTAAACGGGTAACACAATCCGCCAATGGGGCGTGACAGGTTTCCGTGGTGCTCACTTCAGTGGGCGACTGGGCGCACTCGGGTGTTTTACTGGAGTTGCAGGAAATACAGGTGCCGCTCGAGGGCAATCGAGTCAATTCGTTGCAATCTTTAGTTGTGCATTCATACAACAGATTCGAAGAGCGCCATTGATCCAGATCATCGCTATTCTGACTGCTCGCACAACCCATTATATCGACAACGCCATCCTTGTACTTGGCAAAGCAAAAGTCATTCTCATCATAGGCCAGGCAGGATTCCGCACGGCTCGAGCTGCAGTTGTCGGCGTCGGTGCAAACGTGGCAACTGAAACGATCTGCTGGATAAGCAAATGTGTTGCATTCATCACTATCGCAGGTGGCGCAATTCGTGCCACTTTCATCGCTGGTGCACGCAGTACGATCGAAGAGTTCCTTGTCGTCTACGCAACTGCGCACCAGATCACTGCCAGACAGTGCCACCATACACTTGCCCTGACACTGGCGACTGTCCAAATCTGCGCTCTGTGGATACGTAATACATTTGCTATCCTTTGCTGAGTTGCAGAAGACACAGGTAGTAAGATCCTCCAAGTTCCAGGCATCGTTGCATTCATTCGATTTACACTTAATGCATAGCGTGGGATTCTGGCGACAGTAGAGATCTTCATAGTCATCCACATCATCGGCACATCCACGACGACGCACCGTTTTGCCATCCAACTCAAAGACCGTTTTGCAATCCTGCTCAATATTTGGTGTACACTTTTCGGCCGGACCCAAGGAACTGTGGCAATGCTCTCCGACGCACGTGTGACACTTCAAGGGTAGCTCTTGGAATAGACCATGCTGTCCATCATCCACACGATTGGCCAAATCAATTGAATTGCACTTGCTGTCAACGCAATTGCGACAATTGTGATAATCGCTGGCACTGCATTTGACGGAGCTGCTGCAGCCACGGATTGTCACATTGTTCTCCAGCGATGTCTGGCAAGTTTCCGCATCAGTCAACAAAACACAGGCTGCAGCCTGAGTTGGGTTAGATACGCAGCTGCTGTCGTCTGCGGAGCTGCAAGTGTAGCACTGCTGTCGATCAGCAGGGAAGATCTAAGAGCAATTGTAAGTTTTGGTTAAATCAGATGGTCTTGGTCTCAGGTATGTGTTATCTCATTTAGCTTACATCGCGATTACATCCATCCTTTCCACACACCTCGCAGCTCTCATCATTGCCCAGCAGACAGCCAGCAAAGTGCGCCTGTGGCAGATCATAAAGACAGCCACGAATTGTTGAACCATCTGGGAAATTGAGAGTTTGATAACAGACGCATCGATTAATTCTGGATTTCGCACTTACCATTCTCCAATCTCGTCATACATTGTGTATGCGGGAACTGGTTACAGGTCTTAAATTGGTCAACTGTCAAAGGAGTTGTGGCACATGTGGGATCTGTGCGAGAATCACAGATTGCACACTTGACCGGCAATGGCAATTGTGGCGTATTGCAATTGTTGCCCTCGCAGACAGCAATTCGTTTCGTTTTGATCACATTCTCTAGATCCTGATCACGGAATGAGCTCAGGCAGCCCAATTGCCTAATGCTGTTCTCCTCATCCACCCACAGGTAGCAACTGTCGTTCGGCTTGTAAATTGGGCACAGCTTCGCTGTGGGTTCTTCGCAGTCATCGTTTTCGCAGTGGAAGCAGCTAACACGATCTGTGGGCAGCGACTCCACATTGCAAGCATCTCCGGAGCAGGAGGCGCAATTGTCATCAGTGCCAGCGGAGCAGATTAATTGTGCATCATGCTCTTTGTCATTCAGACAGGTGCGTATCAGATCCAAGCCATCCTCGACATTGCCATAGAGCGCAGTCATGCAATCACCTTGACACTGACGACGCTTGTGTGCGGTGCTAGTGGGATCCCATAGGCAAGATGTACTCTTGAAGGAGTCACAGTAGATACAGCTCTCGTATTCCGTGATTGCTGTCGCCGAGTTACAATCGTTAGACTTGCAAACGGGACACTTGTCGACATTGCTTGCACAGTAGCTGCCGAGAGTCGCATCCTGCTGAATGGCATCCTGACAGCCGCGACCGGTAACGACGCCGTCCGCATTGAATACGGTTATACAGTCCTGTTCGTTATTGTCCTCACAGCGCTCGGAGCTGATGCTGCTCTCCAGACAGCCATCACCCGTACAGGTAAGGCAAGTCAGGGGCAAATCCTGCCACTTGCCATGATTATCATCGGCTTCGGCAGCCAAATCGGCAACGTTGCAGCCATCTCCATTGCAGATGACACAGGTCTTGGAGTTGGGCTCACAACTGATCGAGCTGGAGCATCCCCTGTAGGTGATATCGCCTCGTAGATTCGTCACACAGGTATCGTCTTCAGCATAGAGGGGGCAAACAGATAGACTGCTCGGCGTCGATTCACATGTGGGATCGGTCGCCGAGTTACAAATGTGACAGGAAGTACGATCTGCGGGATAGATGTTCTTGTTGCAGTGATCACCCACGCAGGAAGAGCATCCCGTGGCGGTGCCATTGTAGCAGCCCAAGAACTCGTCATCTTCAAGACTGGACAGGCAGCCACGTTCCGTACTGCCATCCTGCAGCACACGGGAATAGCACTCGGGCAGACCCGAAATCAGACAACTAGTCTCGCTGCTCACCCCGCCTGGATTGACGGCACAATTTGCATCTGTGCGTGAACTGCAGAGAACACAGGTCTGTGGCTCCTGGATCAATTCCAACGTGTTGCAATTATCTTCCTTGCACGTCAGCAATCGCTTGGAACGCTGCAGTACGTGGATATCCTCGTGACTATACTCACTAAGGCAACCATGGGCAACAATTGAACGTTGCTCATCGAACTGAATGAAGCATTCGTCCGCCTCGCGATAGTTGGCGCAACTTGCTGGCTGGGGATTCTGACAGTCATCGCCGCGACAGATGAGGCAGCTGTGTCGCTCGGCGACCAGATCGTCCTTGTTGCACATGGCATCAGTGCAGCTGGCACAATACTTGTTGGCCTCGGTGCCGCAGCTGGTACGATCCTCCTCCTCCAAATCATCGTTACAGTTGCGCACCAGAGCGTAACTGGGATTACTTGTCTCCTCGTCGAAGAGTGGACGGAAGGCGGACATGCAAGCGGCATTGCACTGACGCGTTTTTTGGATCTTGCTGACATCCCACACACAATTGGGATCCGCGTGGGAATCGCACACCAAGCAGTCGATGTAACTATTGAGGCTGTCGGCCACATTGCAGCCATTGGAATTACAACGTGGACAATTGTCGGGTTGCGCATCACAATAGCTGGACGCAGAAGTTTCCAATGAATTGTAGCAGCCACGTGAGGTTACAACATCCCCAGTTGCATCAAAGACTGTCGCACAATTATCGTTGCCCGAGCATTTCTCCAGCTGACCACTGCCAGATTTACATTCTTCGGCATTGGCACAGGTGAGGCAGCTGATTGGGGTCTGTTGCCAGATGCCTGGAGAGCCATGAATATTCAAACGGCTCAAGTTGATGGTGTTGCAGGCATGGTCGCTGCTGCAGATGCGGCAGGTGTTCGAATCACTTGGATCCAAGCAGCTCAAGCTGGAACCACAACCGCGATAGGTGATATCATTTACCAAAGTCGTCACGCAAGACTCATTCTCATCGTAAATGGGACAGACGGCACTACTGCTGGGCGCATTAGTGCACAAAGGATCAGTGGCAGAGTCGCACTGATGGCAAAGACGACGGTCCGTTGGGAATACAGTGAGTCCATTACAATTGCTGCCTGTACACGTTTGGCACTTGGCCGAGTTGCCCATGAGGCAGTCATAAAAGTCAGCGCTCTCCACGTCAGACAGACAGCCACGTGTCGTTGTTCCAGCTGCATCGACATGCGTCACACACTGCGTGTAGGGTAGCGAGGCGCAAGGGTTGGTTTCAAACAACTGATTGGGATTGGTGGCACAGCGAGAATCGATGAGGGAGTTGCATTGTAGACAGATATTTGCATCGGGTATGATATCGTAATAATTGCAATTCTGACCATCACAGAGCAATAGACGTTGCTGGCCCACCAGTTCGTTAAGGACCTCAGTCTCAAAGTCACTTGCACAGCCCATGCCAACAATGCTCGAATCATCAAAAGCTAAGTAGCATTGATCCTTTTCCTTGTAGGCCACACACTTGGATGTTACCGCATCTTCGCATACCGAATCCACGCACACATAGCACTCTTGTGGTGTCTTCACAATGTCCTCACCATTACACAATGGTCCCGAGCAGGCTGTACAACTGTCGTGCTTACCCTCAGCACATTGGTCGCGATCTTCCTGCTCCAGATCATCCAGGCAGCCACGTGTGGGCAGCAGGGCGGAATCAATGGCAGAGCTACGCGGATACATGCCCGTCATGCATTGGCTCTGGCATTGGCGCGTCTTTGTGGGCGTCTCCCAGGCACAGTTCGGATCATGCTCAGCATCGCACTGATAGCACTCGACATAGGTATCCAGACTATCAGCATTATTGCAGCCATTCGACTTGCACAACGGACACTTCTCTATATCCGACTCACAATAGCTGGCATGCTCTTCGAGGACGGCATCGCTGCATCCCCGGGCAATCACATTGCCATCAATATTAAAAACTGTGGAGCAGAGTTGTTTGTTGTTACCCTCGCACTTTGTTGGTGTGGTCACACTAGCGCAGCTCTCTAAATCCGTGCAAACATGGCAGCTCAATGGCAAATCCTGCCACTTGCCCGGCTCACCCACATAGCTGCCAGCCAAATTAACTGAGTTGCAATTGCTATCCTCGCAGATGCGACACGTGCCCACCTGGCTGGCATCGCAATTGATCTCAGACTGGCAGCCCCGACGAGTGCGTCCGTTTTCCAAGCTAGTCACACAGCTATCGCCGGATTCGTAAATGCGACAGTATTTGGCATATGTAGCTGGGTTCTTCTCGCAGTCCTCATCGGTCTCGGAGTCGCAGCGTAAACAGCTCTGCCGGTCAGCAGGATACACTTCATTGTTGCAAAAGTCATCCATGCATATCTCACAAGTGGTGCTATTGCCGCTGACGCAATCGTCAAAGCGTTCGTCATCCATGTCCATCAGACAGCCACGGTGCAAAACACCAGCTATTGGCAGGTGGAAGAAAAAAATATTGAAATTAAATGTGCAATAATAGCAAGGATAACAAGTTTGTCAATATTCGAAAGTTGAAAAAGTTTGTAGTATTCGTTATTTAACTTTGTTGCTTGAATGGCATAGAATATTTATATACAGTGAGTGTACGCGTATTTTTTTAACGTAATAGTTTGAATCTGTAAGCCGTGTACCACAAGTAAAGAATTGAGCAGAGGGTATCTAATTTTGCCTCTCGAATAGTGCATTCTTAATTGATTTGCACTTTTGGGACCATGCCACTCACCATCATCGATTTGCGTGTAGCAGTCCGGAGTTAAGTAATGCTGACACATGGGGCTAACCACTGAAGTTCCTTCAATACATGCGGATTGGGATTGCGAATTGCAATAGACACACATGTTACCACGAAGATTAAGGACATCCTTAGTATTGCAGTCCTTGCCACTGCAGAGATACAAGTCTCGACGATTCAATTGGAGGAAAGACATCTCGAAATCACTGGCACAGCCCATGCTCTCGATTTTAAGATCGCCCACATGGATATAGCACTGATCGCTGCTGCGATATGAGACACAAGTCTGTGAGCTAACTTCGTCGCATTCCTCATCGTCACAGTAGTTACAGCTAAGACGTTCCTCGGGCACTTCGTTCTTATTGCAACTAGCTTCAGTGCAGGCAACACAGTTTTCCATATTGCCGTCGGCACAAGCGAGACGATCATCATATTCCAGATCATCCAGACAGCCACGTGCCATCTCCAATGGTGAATCCGGCTCCACTTTGGAGCGTGCATAGAGTCCAGTGAAGCAGCTGCCCTGACAGGATACTTTACGTGTAATATCGCCAACATTGCGCACACAGGCAGCTTGATCCGTACCATCGCAAAGGACACAATCCACGTAGGCATCCAGCTGCTTGGCATTGTTGCATCCACTCGATTTGCACTGCTTGCAACTACCTGGAGTCGCATCGCAGTATTGGGTTAGTTCAGCATCGGCGTAAAGCTGATCAGTGCAGCCTCGCAGGATCACGGATCCATTGCTCGCGAAGACTGTGGCACAATTCTGTTCATTATTGTTGGCGCACTTTTGCAGGGAACCTAAGCTGGAGCCTTGGCACTCGACACCTTCGCAGGTGTAGCAATTAATTGGTGGTATCACCCATTTGCCCGGATAGCCAATATTCCAGATCTCCAGATCTGCAACGTTGCAATTGTCACCGCTGCAGGAGCGACAGATTTGTTTATCCGCCGGATCGCACACGAATTCCGTCCCGCAGCCACGATATATGGCACCATTCACCAGCTTGACGCTGCAGCCCTTGCTGTCATCGTAGCGTGGACAAACGCCGGAGGCGTCAGGCGTTGAGCCACAGTTGGGATCATCATTGGAGTTGCAACGTTGGCAGCGAAGACGATCAGCCGGATAAATCTCAATGTTGCACATGGAGCCTTCGCAAATCTCACAGTTGCCCTCACCCAATAGGCAGGACCGGAGCTCAGCTTTTGCCAAGTTGCTCACACAGCCGCGCTGTGTGTAACCATCTGTAAAATGTCAGAATTAAGGTTAAAGTAAATAATGTACAATAAAAAAATAAAACAAAAAAGATGAAAGAAAATCTTAAACGCAAAAGAATGAAATTTCTTTTAGAAAATTTTATTAATAAATTTAAATTGTTTGTTTGTAAAATTTAAACTTCGTTGAAAAGTTTACTATATGTTATATTTAAAATTGGGTACTGAAAATTTCGATTAACAAGTGCTTAAGAACAGAAAATAGGTATTACCACTACATACAGATTTTGTATGCAATAATTTGAAGTCGATCTGACGCCTCTATGTATCTTTTGGTTAGTAGAATTACCATAAAATTGTATAAAATATTCCTTTTTTTTTGATTCGAATTGCAAAAGAATTTTAAGCTATGCAATTGCTCAGAGAAATTGAACTCACCTGAGTGTACACGCGACATGCAGCTAGTGTGGGGCAGCACATTGCAGGCATCGAATTGGATGACCTTGCTGGGATCAACTGCACAATTTACATCATCCAAGGAAGAGCAGACCGCACATTCGTTTGGCTTGGGCATATTCTCGAAGGAATTGCAGTTATTCTCTGAGCATAATATCAATTTCTCCAGATTCTTGTCGACAAAGTCTGGCTCCTGATCGGAGAGACAGCCGAGACTCACAACCGAGGAGCTATCATCGAATAGAGTATAACAACGATCTGTGGGATTATAGTTAAGACAGGCAGCCATTCCTGGATCTTCGCAGTTATCACTGTTATCGCAGATATAACAGCTGAGCGTACTCGCGATCACATCATGAATGTTGCAGGCATCGCCCGTGCAGGCGACACATTCATTGTCTGTGCCGGCGGCACAGAGCGCTTGATCCTCTGCATCCTTGTCGTCTAGGCAGCCGCGCACGAGAGAATATAAATCAGCACCCTCTTGTTTCCTTACTGCCGTCATGCATTGACCATTGCAAAGACGTCTGGCTGTTACTGCTGGGGGATTCCTCAAACAATCCTCATTCTGGCTGGCATCACAGTAGACGCACTCGTTGTAGTTGTCCAGCGATGTGGCACTGTTGCATCCATTTGAGTTACAGTTGTGGCACTTGCCCATATTCGCATCACAGTAGTCGCTGAATGAGGCTTCCACCACATTACTGCAGCCGCGTGCATTCACCTTGCCCGTGTCATCGAACACAGTCATGCAATACTCATCATTGGCAGCGCATGCAATCTCCTCGAGATTGCTACTGGCACAGGTTGTCGTATCGGTGCAGCTCTGACAGCTCAGCGGCAACTCCTGACCCCATTGACCCGGCTGACCATCGGCCCGCCTCTTCAGATTGTCCTTGTTGCAGTTTTTGCCCAAACAGTGCTTGCAGCTTTTGCTGTCGTCGCTCGCACAGCTCAAGGAGCTGCCACAGCCACGCAGCGTGTTGCCATTGGAGTCGATGGTTGTCACACATGTCTGATCCAGCTGATGCAGCAGGCAAAGAGATTCAGCATTGGGCGCCCCCTCACAAGTGTCATCCACGCTGGAGTCGCAGATGTGGCAAGTTAGACGTTCAGTCTCTGGTTGCAGCTGTTAAAAAGTAACATGCAATTTATTAACTGGTAGATGATAGAAAAAAATTGAGAAGTTAACATACACAAAGCTTGCATATCAAAAAGCTCATGAGATGAAAGCTTTTACGAAACTGAAATACATTTCGGTGATCTTCGAGTCAAACTTTTGGGAAGTTGAGTAAAAAGTTTCCTACCAAGCTTTTTTTCAGGTTCTTAGCTTATTTGGGCCATGTTCGGTAAGCAAGACTAAACTTTAATACAAGCACATTTTCATTACTCAATGCCGAAGTCTCCAAACTTAACATGTATGTATTTATTTTATCATTCACCATATTAGTTATTATTTCGAAAGAAAAAAAACACTTGCAAAACTTAATCAACAACACCGAAAATATCCTTTCTTCTTAGTGTTCAGTCCCTTTTATCACTCTAACTAGAATATTCATACATTTTACATCTTTTGCCCCTTAGAATGCATTACTCACCTTAATATTGCAGTTATCGCCCGAACAAGTCACACATTTGGTGGCATTGCTACCGCCGGCACATTCAAGATAATCCTCCGTGTCCAGGGAGGTGAGGCAGCCCCGTTCTGTGTGTCCATCATCGCGCAACAGGGTATAGCAATCAGTGTATAAGGGGTGTGAACATTGCGTTTCGGAGATCAACTCAGTTGGCTCAATGGCGCAATTGGGATCAGTGCGGGAGCTGCAGATTTGACATGTTTTTTCGGTGGGCAATGCAGAGATCACATTGCAATTCTCACCGGAGCAGAGCCAAAGGCGCTTCTCGCTCTGCAAGACCGCAGCATCGCTAATATTGTATTGACTGAGGCAACCCAGCTCGTCAATTTTGCCGGATTCATCCAGCTGGATGAAGCACTGCTCCTCTCCGCTGGCGGCGACAGCGCGGCACGTCTTTGACTCTGGGTTGTCGCATTTGCCATCGGTGCAAAAGTTGCACGTGCCGTGGACGCCCATATCGACCGTGTTGCACTTGGGGGTACTGCAAGGTGCACAGTAGTGCAGAGTACTCTGGTCGCAGGCGTCGCGATCATCCAGGTCCAGATCGTCCAGGCAAGTGCGTACAAGTTCAAATGGAGAATTCTCATCGCTGGTGCGGGGATAAAGGGCAGTGATACATTTATCATTACACTTGCGGGTATCCGTAATCAGTTCGTAGTCAAAGATGCAGTTTTCATCATCTTGGGCATCGCACGCCAGACAGTCAATCAGTTGTGTGTTGGTCTTCAGATTGTTGCAGCCACTGGAACGGCACTCGTAGCAGTCCGTATCCTCATCGCTGCATGTTGTCGCCAAGTTATCGCTGCAGCCACGTTGGATCACTGATCCATCGCTTGCGAAGACTGCTATACAATTCTGGGCATCGTTGTTATCACATTTGTTCAGTTGGCCCGAGCTTGCGGAGCACTCCTCTAAACTGGAGCATTCATAACAATTTATTGGACCCGTGTGCCAATTATGCATCCAAGCATCTGTGGTAATGCAATATAATTGTTTAAAACATGAGTTTAAATTTATGTTTTCAGTTCTCGTTGAATTTAAATTGAGCGCAATTTTTGTACAATTTTTATTATGTTAGTCTAATATTTACAAAAGAGTACATTGTTAGAATATGATGATAGAATTCTTTTATTTTTCACACCAAAATGTATAAAGTAAACTTTTTAGAAATATATTTTGTTACTAATCTTGGTAGCCAAATCAGTGGACAGGTAAAAGCACGTTCGATTTAGCTGGGTAATCTTTGTACTAGTTTTATCGGCGCGACAATCGATTATTGTTTATGGTCCTCAATCAAACTCCTTATCATTGTACAATATCTCATAAATGTACCTGCTAAACTAGTTAACTAGTTGTGATAGCATTGAACGTAAGTACCTATATATACATATACCAATAGGAAGTAAGGGTAATATAAACTTGAATAAAGGAATGTGACAGGTCCGACCCCATAGAATATTTTTATTCTTGATCCGTTTGTCTGTCTGCCTAACCGTCTGTATTTACACAGATCTCTCAAGCACTATAAGAGCTAAAGGCTACAATTCCATAAGTATAAACATTAATTAATATATGGATATCCATGGCTTCTGTTTAACACGCAAGCGTTTGAAAGAAAGACGGATATCACCAATAATGACCACTGGCTGCCCACATAAAACCATTCTGATTTTGCATCTAAATCTAAATTTACATCAGGAAAGTTCAAACATATAAACGCCGTTTTCATAATGCTTTTACAATTAAAATTGAGACGCTTTATATTAATTATAATCAAATGATCTTAATTTAGTGTGCCGAATGCACGCAAAATGCTCACAATACAATAGAATCGCAGTGGTATTCCTTTCATAGTGTTCTCTGTGAGGTGGGGATTTCTAAGGTCCTCAACTATGGCACTAATCTCTTCAAGCATATCGGCTTAACACTTAATCTAAACCAATCCGTACGATAATACTTATGTTTGGTACTTATGGCATATTAAAGTGTTACAGATATCATTGATTTCCAAATCTCAAAACTCTTCAAAAATTTCGTTTGAATTTGATAGTTCTAATCATAATCTGACTAAATTATATTGATTGTTAAATGGTTATTTTTTTGACATTTGAGGTATTTTAAAATAGAGCAATAAACATCCAAGGAAAAGCATGGATAGAGGGTATTGTTTAGTCCAGAAATTGGGAGTACGGTATATTTGAAAGTATACTTTAAGCGTTTACCGTGTCCATTTATTTAATTGTTAAAACATGACAGTAGTTCATACTTGACAAGTTCTTGTGGAAATTTGTATTTTTATGCGATAAAGCTTTGCAATAGTCCAGTGGGCAGATAACAAGTATTATCAGCATAAAGCAAGCACAATCGTCGATATTTGTTAAGGACGTGATATCTGCAGCAACTTTTTTTAATTTGGGATTTACATTTTCATTAGTTCACGATACTTTTCTAGAATCTTTTGTAAAATCTAATATTACACTTATTACATTTATTTATAGACTTAAATTTGTTCAAGTTTTATTTTCACAAACAAATCCTCTTGGATTACTTATTCTAAATATTTCTGCACAAAATATGAATTTATAGATCACGATGTTTTTTATTTAACGTTTATTTTATAATCGTTTTTGAGATTATGAAGCACAACACTTATAGCACGTTATCCTTGATTATCACACTTGAGTCCACCTACCACTTGGATTATTGGCATATAATACCAGAAGTAGCAAAGCTACTCCTACTGTGGCCACTCTCATGATCAATGGGTTTCACCCGACGCGTATTACCAATTAAATTGGAGACGGGCAACTAATTTTGTGTCTAGGTTTGCAGCGGCTTTTATAGATTTGGCGATCGACAGTTCAATAAGCCCGTATCACCGTTAGTCAGAACAGAGTTATTGCCTTATATTATTGAGTATGATTATATGACACTGTTGCCGAATGTGCGATAAAGAGAATTTCAACTTGCCGTTATTTATAACACCACAACCACCAGCGGCAGCCCACGCAAGCGAGTGTAGTGCAATTAACATAAAAACCAAAAACAATTCAAATAGATTAGCCCAAACGCACGGCAGTCACAAAATCGAGACCGATATACATTTATACTTGTGTTGTCCGATTATCGTCATTTTGGCGAAACTAGAATCGAGATAAGACGACAATAAGGCAATAATATGTTGTGTGAACTGCAGGTACGTAATACATGGCTTTTATTTCTATTATACAGACGATATATGAGCGATTGTACAAGGTTCTTGTTAGACTGATTCCGTAAACAGTTCTGGCAATGCAATTGCAATATTTTGTTGCAGTTCAAACTTATCATTTAATAAAATCTTAGCGATTAAGAAATGGTAATCGCTACTCGAATATGCACAATTCCGATTTGTTAACATTTTTCGATTAGCAGAACTTCCCTGCAACTTATATATAATTATAAATTATATATTTCTACTTTAGGTGTTACCAAGCGATGTCATTATGTTTTTCACAAATTTCACAATCGTCACAATTTCATAAGAGATTTACTGTCGTAATCAAGTTAAGATTGCTGTTATTGGGTTTTTCTAGTATTTTAGTGCTTTGAACCTTGTCATAAAGTACCTTAAATTTACTTTTTTTTTATGTGTAGTATTTCCAGAATCAGTTAAAGTTCTACTATTAAGACTATTTACATGTTGCGGACTTTCTTTCCTTGCCAAGACCCATATATTCAAGTGTTTGGTGTCCGAACTTCTGTTTTCCTGTTTTAATGATGAGCTACTTACATTAGTATATTTTTGGTTAATTATTTTTTTTTTTTATATTCTGTTATCAAAATGTTGTTAAACAAAAAAATAAACGAAATAAGCAAGCGGTATATTTTGAGTATCTGCTAATATCAACTGTAAAACTAGATTCGCACTTTGGTTGGGTGTGTGTGATCTTTATTGTAAGTCTGATAGTATATGTAGTATATGTATATTTATAATTATGTGAATAACCAAGTGTTTTATCGTAATTTATAACATTAACAATCATTTAACGGCTATTAGATTAGTATTAGGATGGAGGGAAGGTCGTGAGAACTCAAACCCGCAGAGCTTCGACCAACGTTTTTTTTACAATTATTTATTGGGGCATTAAAAATACCTAATCAACTGCAAAACAAGCAGCAAAATTGGAATGTTTTTACTACATAAGCTCTGAGCGCTGTCTGGCTTGGGTGTTGGTGTTGGGCTTGGTGGCTCAGTGGGTAACTGTGTCGTTGACGTAGTACTAGGTGTAGCACTGGTGCTGGTTGAGGTAGAAGTTGAACTTGAAGTTGAGGTAGAAGTTGAACTTGAAGTTGAGGTTGAGGTCATTTCTGCAGTCTCCTCGAGCAGCTGGCCATTGCAATGCGGCATATCCAAAGGATCACACAGCTGACAATTGGGATTGGCAAGGCAGCTGATCTGCTCAGATATGGCGACGGAGCAACCTCGTTCGACTTGCTGATCCTTGGTGCTCGCATAGCACAGGCTGCGTCCGTTTCGGGCTATTCCACAGGATTGAGACACCAGCTGCTCCGGTGCAGTACGACAACGATCATCCTTCAATTGACAAGGCATTAGTTATAGTTTCTGCTGTTGATCTACTTTAGTTTCTTACTCACCTGTGCCTCCTGACACTGCAAACAGGATAGCTGACTGGAACTCACATTGTTGCACTTGTTACTTACACAAATCTCACATTGAAGTTGAGTGCTGTGTTCGCTTTCGCACCGCTCCCGCCAGCTGTCCTCGAGCAGCTCCAGACAGCCCTGAGCCTTAACCATGCCCCCTTCAAATACACTGATGCATGCATCGAGCTGATCCACACACTGCTCGGTGGCCTGGTAGCTGCTTCTCTGGCAGTTAATGCCGCGACAGTAGAAGCATGAATCCAATGCCAGTACAAAGTACGCCTGGAGCAAGGGATATAAAATACAGAGAAGTGCGCACTTCCTGGTCAACATTGAAACTGAGCCATTTAACATTTGGTCAGGCAATAATGTAGAGAACGCTTTATACAAGCTCAGCTGCACTCGAAAGTGTTTTTGCTGCACTTCAGGTGCAACATGGTCCTGATTAGTGGGTTACTTAGCGGCTATCTGCCAGCTGAACAAGTATCTATCGATGTTACCCCACCCAAAGTCAAGCCGTTTGATAACGGAATGTTTGTTTCTATTTTTCTCGAGCGTTGTGTAAATAGTAGCTTCCTTTGTAAATGCATAAGCTTTAATGTACTTAAATACTCGTTTTATTTAATGGTCGGCATTATACTGAGTCTTCCTTAGTCTTGAACAAATAAACATGTTTACAGAATATATGAAATTTTTCCTTGGGCTAAAACTGTAGCAAAATAATAGTTTTTGACTTTAAGTCAAAATAATATATATGTTTTATCTCTTTAATCATATGATTTAAAAGTTTCCGAGAGTGGATTATATCTATTATTACTATATACATTTCTTTCTAATTAAATAAATATTATTTAGACATTGTTTTCTTGGAGTTTGGGTAGACAAAATCGATACAGAAATTTGCCTAAGATAATTGTATTTGATAATTTTCTGAAAACATAAAAAATCAATTCTATTACTATGTTGTGTTTACCTATGAATGTTAAAAATTATTATAAGGTATACTGAAATTTAGATCGCAGGGCCACCATATAAAATAGGAGAATAGTTTGTGTAATAATTGTTATAATTTTGATTTATGCACAGTTTTGTATCTTACAAAAAGAACACGCTGTTTATTTTTGGTAGCTGATTATCTTATCTGAGTTCGGCTCCAAACATAGTTTGATTAATGGCTAGGTGCCCCAATTTACCCATTACTCATAAGAGATGTTGATCAAATTTCATACAAGCTCCCGCATTTATTTATTTGGTTAGTCTTAATTTATTTATTGGTATAAAATTAGAGCTAACGTAGAAAGCGAATAAAACGATTGCCAGCACTTGAATCTGTGACAATGTTGACGCTGTTGCATCCTCGAATATCTCCAGACGAGCACAGCAGGCAGTTGGCGTCCTTGAGGCAATCCTGCTGATCGGTCACGGTTGTGGCGCAACCGCGCTCGATGTGGCTGCTGCCCGAACCCGAAGCCTTCACATAGCAATAGGAATTGGCAGACGTGGGAGCCGCACAGACTACCGGCTTCAACGAGGTGGCATTCTCAGCACAGTTGGTGTCCTTTGTAAATATGGAATTTTTAACTGGTTCGTCGTGGCAGAAACTGAAAGTGTGTAGCCTACCTTACTGGAATCGCACTGCACACAGGCAAATCTTTCGGAGCCCACATTGTTGCAACGATTCGAGTTGCACTTAAAGCAGGAGCCATTGTTCGGTGAGTCGCAACGTTGGCGCAGCTCAACGGGAATCTCCAGCGAGCAGCCCATGTGGAGGACCTTTGCTGCTTCGAATGTTAGTGATTAGAAAAAGGATACCCAGAATCTGTGCTTAAGTGGCAACATACATTTCTCGTAGATGGTCACACAGTAGTCCAGCGAGTCAACGCATTCTTGCTCCTGTGTCTGAGACGTTCGCTGACAACTGATGCCATGGCAACTGTGGCAAGTCATTAAGGTGTTGGCTTCGCTGCAGCCTGACGAAAGGACGAGCAGCAGCAGCGCACTGAGAATTGCTTTGACTTTCATGTTTGAGCTTCAACTGTGCGCCAGTTAACCAATAGGTTTGGCTTTTATATGCCGTCAGCCATCTGAAGTGCACTCGATGTCATTTCTAAATGGCAAGAGAACACTTGACAGCTGAAAGAGTTGTATCACCTAGCTTAGGAAAAGTTCCATTACTGATAAATAACATTGAGACAGTACTAAGAGATATCACAGCCATAATAAGCCTTTCATTTCTTCTATTTGTCGACACAAAACACACAAATATTTCAAAACTGTGCTAAAATTGGTGTTTGTAGAATAATTTTAAATGCCATTAAAATCTAAAATATTTATTAAATCAGCTTCAATCATCGATTCTGTTTGTAAATTCATATGTACGCAAATGTATATCTCCTTAGGACATACAAACAAACCTACCATATATATATATATGTATGCTACGTGTATCCATATATATAATGATGTTATAAAAATGCTTTTAATTTTCTACAAAACTCGCTACCACAATTAGATACTCCGTTGCTTTTTGAAGTGCCCCCATTTGATGCTTTGTAAATTTCCTTTTTTCATCACATTAATGATTGTGATTAATACCAAATTTAATATAAGCCAATTGATGTCTGCGACAAGCGATAAGCGAAAAGCCCCAAATTGCAATCAGTTCCACACTTGTTATTGATTTCGTTTATTATTATTTAATCAACAAAATTTATACATCTATATGGAGTAAACTAGTACAATCCTTTGACAGCCAGCACGCCGAGCATTCCCAGCAAAAGTCCGAGTAATTGTTGTGCCTGGGACGCTGCAGACCTGTACTCCAGCTGATAGTTGTTGCAGGCACTGGAGCCGTGTGCATTCTCCGGCAGGCAAAGGCTGCATTCGATGTCATTCAGACAACTCTGTTGTTCCTTTACATTCAAGGCGCAACCCCTCTGCAGGTGACTACCAACGTTCTTCACGTAGCAGTAGGCATTATTTGAAGTGGGTGCAGGGCATTGGGTGGGCATTATGCTGTCGCCCGGCAAATTACATTTGGAATCCTGCAGAAAATTAAACAATTTTTAGAACAAAAGAAAATAACACCATTTGCAGTACTCACATCAGAGCTAGTGCATTGAATGCACTGAAAGTCGATGCGTCCCTGATCATTGCACAATTCTTCGCTGCACTTTTGGCATTGTTTGTCCTGTGAATTGCACTTCGACTGCGCCGCCAGCGAAAGTTCCAGCAAACAGCCCCTCTCAATCACCCTAACTGTGAAATGTAGATAATATATAAATCATTCTAAATAATTATAATGTCTCATCTACTCACATCTCTCGTAGACAGTCACACAAATGTCGAGCAGATCGTTGCACTGAACTGTAGCATTTTGCACTGTGGTTCTCTGACAATTGATACCCTCGCAGCTGTAACAGTGACGAGGAGACGATGTACTCACAGCAGAGTCCCCCAGCTCGGCGGAAGCAGTTAGGGACAGGCACAGCAAAAGGAATACAGCCGTCGCCATTGTCATGTGCATTTTACCTGTAACTTTGGCTTGCAAACTAAAACTAAAACTAGCAGCAAAATTGCTAGCTACAATTTAAAATCAAATGTCGGCACTTGTTTTTCGTTTGAATTGGGCGCATTACAAGTTGGCGATTCCGATTACAGTGCATATGTAGTTCAAAATGTTCAATGGCTCTTATACCCCATGCACTTAATGCATCAGGCATCAGGTACCAGGTAAAGTTGAATAGGCTTTGTTATATGATAACTTCACCGACTTTCATTGTGGCTTTCCTTATTCATTTTATTTTTATTTATAATATAAACATTTGCTTTTTTTTTAAATTATTTTATCGCCCCACTTGAAATTCTGACTTCGATTACTTTCTCATTGAGCAGAGGGTATGTACATAGTTCAGCTTATACAACTTAAGATTTCCTAATTGTTCCTGATATATTCTTGTGACTATCACGTCACTGTCACCTTTTGTTTGTATGACTCTTGAAGTGACCAATATCTTGAGTAGCTCTGTGACTTTTTGCTTTGCTAAAGCTTATCTGCCATACTTCAAAACAAATATATATTAAATATAGAAATCCATACGACTATTATCTATATATGTATGTATTAAAATGCATTTTTCGATCATGATACATATTTAATCTGGCTTACCTATATACATACTTATATTTTTCTTTATTTTTCTTGAATATCCAATTCTCAACTAAACAAGGCCATTTTCTTCTACTACCATTTATTGCCAATGATCCATATCAAAAGTTGCTTAATATTTCCTATGAATCATTGGTAATTGGCCATATTCGACCAATCGGTGTTAATAGCACAGTTATCTACTGGTTATCAAAGCCATCCGAGCTCTTATCAGCAAGTGCTTAGAATTTATACACAATGCGTAAAATTTATGACGCTCGTACCAAATATAGGCAACTGAAAAACTTTTGTCATAATTTACACAAGACACGTGGTCTCCTCCAATAAGAGTTGTCAACATATTTTGGCCAAATTAAATGGGCAGACATGTGTTTCCCGCATTCAAACAGGGTCAAGAGATACACAGATATGTGTAATCGTGACAAAAATGTACACGAAATAGTTAGCTGGAATTCCAAAGTGCTTCTATTAAGTAATTTAGCCACTCACATGTGAGAATGGAATCAGTTTCCCAATTTTAAAAATAATATGTAGAAAGTACAAATCTTTTGTGTTTTTCTATCCAGTATCGTTGTTCAGGACTTGAGAATCTGTTTAACTTTTCCATTTTTTTCTTTCATTCTAAACTTTTCCAAGCGTATTGTCAACTGTTTGGGAACTTTAATGCGAAGGTCACACTCAAAAAGTTGAGTTCTTTTAAATTAAAGCACAAACTGTACTTATTTGCATATATTTACAGCAGATTTTCTTTACAATCCAGGCGGACGGACAGAAGCATGCGGAGATTACGTTACACAATCGCAAAAGAGAAATGCTGCAAGACAGAAATGAAAATAATGCCACAACCATAACAAAGAAATATGCAAAACAGATGAATTGGGGATAAGGGCGCTCCACAGAAACAAAAGGAAAAAAATGAATGAAAAAACAACAAAACAGAAATCGTTATAAAAATTGTAACTTTTTTCTTTTACCGGCGGGAGAATTTTTTTTTGGTATGGTGGGCAGTAAGTGTTAAAGACAATGACATAACTAAAATGAAAGCGGCAAGGGCGTTGTTGCCACAACAGCAAGCAGCACAACTGCAAGGTAAATCCACTTATAAACGTATCAAAACAAAACCGGAAATGGACTTCGGAAGTTCGGAAGTGTAGCATTTTGGAATAGCTACAAAATGTACAGCCTAATTGAAATGGACACCTGCGTTCGCAGTACTCAGCTGCAGTTTGTTTCATTAGGCCTTATATATAAAGTATATAGAAATGTATGCGCCACTAAAATTATATATACGAATCGGCGCAACCTTGTTGACTTTAAAAAACTCTACTTAACTGCATGATTTTCAGTCGAAATTTAAGCAATAATTCTTAATTCGTTACTGCCGGCAAATGCAGCTTGAAATTTAATTCCAAGCACCTTGCTCATATTGAAAATGGTAATGGCAAGCAATTTGCACAAATATTGCCGGCAATCATATGCTACCATAGATACAAGAATTGTGCTATTTGTTATGCATTGAGTGCTTTTATCTGATGGATATATAGACTCACAGACATTAGTGAGTATGTGGATGTGTTTGGAGTCTCGATTAGTTTTTGTTGGTGATTGCATGTTTGGGGCATTTGCCAACCCGCTGGGGACACTTATCGAAAATGCTGCCTTCTCATAATTGACTTGAATCATTTTGGGCAATATGCATTCATGTCGACAGCCTGACGGCCTGACGGCCTGACGAACAGACAAACCGACTGACAAACTGATTGATTGATTGATGTTATGTGCGTTGGGGTGTTGCGCTGGCATTTCGCATTGCGAATCCGCCTCGTTGTTTCAGTTGATGTTCGGGTTCGCGTTCGCTGTGGTTCGCTTGGCTTTCATTGCCTTTGCCACGTTTTGAGGCCTGCGGTCGCACACATAACATGCCAGCATATTTCCCTATCGCCCACTAGCTCTTCACCTGTGTCTCAGCCACGCCACACCAACCCACCCCACCCTCCCCGGCCTCCAACTCTGACTCTCTCAATTCAACAGCAAGTTCTTGCTTGTAATTGCGTTTATTGTGCGTTTGAGATTTGTAATTCGCTTGTATGTGAATTCTGGTGTGTGTGTGTGTGTGTGTGTAGGCTTGTGTGTATATATGTGTGTATGTGTGTGTGTGTGTGTGAGACGGCTGGCGTCGTAGTGTTGATTGAAAATGGCTTAAGTAATCGACAGTTGATTGCTTGATTCGATTGTTGGTGTTGTAAGCGATTGTTGTTGTTTGTGTGGGTGTGTGTGAGTGTGTGTGTGTGTGTGTGTGTGTGTGTGTGTGTGTGTGTGTGTGTGTGTGTGTGTGTGTGGCTGTGTGTGTATTCCTGTTGTGTCTGCTGAATAGCGCGGATTAGTTTTGCGTCTGTGCCCATGGGCTGTATATTGTGGGTTTTACTTTAAGCTTATAGAGTTGTAAATCTTATTATGCCATAATGCTCGATGTGGGGGAGGTTGGAGAGGTAAGAATTGTTTAAATCGAAGCGTAGCTGCTTAGTATTTAGACCAAGGCAGCATATCAAATCGGAAGGTTGAACATAGCTGTAGGTCTGAGTGAATTTTGTTGTGGTTGAGTGAGCAACGCATAACGAATTAAGACTTGTTGCAGCTTAAAGTGGGTTAAGTGGATCACTTGAATTAATACAAATTGGAGTTACTGCAATCAGACATACATATATATATATATATATATATGACTGACTTAGATGCGACATTCGAAGGCGAACACTCTTTGCTCTAAACCTTATTCACAATACAGTTAAATAGTGCTTTACATATTTTATTATTATTGTTATTATTATATATACTCATGCACTGCGACCTGTTAGCTCAATTGTCTCCCTCTCGAGCGTGTAGCCCTTCCATTAACTGAAATTCCTGCACGCATGTGAGCATCTTTGACTGGTTGAGGGTCTCTATGTACTCCGAATTTACCTAAGATACTACATGCTTTCCTGGCTAAGGTGAAACAATCTGTTATTATGTGCTTTGAGAATTCCTCCTCATTACCACAAGTTGGCTACTGACTATAGTTAGTCTACAATAACCTGTCAAGATGCCGGTAAGTATTCTTAGCCGGTTCTTCCCCATGGCTATTACTTGGTTAAGTCGACTGGATACCAGCTACCTCTGCCTCTCTCAATTGCCGGCTATGTCTTTCTACGTTCCTTATTTATTTATATAACTTACAGATTTATTAATATTTAATAATGTTATTAATAAAGCCAATGGAATTGAATACTTTATGATTTTTCCTTTGATTCATATATTCTTAGGCACAAACACACACCCCAAAACACAGACAAATATTTTTCTTGAACATTTCTTCAATATTACCACGTCACTGGCGAGTTACTTTACGTCTGTCGCAAAACCCTGACCCAAATGCATTCGCTGCTTGCCTGCTTGGCTACTTGGCTACTTGGCTCATGTAGGGGCGGAGGAGAGGGGGGTATTGGCTCTTAAGCTAAAATAAGCTTCTGGTGCTGCCTGCCTGGCGGCGCTTTGGCTACAAACATTTTTGCGGATGAACGCAGCCACGAGCACCACTTTGCTTGAAGCGGTCTCAAGCGAAGAGGCGAAGAGGCGAAACAGGGCAAAAGGGCAGCTGGCATCAGAGACGGGGGCAGGTGGAAGGAAGGCAGAAAACGAGTTGAGTTTGCTGCGTGAAGGAAAACGTAAATAAAAGCCAAGCAGGCTAACGGCCACGAAAGAAAACGTAAAATGCCGCAAAACTGACGTAAAAGAAAATCCACTTTTCGGTAAAAGTTCTCAGCGAAACGTTGATGTTTTTGCCGCTGTTGTTGTTGTTGTTGTTCTTCCTTGTTTTTTTTTTTTTGTAGTTGCTTGTTACCGTTTACCAAAATGCAACCATTAGCTGACCTGAAAAAGCTTCGACCAGACTCTGAAGTGGCGCTCTCCTTTAGTGGCTTCATATGCACTTCAATATTAAACATAAACAAATATAAACAAACTACATCCAAGTGTATAACAATGTGCCTGCATTTGTATGTGTGCGTGTGTGTGCGTGTGTGTGTGTGTGTGCGTGTGTGTGTGTGTGTGTGTTTGTAAATATGTTTGTGCTTACAGCTGTTTAAAGACAAGATGAAAGCTCGGATAGCGCAGCTGTCGTCGGCTTCTGAGTCGACATTTAATGTCAAACGGTTTTTATTCCTTCAAATACGATTTTCGCATTTCCTGCTGTTTTTTTTTTTATTGCCCAAGAAGTACTGAAAATTGTGTTAATTTTTGATCAATTAAACTGGTTTAAGAAAACCGTTTTAAATCAAGCCAAACACTATGCGAAGAAGTTGCTTAACTAGATAAGACAAGACAAGAGTCCAACCATCTCTCTCTCTTAAAGATCATCATCAACTGGATTGCATTTGCAGCTCAGTGACAAGCCTCCAACTGCTGGGAGTAGTAGTTGCAAGTGGCAGTTGCGACTGGCAGTTGCTAGTAGTGGACAACCTGTCACTGCCCGATAACAAATCCAGTTTTTGGTGACTAAACCTTTGGGTGGCCAATGTCGCGGAGTGCAATCAAAACGGTCATGATTAATGTCAACACAATTGACATAAAGCATTGGTCCGGGAATGCACAACCGGAAAAACTCGACGGGCAAGTGAAGGAGCTGCAATTATTGATTGATTATTTACTGTCATTATGACAATGAGATATATATGGCCATATGGCCGGCCAATTTCTCAGTCTGCGTGTCTGGAAAATGTCTGCGTTCAATGACACAACGCGACAAGACAAGGAGAACAACTGGTCCAACTCATTTGGATGTCCCCTCGGGCGTGGTGTAGTCATTGCATTTTCTTTAGCATTCGTCGGCTGACTTTGCAATTTACGAGCGCAATTATATATTGTGTGGTCGTGCGGATGCCACGACGTGTGACAGGGGCGTCATTAGTATTCAATATTCAATAACTTGCATTGATGCATTAATTGCACGTAATCACCCCGCAATATAAATAACCAACAATAATGATGGAGCACACACACACACACACACACACACACAGACCCAAGTCCAGGAAGTGCTGAGAGACGTCGCCAGGTCTCATTTGCATAGACAGCGCATATTTGTGTAATTATGCGTAGTCGCTGTACCAGGAGCGGGGGTGAGCGCTGGGTGTACACGGTGTACAGTGGGATCGCTTTCGGCAACCGTTGTCATACAAGCAAACATCGCAGGCCGTGAGACTTTTGCGGATAGTCGCTGGCATTTGCCGTTAATTATGTTGAAAGCGTTCTCACAAACAGGAGTCGTAGTCGTGGAGGAGGGGGGGTGGGCAGAGTGGGGGTAGACTGCCAGCAATGTCAAGCGTCGTTGTTGTCAATCGATAAACGTTTAATCGTTCTGTATGATAATGCCCAGACTCAACATTGTGATTATGCTCCTCTAATTGATAATTGGTGTTTTGTGGCCAACTATTTGATTTGGCCGTCAACCAACAATTTAAAATGCTAAACACCAAATGAGCGATTGTCGCTTTAAAAGGTAAATTTGTTAAGCATTTGTTGGGAAATTATGAAAATATATCTTTTGGCTACCTGATAACGGTTGCTTGGGTGGGCTGTCCATAAATATGACAAATGAAATAGTGATAAACAACAAAGCAAATATAAAAAAAACACACGTGTTGCGCGGGAATCAAACTCGAATTTGGAAACTTAATAACGGTTGTTTGACCGTCCACAGCGTAATCATATTTTGGTTAGTAAAAAATATAAAATATTAAAACAGATATAAACTAAAAAAATTGACATGTGCGTCGGCCGGGAATCGAACCCGGATCAACTGCTTGGAAGGCAACTATGCTGACCATTACACCACCGACGCCAACTGATAATTAAGTTGAATTCACTAAATCTTAAGCACAAGTTCTTAAGCCATATTATTTCTAAAAGCATATTTTAAAGGGAAGTAAAAGCGCTTTTAATTTGATAATGATATTGAATAAAGTTTCCATTAGTGAAGTGCATACAATTTCGGACTCATAAATAATTGTCACAAAAATAATTTGGAATTTATTTAAAATATTTTGTGTGTTCCTTATTCAGAATTAATTAATCTTTGACCGTTTTCTTAAAACGATAATTCTATTTGTCAGCGCACTTTAACTCTTCAAGCGAAGCCAAAACATTTTATTTACAAATGCGCTAAAATTTATGCTTGGCCAGAGGCGAAATAAAAATAAATAAAATGCAATTTATGTTGATTGCTTATTTGCTTTGAGAGTAATTTGTTAAATTCGTTTGCCCACCTTCTGGATAAGTTGTGCGCCTCTTGTAGGTGTTGTGTAGCTGTCAAGGGTCAACTGTTGTTGGCATTGCTGTAGCTGCAGCTGTGGTTAAAATTGTGTAATCCAAAGTGCCAGACTCCTCCAATGACTGGATCTTTATTATGAGCGGCTTGACGGGCCGACAATTTGTGTGTGGGTGTATGTGTGTGTGTGTGTATGTGTGTGTAAGAGTGTGCGTGTGTGTGTGAGTGTGCGTGTGTGTGTGTGTGGCATTTTGCCAGGCTTTTTGACAAACTTATTAAAAAAGTTTGTCGGCTGCAAAATATCATCATTAAAAGCAACGCTTCTCTGATGGAGCTCGTCATTTCCAGACATTTGCTCAGAAAGTTTTGTAGTTTTTTAATTAGGAAGTAATATGTATGTATGTCTGCAAATGGGCGTGGCAATTTCATATGCAAATAGTTTGGAGCTGTTTCTGGTTTTTTTTTCTTTTTTTTTTGCTGAAAAGAGCTTTGCAAAACTATTTATTATATGCTTTTTCCAGCCTCTGGGACTGTTGTTGCTTTTTTGTTGCTGTTGTTTGTATAGTTTATAATTTTAGTTTGAATATTTTTCCAAAAAAAAAATGTTTTCTATGCACACAAAAATAATTTATACATCATAGAAATTTTGTCCTTCTAACTTGTAATACCCTGTAATAAATATATTAATGAATGGATGTCGGCCTTGTCTAGCAGTATAGCCTTGTTACTCAGTATATTCAAATGTTTCTTTTACTATCAAAAGAATTAATCAATAATGATAGCAAAATAAAAATATAGATTAAGAGCAATATATAACAAAAATATTACAATATGTAACTAAAAATGTGCAGGGCATTTTCCACTAAAAATAATGTATTATTTTTGGGGGTCTCTGAAACATTTCGAAACTGCTCTATTTGGCTGACCATTGTTCCAAATTTGAACATCTTCTCTTGCTCCATCGCCCAATCTTGCCTCCTACGTTGGCCATTCTGCTTGCGGAAATTAAAGGCATTAAGCGCCAAGCGTCGAGGCGAGAATGTCCTCATCCACTCATAATTGCCTTGCGGTGCTTTAGCTAATAGAATTAGAATGCGCTCCATGGCCAATTTTCAACAAATTTGTTGTTCAGTTTGCCTCTGCTGCTGCTGTTGCGGCTGCAGCTGCACGCTGGCTCCACAGACAGCATTCTGGCTGGAGTCTGAGGCAGCGGCGATGACAACGACTGCGACTCGTGTCGCTTAATTAATTGGCAAGGCGAGCAAATAAAAAAAAAAATAAAATAAACGAAGAAGAAGAAAAATCGCGAACTATGTGGCAGCCATGTTAAGCCGGCAATGAGGCTGAAGCTAAGGCTGAGGCTAAGGATGCCGTCGCCTGTGTCACCAAAGGTTGATTGGGATCAAGGTGGAAACGAAGTTGTCTCTTGTTTGTTGCCGACGAGCCATGAATTGTCCACTTTATGGACTGGCGGAGTGGGTGAATGGTTTTTTTTTTGGTTACTTGTAGTTGTTTGTGGTTGTTGCTTGGCTTGTACCGAAGATGTTGCTCAGGTATTGTCGCTGGGCGTTGTTGTTGCTGTCTGTGGCGCAATGCGATAAACGTGTACATTGTTGAATGATTGGCCAAAGTTAAACAATGCACGACAATATAACTAGGTGGTAAAAGTCGCGTGGCAATTACTGAGAGCATCTGTACAATAGATTAGATACGCTTTATTTGCGAAGGAAATCAATTGCGATTTTTTATATACATATTTGAATAATTTAATCGAATTTTCTTGAACAGGGAATGCTGCAAGAATGTATGTGTCACTAATTGATGAATTATACTTTCTTCTCTAATTTCTAAACTCCGATCCATTATTATATTACATTATATAACCACCCCACAACACATATATTGAAAGCCTACCGATTGCTTCATGGTAGGCAGTCTTCAAAGCTACGTACAAAAATCACAGCTGCGGCTAACCAACAATGCAACAATTAACGGTCGCATCAACTAACGGTTAAGCTATAGAGCAAAATGCAATTAACGTGTCCCGCCTAAAATCAGGACAATTAAATGATGCTATGAAAATTGTAAGCCTAAATAATGTAAAATTTTGCGCATGACAACGAAAATTAAATTGCATGAAATTGGAAAATTATTAGCAAGCACACCAAGCACACACACACACACTCACATACACACACACACACACAGATGAGCACATACTCGTTTTCAGCGTGTTGTGCAATTTGGTTAGCCGATTAAGCCAAATTAAGGCCCTGTTAGAAGCATTTGATTGTCCAGCACCTCCTTCTCCTCCTCCAATTGCTCCTCCCCATCTCGTGCGTGTCGCGCTGGACAAATGCAATCAACGATGCAATTTTCTTAACCAGTTTCCGTTGTGCCTATTAGCCAGTTGACAGTTCGTGTGCGTAACGCGGCCTCCACAGCATCCCTCTCTCTCTCTCTCTCTCTCACACTTTCTCTCTCTCTCTCTCTCTCTCACTTTGCAAATTTTTCTAATGATGACACGGAGCAGACGAGGCGAAAATCGCAACTTCGCATGCTAAAAGCATCTTTACTTCGTTTCTGCTCTTCTCCATTTTTTCCACAGCATCCAATTTTGTCTTGGCTTTAACATGCATTGGCAATCAGTTGGCAGTTTGTTTGGCTTAATCGTCCGCGTAATTGATATGCGTATGTGGTGCGATAGACGGGGGTCGACGTGTGGTTCGCTGGTTCCAACTGCAGCTGTGGCAAAATTTTCTTTTTAATTAAACTGCACAACTCAGCTGGCAATTTAACAGAGACATTATTACGCCTGGTTGAGGTAGCTGTAGTACTCTGGTTAAATATGCGAAATGGTTGTGAAAATGCCATCTCGAAGATTGAAATTGATGCAGAGATTGATATGCGTGTGGTCTACCCAGAAACTGGAAGTGTTGCAGCTCCAGCAACAGTCCCAACGTGTCCCAAGAAACCCCAAGACGCGAAAGAAAAATAGCGCAACTGATTGCAAAAGCAAATGTAAATATTGCAATAATAATCGTTGTTGGCATTTATAAATCGGCTTTACAAATATTTACTTGTGTTTTATATCTTATCATCAATTTGTATTATGTTTTGATGTGCAGGAACGGGTTAACTTAAAACAGCCATAACTTTGTCAGAAGTTGTCTGCTATTTAAAAAATCTAGTTTAAAAACTGCCTTTAAATGTGGAAAAAAAAAAGAAGAAAATGCGATCTTAACATATTCGTTGCCCAATAAAACATATTGTGAATGTGTCAGAAATTACAATTACAAATATGAAGCTTATATTTGTGTAGGGTCAGGCGCTGAAAGGGCCTATGTTGCCAAAATTGTATGGGCAGCTGGTAAAATGGGGCTCATGAGGACATCAAGGCTAAAACAACAAAGACAAATATTGAGCCGCAATCACTCAGCTGTGAAGATGCCGCAGAACAAACACAAACAGGCACAATAACAAAAGCATACACAGGCAGTGGCACAAGTGGAGCAAGCGGCAGCATAATAAATATATGCAGCTAGGCAGAGAGAGAGAGAGAGAGAGATGCAGAGTGAGAGAGAGTGAGAGAGAGAGAGGGGGATAGAGCGAAAGAGTAATTTAAGGTATATGTATGTGTTCTTTAAATATGCAGGCAAACCTCAAACCCCAAAAGCGAACTGGCCACTGCCACCAGCAAGCAAATAAACAAACGTGCCCGCTACCAGCTGCAGAGTGAGAGGCCGGAGGGGCGTGGCACGCATTGAAATGCCAAAAACGTAAAACGCAGTGTTTCATTTTTGCTCTTTTGAGGCGTGGAAGCCAAAGCAAATATTGGTTTAAAGTAGTGCCAAAGGAACGGGATTCGGGGTCGCACAGAAGGGGTCGCCAAAGGACCTTGCACCAGCCACTTAATTTCAGCATTTTGTTTTTGGGGGTTTTATGGCAACGAACAAACTTGAATTAAATTAAATAGACGAGAGCTGGCAGGCGCATAAATAACTTAACTAAACCCAAAACTCTAAGCACCGGCTGCTGGTCAACCGCACGAATGTGACTTGCTCTCTCTCTCTCTCTCTCTCTCTCTCTCTCTCTCTGCCTCTCTCTGCCTCTCTCTCCCTCACTCTCTGCCATATCTACTGCTGCTGTTTGCTGTTGCTGGACGAGATACAAATGTATCTACAAGTAATGTGCTGCTGTTGCTGTTGGCAGCTTGTAATTTACTTAATGATGCTCAAAGTGATTACAAATGCAGCCGAGCATGCTTTACATATTGCACTTGGTCATGTCCATGTCAAACTCACACTTGTGTAAATAACAACAAACACACATCGAGACAGCAACAGCAACAACAACAACAACAGCAACGGCAAGTTGTAGCCAAGTTGAGCTTTCTGGTGCGTGACTTGACCCTAAGGACCTGCAAGACGGTCGCATAAATCGCCAGCAAATCAATTATGTTGCCTGTCTGGTAGTTCTTATCTTTTTGCCATGGATATTCGATATGAGCGTAATCCAAGGTCAGTGCGTGTCCATTTTGAGGCTTTGGCGTTCCTCGCGCCGTTGTGCGTGAAAAAATCTTAAATATTTCACGCACGTTTCGTGCATTAATTGATATTTGCAGTAATACGCATAAGTCAAGGCATGCCAGCAACGAAATGAATAGTAAATGAGCGCAGCAGGAGCTACAACCAAAAATATATAAAACCAGTCAAGCTCAAATCGGACACGGCCGGACCAAAATGTTAGCCTTATGCTGATGCCAAGAGGAATACCAAAAACGGACTAATTTTCATGTGGGAACATTTTTTTTTGTTTGGTTATTCGTCTTTGTGTTATGTCCGTAAACGTTTTAACACTGCTCGGCATTTCTTGGACTGTATGCATTAACATTTTGTGTTGGCTATTTGGGGCAGCTTGTTGGCCAAATTTTAGACAGACGCTCCATCTGGATGGCCGGCCGGACGAAGGAAATTAGTGCAAACAAAGCATTTGGCATATGCAAACGGCATACTAATTAGTCGGCCAAGTTAAGTCGAGTCGAGTCGAGTCGAGTCGAGTCGAGTCGAGTCTCATGACTTGTCTCTCTCCTGTGGAGTCATCGACCTTGGTCGACTTCGACTTCATCTAAAATGCCCAACAATATTATTGGCTTAAATATTTACTCGACTAGCGCATGGGCAGCATAATTTAATTTCAAATGCAAATATTTGATGACATGCAAAAATGTCGTTTCAAATTCCAAAGCCCAATAATTAGATATGTACATACATATGTATGTATGTTTGGTAGCAGCTTTGTACATCACAGACGAGCTGTGGTCAAATGCTTGGTAATTGAAATTTAATTGAATGGTTTTAATATATGACCATTTCAAATCAGTTAACAACAGATGTTGCAGTTTCGCTTGTTGGCTGTGTGTTAAATTAAGCAATTTGTGCGGTACTAAATTAATTACAAAGCAATTTGAAAAGCACAGCTGCCAAAAAATGACTAAATATGCGGATGATTATGACCAATTTATGCAATCTAAATAGTTAATATAGTTTGATATGGTAAATAAAATTTAACAACAAAAAATTGATTTGTGCGTCGGCCGGGAATCGAACCCGGATCAACTGCTTGGAAGGCAACTATGCTGACCATTACACCACCGACGCCACTTGAATTGAGTCGGAAATGTTCTCTACATAAGTCGCTTGACACTAAAACTAAAAAATATATTGTTTTAAATATAGTATTGTTATCAGGCCCGCTTGAAAAACAAAAGACAAAATTTCTTAAACAAACTTCTTATCGAATTAGGCCATCTGCTGAGAGCAGCTGAGTCTACAAAATAGTTTAGCTTTTCGAGTTAGAACTCATTTGCCTCTGCATGAGGCAGAGACTGGGCTTGTTAAATGAACAGCATAGAATACGTACAAATAATATGAAAAATAAATAATTTAAACTTTTCACAATGCTAGAAAATCATGAGACTTGTAATGTTTATGGTTAAGATGAGATATCCCAAACCAACTAATTACGAGCTGAAGACATAAGCTGCAAGTTGGCTTAAAGCTATAGACAATCAGTTAGCTTCAAATAAATTAAGTAATATAAATACGATATGAATAAGGAAGCGTTACGTTAAATTGTTTCTTTTTCTTTAGACACAATTGATGAAATTATTTATAATGTTATGCTTACAATGACTGGCTGTATTTGAAGTTTAAGCTTCTTAATATCAAATATACATATGTAGGTATGTATAAATAGGAGCGTATCTTATTTCAGACACCCGTGCTCTGCAAATAGGCCCTTAAACCACATGCGGTCCACGAACTATTTATTATACGAGCACAGCAGCAGTTGCTGCCCCTGGCAAATGAACCGTAAAAACAGCAGTCGAAGTAACCGAACCAATCAAATCATGTTTAGGTTTCGTTCTGCAGTCGATCTTCTTTAGTTTCTTTTTTAGTTTTTTTTTTTTTTTTGTATGAATCGCTTTTTGCTCCATGTAGTCATTTAATTAATTTGTACGATCCGCGCACAGCGTGTAGGTAATTTCCCGTATCGAAAGCATTCGCTGGCCTAACAAATTGCAGCAATACATCACAATAGAAGAGCTAGAAACAGAAAAAAGATATCACTGAATTGTGGCTTAGCTTTTACAAGGGAATCGAAGCCACCTTTTTGGCCATTGGGCGGCTGTGTCTCATAATTGATGATTGGGCTCTCTAAAGCTTTTAGCCTGTTGTTGGTTTTACCAATCGCTCACTTTCTATGCCCTGCGACCTTTTTGGGTCAGCCGACAAAGTTGACACTGATGCCAAATGATGTCATTGCACAGTTTGTGGTTGGATTTGTATTATTCCTTTTCAATTCTTTGTTTCTTTTTCTTTTTTTTTGTATGTTTTTTATTGTTATTGAAATTCGAGGCGTTTGAAACTTGTTGCTCGAAAAACGCTACGTTTAATTTATCTACACGCATTTTTCTTCTCGTTTCTTATTTTTTTTATTTTTCTTTTGGCTCTGGGTCTGGAAGCGTGACTTTCAAGACTATTGAGTTGTCTACTTTGCTTAATTGAGTCTATTATTTGAGCTTAATCGTTTAACAAAGCCGTCTCTGAATTATGCTTTAGGCCTCTGTTTTATTGGTCTCAAAATGGGAGTTCGTAAGGAGTTTTGTGTTATGTCATGGAGCCAATGGGCAATGGTCTTTGGCATTTTGGAGAATGGATTGCTGTTTTTGACAGTACTGCCTAAGGCTAAGGCTAAGGCTAACAATAACAAGTAAGAATAGTGTCAAGCAATTTGATTGACTAGCGGATACCCTCTTAATATATCATTAAACTTAAGCCATTATATTTGTGTTGAATATCTCTACGAACAGTTTATAGCTGCTTTACTTTCGTAGTTACTTAAATTAAAGATAAATGCACTCTGTGTATCTAAAATATGAGAATGCGTACGCATTTATTACCCACCTGAGAGCTTATCAATGGCCAAGCTTACATTGTAAATCGAACTGTTTCCACTGTGCAACCCGAGTCCTTGAGATGCGTGGCCAGGCCATCGAAAAAAAAAATTATATATGCAAAAAAGAAAACGAAACGAACGGAAACTGCATAATCAAAAATCACAGCAAGCGGTAATCATCGGACCATATATTTTCACTCTCTCCCTCCCTCGGTCCCTTTCTGTCCCAGTCCCATTCCCAGTCCCAGTCTCAGTTCCAGTCTTAGTCTCTGTGGAGCCCACACAGCCAGCAAACGGGCAGCGATCAAAACAAGTCTCCGAGTCCCATGCAAAAGACGTTGGGCAAGTTGGCAGGAAAGAAGCTTTGGCAAACATTTGCCCAGAATGCCACATGCGGCGCTTGGCGGTGGCTAGTGATGCGCACACACAGTCGCTGCTGAAAGCAAGTTGTCTAAGTCTGCACAACAGCAGACATTGAACTTTTGCGGCTGGGCATATGCATTTTTAATTGCATGCGGCATGCGAAAGTTAGCCCAGGCCAATTAATTACGCATCGATTTGTGACTGGGCAAAAATGGGCGAGTTGAGCTTGGAGCTTGTGCATCATTTGCATTTGACGGCAGGAGGGCGACTCGAATTAATGGAAACCACTGCTAAAATCTTCAGCCTCGGCCCAACTTAATTGTTGGCCCTGACTTGGCAACTTTTCTCAAAATGCCTACCGACCGCGTAGGAGGATGAGGAGGGGGCCGAAAACCATTAGTTCTGTTTGGCCAGCTCTGCGCATGAAGTCATCAATGTGGACAGCATGTGGACCATGAAGTGAGTCTTGTTTTTTATTTGTTTTGTTTTGATATTTTGTTTTTTTTTGTTGGATCTTTGGCCATTGTTGCCAGCGAACAGCCAAAGCTTGATCATCAATAATAACCAGGAAATCAGTACTTCACTGCCAAAACTGCATTTGACTGATTGACATGCGTGCTCTGGCCTGATTTTGGCATGCATTTTTTTCTTCTCCCCTTCCTCTTCTGTATTTGTTTGCCTGCCCATGAATCATTGCTGTTAACTTGGCCAGCAAGTCCACTCACCTGCCCATCTGGCTGTCTGCCAGTCTTGAGCCAACATATCAAAAACTAGTCTCCTTTTCGCTCTTCCTTGCTGTATGCAATTTCCCAAGGCTAAATTGCTAGTAAATAATTTTCAATTAACTACGAGAACATGTGGAATGCTTGTATGTAGACTAACTATAATTTGCATAGGTGGTCCTCTGGGCAAGCACTTGTTGAGGTACCTGACAAAGAGACGGTAAGAATAAGTAAAAATATGAGAGGAATTAACCCATGGTTTCATAGATGTCCCAAATATAAATGTAGTTCGATTGTAATAAATATATCTAAAAATCATCTTCACTACTAAATTGTACATTTAAATAAGTCCTCAAAGCAGATTGTGTCAGCTAAGCCAGGAAAAGACGTATTGCATGTTTTATACTCGGCGCATATAGAAACTCTCAATTCAGCAAAGATGCTCGATTTGGATATTATTTAATATGTTCAATAGAATTTAAGCTACTAAATTCATTGGTTTTTGAAAAAGGGTTAAGCGTGTGCCGCACATTGGATAAGTACGTGTAATGTATTAAAAAGAATCCTGCTTGATAATGTAATATGCGCAAAAAGAATAACAAATTACACAATGGAAGCCAGTGAAAGAGAGAGAGAGAGAGAGAGAGAGAAGTAGGAGCAGGAGGGAGACGCAAGTTGATGATTAATGTAAGTCGCGTACGAGGCAAAGTCAAAGACAGCGCTGATGATGATGAGAAGGATGGCAATGACTGCGTTTCCTGGAACTGCCAGAGCACAATGGGCAATGGGCAATGGGCAATGTCATTGCTGGGCTGACAGTAAATAATCTATCAATAATTGAAGTCGCCTGCTCAACGGCTCGTGCTTGTGCTTGTTCTCGTGCCGATGGACCACACTTGGCGTTGGCTAAAGGATTTTTTATGTGTCCGTCATAGGTCTAGCCAATGGTCATGATGATGATTATGATGGTGATGGCGATAGCCATATAGTGGTGGAATAGCTGGCAGCAGTTTTCCTCCTGCCTCCCGACGCTTCCAACGCTTCCAACGCTTTCATGCTTGACTGCTTTGCGCTCGATTCGATTATTTATGTCATTTGCTTTGACATTTATCATGCGACGACGATTCACGTTTTTGCCTTTGTCAAGGCCAGACTGGGTCCGGGCCAGTTCTGGCTGTTGTCATCGTTCTCCATATCACATCAGCAGCCCATCCCAATACCACACCATTCTATACAGCATCCTATTTGGCTCTTGGCTATTTATGGCCGCGCTACTTAACGTAAATTTTATTGCTTTTGCCCTTGCTCATTTGGGGCTGCATTGCTTTAGTCGGCGCGAACCGTTGACCAAGTTTTACCCCTCGACCGAACTGAACTGTCTATGAATTGATGAGCGTTCATTTATTGCGTGATTAGTTCGCGTGGTTCACTTTTATGGGCATTTAAAGGAGCAGCCAGCACAATTTGTACCGGTCGCATTAGCACTTTTTGATATATATGTATACCATTATCATCTGCGTATGTCGACGAGAATGTTGTGTGATCTGCTTTTAAAAGAACTTCGGTAAGTGGTAGATAGGAAGTGTCATTTTAGTCTTGAAGCGGATGGGACAGGAAATGTATGCGACGTGCCAGGGAGAAAATAAGTCACTATGAATATGATAGGAAGGTGTTGTAGAAAATGATCTTTCTATCAATCTGAGTATTAAATTGAAGTTACTTAAGAGTTCAGCACATAACACTATCTTACACTTAAAATAGGTTTTTATCTTTATAGTCGCTTCTTAAAAGCACTCATAATTTAATCTTTAGATTTTCAATCCAATATCTATAAAGAACCTTTGATGGAGTGTAAATAAGTTTAAT
Source organism: Drosophila anomalipes (assembly GCA_035041615.1). Taxonomy (NCBI): domain Eukaryota; kingdom Metazoa; phylum Arthropoda; class Insecta; order Diptera; family Drosophilidae; genus Drosophila; species Drosophila anomalipes. Next base: position 12,659,134 of record JAWNKZ010000041.1, read on the forward strand.
TTGTGCATAGGCGCCAATCTATATAAAGTGTAACTGTCAGACATATTGTTGTTTGGAAAGGCAGGTCATGTTTCAAGGTGTTTGTGCACACCTTAATGGCTCATTAACGGACTTGTCATTGGCCACAGCAACGACGACAAGCAGCCGACAACTTTTGCATCCGTCGAATAAGTTAAGAGCAGGAGTGGGGGACTGCAAGGAGCTGAGATGTCGGGCACTAAAACCAAATGCCAACAAAACGAGCTCAATAAAAACTGTCGGAGTGAACAATAAAACAAAATGACAATTTACGATTTTATTTACGATCTACACCGGAAAACAGCTCCACAAGCTCCACAAATATACTTCGAATTAAGATTGAAGCAGAACCGGGCAGTGTGGGGAAGTGTAGAACATTTTTTTTTTTGGCACACGAAATGCTGCCGTTGACTTCAAAGCAGCGCCTACAAATTCGTCATGCCCATTGCGAGTGCAACAAACAAATGAAATAAAAGGGGAAAACTGGAGAAATGCGAAGCGTCAACTCTATAAATTATGCGCCCACCAAGCGGAGCTGTCAACGCCAGCGATGCCCCCTCCAGGAGTTAGTACCTTTCTTATCTCTACCCATTGTGAGCTGGAGCAAATTGTATTTAGTTAGGCGCATCTCCCGAAACGATACAGTCGCCACACCTTGCCACACTTTTAGTGTGTGTGCCGCTGCAAAGCAGAATTGCTTTTAATTTCGGGGTGTATTTTTGGGTTGCATTAATTGAAAGTTTATTAGTCGCATTTTCTGAGGCGTCGGCGTGGCCATAATTTAATTTACTTGTAATGCATGACATGCAGTGCGGCACTGAGTGTGGCTGCCACAATTTTAGCACTTTCAGCTGCGGGGGAGGGGGTTGCTACTTTTGTTACTCTTAATAGCATCCATAAATACTTCTTGTGTTGAACCATATTTTTGGTCGATTCGAGTTCTGTGCGAGGTTTCAATTAAGTCAGGGGGCGTATCGAGTCAAATAGGGGCGTCAACCGGGACGAAGGGGGTGTGCCAGCTGTTGTTGTTGTGCGTTGAGTGTTGTGAGTGTGTGTAGTTTGTGGGTGGTCAGAGGCGTTGTAATTAGTGTGAACGCCTTTTGGCTTTTGTGTGTGCCCACAAAATTTAGATTTATATTGACAAACATGCAAGACGTGATTGGAACTTCCTTATATAGATAATTGCAGAAGTGATGATTTGAGAACTACTTAAGAGAACTACCACACAAAAGAGACTTAACTAAATCTACTCTTCTTGGAATCATCTTATATCTGTAGTACAGGCAAAGCTACCAGTTATCAATAGTACTCAGATGATCACATTTGTTTTTTATCACGCGCAATCCAAACTTAAAATCTTAATCAGCTTTATATCTTTCTACTGCATTCGCATCCTTCTCATCATGATATTATTACCCACTCAGTCTATAAAAATATCAGGAAGTATCTAGAGTTGATTACTTTACGAGCTTCAACGAATTGATATTGATCTGAGTATGAAATTCAAGTTACTTAAGAAGTCTACCTAATAAGCACATAACGCTATCTTACACTTAAAATCAGTTGTTTGTTGTTTATCTTTATACCTGCATCTTCAAAGCTCTCATCCTTTTATCTATGGAATGAGAGTGTTTGATCTTCATTTTAACTTGGAGTAAAGTCTTGCGTAATCTGGCGCTATATTTTGCACTCAATTCCCCAATGGGGGTTTGCCTTTAAAACTAGCTACTACACATTTTACTTCATATTGTGTATCATAAAAACTTTCCAAATCTGTTTTTCATTACGCGACTAGAGAAATCTCAAAGCCCCGACGACAGCCAGTGGCTCCAACCGCAAGGCGGACATCTCCACGCCATCTCCTTGGCTCCTCCTCCTCGCTGCCCCGCAGCATCTTCATCCAATGCCAACGCTGCTGCGTAATGCATCATAAATTCACATTAACACTTTGCAGACATGTGCGTTATGCGGGACCCTTTGGGGCACACAAACTTCCCCACTAGCCCACTCCCTCACATATCTCGACTCCACTCTTCAATGGGATGTGGTCGGAGTGTCTCTGTTCACATTTATGGCTCTCATTTTGCCTTCTAAAAGATACATTCTGTGCGCCATTTGTGTCATGTGTAGAGAGCTGCATCTGTTTTGTTAGATTTTTGTTGCCCGCCTAGGGATACTCTAGAACGCCGAGCTTGTTGGCATTGTAAATCATTTTGCTTTGCTCAAGAGTGATTACAATATTATGAAATGGTATTTAAAAATGAAGTGTTTTAGAATATCTGAGATTTATTTGTATATTTAAATCACAATAAATATATACAAGTGATAATAGTATTAATAATAATAATAAAAACACAAACCAAAAATAAATAAATAAAAAAATATTTTGAGGAATCTTTTCATAAAATGTTTCAAGATGATCATCAAGTTGCCATCCAACTGAAGAGCATTCCGGCGGCTGTGCTTCATATTAGAAAACGCTTTCTACTTTGTTTCTTTTCCTGTACTTTTTGAATATGCAATAAAGATTTTTGTGGCCTGCTGTGTGTGGAGTGTGTGTGTGTGTGTGTGTTTTACATACACTTGCAATACAATTTTTATTATTTTTGTTTGGTTTTTTTTTTTTTTAATTTTTTATTGCCCATTTTGAGGAAGCTTTTGTACATTTGTCAAAATTTTCAGGATTTACGATCGACATCATCATCATCAACAGATGCAGCAACAACAGCTTCCACTTCTCCTTCAGCTGCCCCCCTTCCCCCTCCCTAATGCCCTCCACCAACAGTTGCGCCGACAGACTGCCAAGATTTATGTTAATTTGTTGTGATTTATTGAATGGTTTTTATTGGGGTTTTTGGGCGGGTTTTAATGGAGGCGCTCTAAGTGGACTGTCAGCTGGCCCAATTCAGCATTGAAATACAAAAAAATGCAACACGCAACACGCAACAAGCGCAACAAACATTTGAAATGTCATTCGAGTGGCTGGCATGTTTGGGTTAATTGAAAATGCGTTGCAAGTTGGCACAGTTGGATACATATATGTATATGTATATGTATATGTATATGTATGTCCTGGGAGTCATTGAAGACAGCCCAGACAATCCCGACACACAACAGTCATACAACAACAGACCATGATCAATGTGCGACTGTCATGCAAATTTAAATTTGTCCAAGCCAAAAGCCACAAAGAAAAAAGAAAAGAAAAAAAAAAAACAGTAACCGGCATTAACAGAAAACCAAAGAGACTAGCCGAGATGCTGAGTTGGTGGGACCGTGGCACGCAGGCGCAGCAGTGGTTGACGGCTAGACAAGCGGCAAGTTAATTTATGCAACACAAGCAGCAACAACACAAAGACCCAATAAAGGCTCAGCAACAACGACAAGCAGCAACAACAATTGGAAAATTGTTTATGCGTCTGCGTCGCTTCGAGTCTGTGGCGCGTTTAGTGTTAAACGCTTGATTAAAATTCTTGTAACTGCAACACTTTTGTGGCATGTGTGTTGCTGTTGCTTTTGCTGTTGCTGTTGCGTTGTTGCATTGTTGTTGCTTAGTTGTTGTCAGGAACAACGGCTCTACGCTCTACGCGGGATCTTTATGGTGCGCATAGCTTTTGTTGTGCTGCCTCCTTGCAACATGCATCATGTTGTTGTTGTGGTTGTTGTTGTTGTTGTTGTTGCTGATGGCTGGTGGTTGTTTGCTTGTTGTACCTTGCGGCTATGGCATTGAGGCATGCGTCTTTGCATCGCCATCGTTTTTGTTGTTGCTGCCGTTGTTGCTTGCTGCATGTTGCTCTTGTTGTTTTAATTGAATTGATTTGCATTTTTCACGCAGGCGTTGCACATTCGGTTGGTTGTTTGCATTGTCTTCAAGCTGGATACCACGCAGGACTCTGCTGAGGTGGTTGACGGGGCTAGAAGACTGGCGAAAGCAGGAAATGCTTTGATTGAGGCTGAGAATTTATGTTTTTGCCAAGCGGACCATGATTGATTAATGTAAACTGCAATAAACCTGATATTTTACAAAGGCAGCTTTCCACTCTCTCTTCTCCAGCTCTCAGTTGCAATTAAATCTCAACGGCATCGCTTAAATGTGCCATTAAAATTGACCGAAAACCGATCCCTTCTTAAACAGCCAACATATCATTTGTGTGGGCAATCAAAAGTTTAATTACAATTTTTATTAAACACGCATTAACACCCCGAAAAAAATTGTTATTAATTAATATGTAATTGTAATGGGCTCACGACATGACAGGCCCACATTTCTTGGCTCGATCGGCAAAGTCTGGGTGTGGGGCTGGAGTGGCAGGGAGAGGCGTGGTCGTAGCCTTAGGCAAGCTTAACAAATTAATAAACTGACCGCCATTGCACGAGAAAGCCACATAAATCAATTTCAGGAAAATGCTAAACAATCATAAATAATAATTAAATGCCTGCTGTAAAATAGCCAACAACATCCCCCCTCACAACTTTCACCGCATCCCAGCACAAAAGAAGCGGACGAGCAATGTAATTAAAAACTGTTCGTAATTATTGAAAATTGTGGTGGACACTTGCCGAAACAAATGGCGGATAAATTACACAAAATTACTGAGTAAAAATTTAATTCAATAATAGAGTGGAAAAGTGCAATGAAAAGCTTGCGATGCCAGTCTATTTATTTATGTATGAATTTCCCTGCTTCCACTTAGAATGATGGCTAACAGGGAGCCTAAGTGTCGTTTGTACGGCTCGTTAGCTCTTTGAAGCGCTTCCTGTTCCGGCAGCTTTCTGTCTCTCTCTCTCTCTCTCTCTCTCTCTTTTGTAACGGTTTGTTGAGCAAAGGGTAGCAAAGGTATGTCAGCTCATATCTCTTATTTGACTGACTGTCAAGTGAACTTCTCCATCGCCCAGCACACATTCCACTTCTATTTCTAATTGCACATTTGTATGCCTAATCGATCTGTCCAATTCTATTTGTTTCAGTGTCTATCATGGAATTTGTGTGCCGTGCTGTTTCTACTTTTTTTTTCTCCGTTTTTCCGTTTTTTCGTTTTTCCGTTTTTCCTTTGCGTTTTTCCTCTTTGCACTGCGTGTCACTCTCTGATGACAGTTCATTTCACTTGGCTTGGGCCAGGTGTCCATTTGAACGGGTTACACAAATGAAGCGTGACATTTTTCACATTTGTTTTTGGTTCGTTTTTTTTTTTTTTTTATGCTAAACGGGCAATAGATGAAGACTTTTTCTGTGTGCCACTGCAAAGAGCTCTTTAAACAGGGCTTTAAGAATTTTATTTGATTTCAATTTAGTTGTATTCTTAAATTCATATTTTTATTGCTTTTTCTAAGCCCAACAAAAATGTGTACAATTTGTGTAAAAATATGTTGCCGACAGATGGAAACATCTCCGACCCCATAAGAAATATATGTATATGTTCTTGATCAGGTTCAACAGCCAAGTCGAAGTTTTTATTTATTTATTTAGTTTTTGCCCCTGTCAATCAGTTAGTGTCCAAAGTGTACTTTCGAATTTGGCGACAATTTCTGTCAGCTACATATTTTGGCAGCTAATCAGCTAATAAATAATTCCAAACGCAGTTTCTCAAACAGCCCACATTACAGTTACATGTTTTAAGCCTTCAAAGACTGTCATAAACGGCATGCAAAATGCTGGCAATCAGGCAGCCAAATACCTGAAAACCTAAGCGGCTTACTTTATCAGCAAACACTAGTAACTAGTGCACTAACAGACTTTGTGAGAGAGAGAGAGAGAGAGGAGGATATATGCATATAGTAAAAGTTGACTAGTTGAGTTGCGTGTTTGCATTGGACAAACGCTGTTCATGTTGCTCTTAAATCGAGCATGTTGCATTTATAAATAATATTCGCTTATGCTGCGTTGCTGCCCACATGCAACAGAGCCACAGACAGTGCAGCTTGTGGCACGCAATTAAAATCTTCATTAGCCGCGTTTAATTTCCACTTTTGATTAAAAATAATATACAAAAGAAAAAAAAACCTGAAGGAAAACAAGTAAAAACAGAGAAATACGAATCAAAAAACAACTTGTGACATGTGTCGAATGACTTATCGCCATCGCCGCCAGCGCAGCAGCAAGTGGCAAGTGGCAAGTGGCAAGGCAAGGACTTTAGATGTGGCATACGTCGCGAAGTTCGAGTTGAACACCGCTCCGCCTGCTGGGGTACACACACTTCCTGCCTCCTGCCTCTTGCCTCATGCCTCTTGCTGCCTCCTGTCTGCTGGCTGATTAGCGTTGGACGCTCGATTCGCTGCATTCGGCTCGATAAGGAGCTATCAATGCGAGCCTAAGTGACAGTTGACTTGTTTATCAATTGACAGCTTTTGCTGCGGCTAAATGACAGACCAACACACACACACACACACACACACACACACACACACACACACACCGAGGCACACAGATACAAACTGCAGTCAGAGATTTACGTTGCGAAAAGTAACTGTTAATAAGCCTTGTTGTTGTGGCCTGTGAAAATGTTGCTTTTAATTAAAAGCTGTTGCCGCTTTTGCAATTGTGCGTTTTTAACCCCCACCGCCCGAAATCTGACATTTGTGTCGGAATGTTTGTACATTTGTGGCTGAATATAGCGTATGTATTTATGCTTGTATTTTAAAGCCCGATCCTGTCAAGATAAAGAAGCCAGCAGGCAGCCTCAGCGCGCATGTTTAACAGCAAAAACAGCAACAAAATCACAAGAAGTATGCAATTTGGAGACTCCAAAGACACCGACACAAACACACAAATATACACACACACACACACACACACACACACACACACAGCACACACACACTTTGTATTATTCAAAAGCAATCCTACTTCGATTTTGGCATTTATACAACTTTTTAGATTTATTGCATGTCAATGGATTTAATTCAAATGTTTATAAAATAAATTCATTGCAAAGGGAATTTTGTATTGGTTTCTTAAGAGCCTGTTAATTGCTTAGGGAATTTGAGTATTAAATGAGTCAACGCCAGAGCCTGGCTACAATTCTCAACTCACTTTAACATTTCAAATGAAAATGAAAGCTGATCAGGAATTTAACTTATTTAGTTCTTAATCGAGAAACGACCCGTAATAAAATCAAAATTTTTTATTAATATCCAATTTACTGCAGCAATAAATTAAATTTATTTAATGTTGGTTTTGGATCTTTTATAGCTAAACTCCATAATGCTAGTCAATGTTTTTGGTTGCCACAATTAGTGGCTTTTGAGGTCTGCTTTAATCGATGGTTGCCCCAAGAGTCCTAATCTTTATTCTTAATTATTATCCACCTGAGTGTTTTCATCATAGTTTATGAATGATGCTCGTGCGGCATCTCTCCAACTGAGACCACAAAACCCGATGCACAAACTTTTTGCGGACCCTCGAGTCAAGTTTATAACATTTCTGCAATTAAGCAATATTTCTTAGTCAAGTGCAAAACTCTCATTGCGGTGGTCAGCAGCGGCGATTAGGATTACTTTTCAACTACTACTTGCATTGTTCTATTTTTCTCTTCTTGTTTTGTTTTAGTCCTTTCTGTTGCGCAAAGTTGTTCAAGTTTTCTTGTTTGGCTGACCGCAGTGCAGAGCCATTTTTGCTGGATTTGTGTGCCACAGTGTGGAACTGTGAGACTGAGATTGCTCTGCTGCTCATTAGACATCTCGTTTAGCATAGCTTAATGAGCAGACCCAGGCAAGCCACAATCACCAAGTCAGCATGTTAATCTCACAGATGGCTGCTCCACTTGCACACATACGAACAGCATCCATTTCCATAAATATCAATTAAGGGACAAAATATCAAAAGTGACAGCAACATGCGGCTTCCACATCTCCACCAGCTACCACCACAGTGGCTACCTGTGGGGCAACCTACGCATTGAAGTCATCATCGTTGTTGTTGTCGCCAAGAGTCGCTTGATATTTTATATAATTGGAGAATTTCGGTGCTACTGCATTACATAGTTGGTTGCCCTGTTCGACCAGAGTGCAGCCATGCAACTCATTAAATACATATAAAAATGTATTAGCTCAAGGCATGGGAGTTACAGTTTTGGTGTTGATCCGTAACTGTGGGCGTGTCAACACAATTGCCGTCACGTCAGGGTTCAATGGGTTTTTGACAATTTATGGATCATTCGGTTTTGCCGCCTTTTGCTCTTTAAATTCAATTAGTCTGTGTAGACCGCCGCCCCCAACTAACTGGGACAAAATTTGGTCGAACTTTGCCCAGCCCAAAAATTCCGACTCGAATAAGAAGCTTAGTAAGAAAATTATTATTAAAATGCTTTCACTAATTTTCAGGCTGGCGGCTAGCTCATTACGACATATAGACGGAGAGGCAGAGTGGCAGTGTGGCAGAGTGGCAGAGAGACAGTGTAACGAAATAAACATAAAAACATTTTCCGAGCTCTATTTGGCAACACTAAGCGTCCACTAAGCGTCAATATTTCATGCTAAGCCTATTAGAGATTATTGTGCCAGCTTACAAAGGCCTAAATGACAAGTGGGAACTGGCAGCGCGGGGGAGGGGGGAGCGATGGGGGAGGAAAAGGGAAGGGGATATGAAGTCTGGGGACAGTCTTCCGTTTATTAAGCTTACCATTTGCATAATATTTGACACCAAAAGAAGTTAAATGGAATACTAAATGTTCCGACAAGTTCTTGACTTTAACGGGGAAATCGCTTAAGAGTTTTACAAATTGTGATTGTAGCTCGGCTGTTAACCCAAATATCGAAACAAGAAGTAAACAAAAAAAAAACGAACGCAAATACTATAAGTAATCAAAATAATTGTCTAACTGGTTCTTCAAGACATTAATGTTGAGCTTTAAGTTATAGAAACAACTACACCAATTTTCTTAATCCAATGCAATCACCGTTTGATAATATACCCTGTACCACTAAAACTGGAAAGAACAAGTTGTGTAAGTTGATGTAAGTTGTGTACATATGTCAGAATTGTGCGTTAATTTTAATTTTAATATAAATTTATTATTTATTTATTTATTGACAAATGGCAGCAGAGTGTCTTTGAGCCGGGCATAGCCTCTCAGCTGGAGCATCATTGTTTTTGATGGATAAATGTGTACATTTTCCATCTGCAGAGGTAAAATATTTGTTATGGAAAAACTGTTTTCAAAGGGGAAAAGTTGGCATTGTGGTGGCCAGAAACGATAATGAAAAAGAAAACTGGTTAGGTGTGCAAACACATTGCTGGAATATATACATATATACATATATATATATAAATATATATATATATGGCTTAAATTCGTCACTATCAAATGGAAAAAAATATTTAAACAGGATTACAAATGGGTCAGCTATTTGATCTCCAGTTTTCCAGCAATGAGTCTTTACAGCAATGAACAGTTAGCAGCTAGCAGCTGTTTGGCTATTTGCAGTAACCATTTGGTTGGCAACAAGATGAGGTTAGAGCTGATCTGCTTTGCGGCACTGCAGAGTGTTCTCGTGTGTGCTGCCAATTTGCCCATCAAAGTCAACGTCGAACGGGAGCCCTTTTTGGAGTGGCTTTCGATGATATTGTGGCCAACTACAATCAAGCCAGAACCCGTATCAACTCCAGAATCGACAACTGAGATACCCGAAATAAGCAGAGAATGCAGCAGTTGCCACTGTGGTCTAATGAACAATGTGCGGAAGATCGTTGGTGGGCACGAGACGCATCCTCAGCAATATCCCTGGATGGCTGGTATTCTACTCTTTGGTCACTTCTACTGCGCTGGATCTCTGATCAGTGATCTGTACGTGCTTACTGCAGCTCATTGTGTTCAAGCTGTGCCCCCGGAGAGGATCACTGTAAAACTGCTGGCACACAATCGCAGTAATAGCGATGATCCTGTGGTGCTGGACCGTCTCGTCGTCCATGTGAGAGCCCACGAGCTATATGATCAAAGCAGTTTTGAGAATGATATTGCCCTCATTCGGCTTGAACGGCCGGTGACTTTTGAGACAATCCTGCGACCCGTTTGCTTGCCTGCACCCGATTCCAGCTTCGATGGGAGGGTTGGCATTGTGACGGGTTGGGGTGCACAGCGGGAGAATGGATTTGCTACGGATATTTTGCAGGTGAGTTGTTGGGTTAATTATAATTCAAAAGATTCACAATACCCTGAACACGTTCAAAAACTGATAATGAAGTTGGCTGAATGAATCAAAATCGATTTGGGGATGTCCGTCTATCTGTATGACTCAGTATAACTCGATAACTATATCTATTTTTCAATAAGTTAGCCATAATATTGATCATTCGTCAAAATTTCATCAAGACTTGACTTAAGAAAATCTGATAACCATATTTACCCAAATTTGAATATCTAAAGTCTTGGGTTCAGGGTATCTCCTAGTCGAGCTCTCTCGACTAGAGCATTTTTTAGTTGTTTTTCTTGTTTTTTTGTTGTTTTTTTTTTTTACGCTAAGCTAACCTTCAACTAAATATACAAATCTTTTCTATGTTTCTTCACCTGCAGAGTCTGAACTATATTCGTTTGAATATTTCTTTATCAATATCTTTCTCACTGCCTTTTTGCTGCTCTCTCTCTTTCTCTATGGCACTCTCTCTCGAACTCGTACGGGGAGTGCCGCGTCTTAAGATCGTCCTCTCCTGATGGTGTTTGATCTTTGTTTGTATTTATAATTATTATTTTGTTTTTTTTTTTTCTTTTGTTTTATTCCCATCACCTCTTGATCCCCCCTTCACTCGGACCCAGTCCGCTTAGTTAAACCTTTTGCCCATCTTCTTGCCAACTCAACAGGAAGTCGACGTATTGATTCTCAGTCAATCCGAATGTCGTAACTCCAGCTATACGCCCGCCATGATCACCGACTCCATGCTTTGTGCCGGCTACCTGGGCGAGGGAGGCAAGGATGCCTGCAGTGGCGATAGCGGCGGACCTTTGCTTGTGACACTGAACGAGCTGCGGCCGGAGCAGTATCAACTGGCTGGGATTGTCTCATGGGGTGCAGGATGTGGCAGACCCGACTCACCGGGCGTTTATACCAGAGTGAATCAATACCTGAGTTGGATTACAGACCACACCTCTGACGGCTGCGACTGCATTGAAGCCACACCCAAACCGAACAGGAATTCGTAGTTGGGTTAGCTAATTGCAGTTTGTGGCTGCGTACGAAGTGCACCTGTCAAACTTTGACTACAACAGTTCGGAGCCCCCTGGAGGCAGGGCAAACTTTTGGCGATTGCATTTGAAAATATGTATTTGTAAATTTTGCATAAACTACTTTGACTCACTTTGCGTGCCATTTTATTTTTCCCAGCAGAGCACTCACACTCGCACACACGTTAAGAGATCCCATAGCCGTATCCATAAACGTAACCGTTACCGAATCCATTGCCAAATAAAAAAGCAATTTGAAAGTGGGTTAGCTTACTCGCTCTCATCCTCTCCCTTTCCTTCTCCCACATTCCCTCTCTCTCTCTCTCTCTCTCTCTCTCTCTCTGTGTGTGTCCCTTGCATCTTCATCTGCATTTTTGGTTTATGATACGATGCAAGTTTGCTTGGCGAAACGGTGCCAGGGACGCGCTGCAGGACCTGGTCCAGAACGAGGGCAGAGTCGTATCGCCTCACTCGTTCTCATATAAATAAATCCCAATTTGCCGCATTTCAACTGCCGCCGCATGCGAAATATTTTGTGCAATTGAGTTTGTTATGCATTTTGCATTTGCGCAATCATAAAAATAAAATAGAAAATACCACAGGCAAGGACACGCACACAGATCCGGACAACAGCAGGAGCAAGTTTTTCATTCGAGATAAATTGCTCGAAATATTTGTGGCAAGTGAGTTTCTTAAAGTTGCAATACGATAAGCATAACTTTCTGTTATTGCCAACAAATTATTTACTCTGCCTGGCGAGTCTGCGAGTAACGCATATTCCCAGCGAGCTTTGATTGGCTATAATGGAGAGCTGTGATACTTTTACCAATAACTCAAAAAATAAAGCTTGCAAATTGTACATTTATTTATGCATTTCCTTTACGATTTATGTGTACGGTTCTTGAAGAATAGTGCAGTTTTTTTTTGTATTGGATAATATGTTTTCATATCTTCCTCGATTATCTCTCACAAATTCAGCATGTTTTTATTTCTCATCTAATAACTAAGATCTCTCCAATCTGTATAGCATATAGCAAGCATAGGTTGGTAAAGTATCTCCGATTTTTCCATCAGTTTTCTGTGTGTGTAACCCAAAAAGGCAAATTGACAAACCTTAAAGACACGCCCTGGTTTCATATATCGTAGTAATATGCAAATAGTTTTACAATCGCCATGGTTCATTAAAAATGTTTACGACTTCATATTAAAACTACACAAACTGTGAAACCGTAAAGAAATGCATTTATACTCTTGCCAATAAATTTGTCTCACTTTTTGTTATTTTTTTGTATTTTTTTTTGTTATTTTTTTTTTTTTGTGCTGTCTGCTTTGCTTTCTGTTACTGTATTCGCTGTTCGGATTTCGGTATTCGGTTTTCGGTTTTCGGGGCCAGGGCACATGCACATAAAGATTTCCTACTCAAAGCCATAAAGCAGTCTCGGAGTCTTGTCTTAAACTTAAAGTACTGTCGGCCAGCATGGATTTCCAGCTAAACGACAAATAACTTGGCATTTAATAACTCTACGGGTCCAACTTTTGCCCTCCATCTCTCTCGCTCGCCCACACTTGCTGTCTCTCTCTCTTTCCATCTCTTTCCATCTCTTTCCAATTCTGCAGTCGGTTCATTATTATGCGACGAGTCTCGACTTCATTGCGAGTTGAGGGGTTTCATAATTTAAGGCAGCGCTTTGTCGCAAAACCAATTTATGTGCTGAAATTAAAGCTGAGGTTGGTAATCGAAGTGGATATGTGAGAAAGAGAGAGAGAGAGAGAGAGTCAGTGAGCGAGAGAGAGAGAGAGAGAAGAGTTGAAAGAACTTCTATTGAAATATTCCTGAAAAATAAGAAGAAAAAAAAATGTATATTTATAAATAAAATGTAAGTAAATCATTGCATAGATGCCTCAACTTGATATCGAAGCATGCATTTAAACTATAAATTCGTTTTTTATCTATGAGTCTCTCGACTGTCTCGAGACATCTAGCATCGAATACAATAATCATGTGTCATGTTCATAAGTGGTGCCTCCCATGATGCCCAATGATTTCCGTAAAAATAACCTTCACATTTACTGGGAATGCAAACATGACACATCTCATTATGATGATGTGACTTCCAAAATGATGGAGCCTCCGCTTTTGGCCACAATCATTTGCATGTGCCTCAATCAACACACACACACACACACACACACACATACAACCAACAGGGCTGATTCAGTCCTTTTCTGGTCGTTGTTGGCTGCTGTTGTGCGTATGTCGCTGTCGGAGCATTTTGTTTATGATTTTGTAGCTGTCATAAAGTTATTAAAAGTATGTGACATTTTTATGACATTATGACGTCTCGACTCCGAGCCCAGCCAGAGAGAGAGAGAGAGAGAGAGAGAGTCACAGAGAGACTCCGTGTGCTCAAAATAAATGCCACTTGCTTTTGTTTTCATTTCATTTGGGACTCGCAGCTTCGTGTGCCCCACGAGGCAACAACATGCCGTGAAATATGATATCAAATAAAAAGCAAATTAAAGACGATAAAAATCGTGTCTCGCCTCATGCTGTGCGTTATAAAAATAACAAAATTTTCGTTTCTTTTTTTTGCAAAATCGAAGCCGAAAACGACTAAATGTGACCTGAGTCTTGGAGTGGCCTTAAAAAAAAACACAAAAAAAAAAACAGAAAAGAAAAGAAAACGAAAATTGGCCTCGGATTTGAGGTCTGGTCGGTTCAGTAGTTCTTGTTATTGTTGGTGTTGGTGTTATTCGGCCTGTCATTTGGTGGCTCATAAAACTTGTAAACATCGCACTGATTGTGCCCCCGCCAGATTGTCCCATCCCAAAGATGCTGCGTTAAATTCAAAGATATTTTCCATCAGATTAAATTACAGTTTCAGTTTCGGTTCGAGTTTGGGCCCGAGTCTCGATAGCCCCCCATCCACTTAGCATGTGTCGTAATGAAGCAAAGGCAACTGACATCTGATAAGCCGATGACATCCATATTGATATTTGCTTGTGGTCAAAAAAATAGAGGCCAACTAAGCCCACATTTAAGATACATTTGTATCTGCAATATGTGAAGTACTTTTTCAAGTTTTCTTTGTTTTAAATACCAAATGAAATCAGTTGATAATCAGTTTATTTCAACGAATTAGTTAAATAATATTATTAATTTTTAAATGATCAGCATTTAAAAGTCAAGTGTTGTTTTCATCATTTTTATTCCATATCCTTGGCTGACTTGAAAAGTTTCAAACATTCTTTGGAGAAACTGTTTTTTAGCTTTAATTCGAGCGCTTTGTTTTGGAGTGACGCAGATCGTAGCGCCGTCGCTTGGAGGCAATCTTTAGTTCGGGTTGACTCTCGAGATGCTTTTTGGCATCATTGTCATTGTCTCCATTGGCATTTGCAATGGTCCCTGAATCGTCCTTTATATCGGCAGCAGCGGCAGCTGACTGCGGCAGATCCTCGCCAGATTCAGTCTCGTTGACTGGGTCGGTCTTCAAATCATCTGGCACTGTTTTGTTCTCTGCAGCTGCACAGTTTCCATCCAATTTGTCACGCTTGACCTTGGGCTGGCTATCGGCCCCACTGCCCCAGAGATCATCCATCATTTGCTCCAGCTCAATATCCTCGGGCGGTGGATTACTATTGTCCGCTGGCAGCTGAGAGCCGTCGTCGTTGTCGTTTCGCACTGCGTTCGATGTGTTGGTCTCCTCGTGCTTGGGAACGGGATCATCCTCATCGTCTGAGTGTAGGATGCCGATGGGCAGATTCTGTTGGAAGGCATTCGCCTTGCTGACATCGACAACAATGTCGCTGTGGCCAGCAGTGTTCCTGGGGCCATAGTGTGGCAAATATTCGCCAAAGAACGCATGGATCAGCGATGGATTCACATTGCCATAGTACCCAGCATAGTCGGGCACATGATCAACCTCAATTTTCGTCTCCGAATCCTGGGGATTCAGATACATCGCTTCCAGTGCTGGCGTTAGCAATGACTCCGGCAACTGTCGACTGCTGCCGATGCGTCCACGTCGTGGCAGTTGCTCCTCCGTTTTGTGTTCCTGCTCCTGCAGTTGTCGCACATCGTTCTGGTAGTTTAACAGCGTATTGAAACGCATACGCGCCATCTGCAGACTGGAACACGAGCCATGAAACATGGAGCAAGGATCCTTGGTAGCGTCATCAATGACTGGCTTCTCCTGCTCCTGTTCCTGCTCCAGCTCCAGCTCCAGCTGCAGTTCAAATTGCGGTGTCTCTATGCGATCGAGCTGCTCCAGTTGATGTGGCTTAAAGTGCTTGTGCTGATAGTACATCTGAAGGCTGTCCTGTGGCTCTGAATGCCGCTGCACACGTTCAAAGCCCACCTCGAGCAGCTGGCTGACAAGCCGGGCTACGCTGCGACTGCGAAAGATGCTCTGGCCACTGAACAGATGATCCTGCAATCCCATGTAGCTCAACTGCAGCAGCTGACCATCGCTGGACCAATTGATAAAGTTGACCTGATTACTGCTGGCCGCCAGATAAAGCTTGCGGATGAAGCCGTACTTGAGCAACGACTCTGGAACAGGATCGGGACTGGGTGCAGCAGTGGGTGCAGCAGTGGGTGCACCAGTGGGTGCACCAGTGGGAGCAGCAGTGGGTGCACCAGTGGGTGCAGCAGTGGGTGCAGCAGTGGGAGCAGTATAAGTGGTTGGAACAGCAGCGCTTGCAGTCACATCAGCTGCCTGGCTAACTTCTTCCTGCGGCACCAGCTTTGACCCCGGCTCAGATCGCGTTTCCGAAATGGACTCTGGCTTATTCTCCGCCTCGTTGGTCTCCCCGTCGAAAGTTTTGAAAAACTTCACCAGCTCAGATTCCCCCGTTTCCGTCTGCTCCTGTTGCACGACTTGCTCAGCTAAGGCATTAGTTCTTTTCTTATTTTTACGGCTTGGCATGTTTAATAATTAATGCGTTTTTTTCGGGTCTGCTTATTGCGGAGATATTTTCTCAAACTAAACGCACAAAATTCGACTCTGTCATCCAAGGCAGTCAGTGATGAAAGCTTTTCAATACTGACAACGATTCCAAAGCCAATGCGATACACTAAATACAATTTTCAATCGATAGGTTTCCAAGCTGCAAAATATTTCGAATATGAATTGAAGCTTCGATAAAATTGACATGGAAAGTGAACTGAAATATCGTTATTTTTAAGAACGCAAATTGATTTATGCTGTTTTCTTTTCATATCAATGCTCGGAACTGTGTTCCGTTCCCTTCATGGCAAATCAACTTTCAACCATTGAACTTTAACGACTTGGCAACATTTCCTCTTTAGCCGCAACGCCCCCCAAACATGCAAATAGAAACAAATGTGAAACTTGTCTACAAAAAAAAAAAAATACAAAGAAAAAAAAGGAGAAAACTAAAAGAAAAAAAATACTTGTAAATGTCGAATATTGAATACGCTTGTCGAAATACATATTTCTTGCATAAATATCTCTTTTGCTGGCGACAACTAAAGTGATTCCAAATAGTTTAATGGCATTTGTTGAATTAATGTAAATATAATTAGCTCGATGAGCAAGCTGCATAATCCATTCTGATACACTTTAAAAATTAATTTAATCATATATTTTCCACAACACAAAAAAAGAAGAGAAAACGCTAGAATATTATAAAGAAGCAAACACATTTCATTCCATTTGAATGCATTTTATGTATTGTTTGCAATAAATCCATTGTTATTCATGTGCACCCCTTTGGCACCCGTCGCGACGTCACGCACTCAGTTGGCGGCAAATTTCAAAAGGGACTTTTTCCCCCCCATTAAAAAAAAAAGAAATAAGGATACACCCGCAATATCAATAATAGCAACAACAAGAAAGGCCGCCAACATTTGACACTGGTTGCCGCTGTTGTTGTTGTTGTGGTTGCTGTTGTTGTTGTGGTTGCTGTTGTTGTTGCTGTTGGGTATTCGAGAGACCAAAGCACGTAGCCAATCAGTCGAAGGCGGGTCGGCGGCAACAGTAGCTTAAAATTGACATTTACATGATTATTTAATATACATCCTTTAATCATGAGGCGTTCGCTGTGTTTGCCGGGCAAATAAACCAAGTTTCATGTTGGTTCATTGGCTCAATGAATGAATGAATGAATGGTTGGTTGGCCATCGACATGAACATCGACATCGACATCGACATCGACATTGGCATTGGCATCAATATGGCCACCTGCCACTGGCAATGGACAGGAGTCAGGCATGTGCCATATTTATTGATGCTCGCTTAGGCTTTAAAGCAAAATAAATTCAGAGAGTGTTGCTTAATTGAATAACAGCACTTTACAACTAAAAATAAAATAAAAATAAAATAAAAATAAAATAAAATAAAAATAAAATAAAAATAAAATAAATTTCTCTAAATGAAAATTCTGTTTGTGTTTTGAAATTAGTATTTGTTTAACAAAAATTAGATAAAATAGAGTTAACATATAGTCAAAGTAACACTTAATATTTATTTAAGAATAGTTTCAACGTATTTTATATATACAATGATATTTGATATTGACTTGTTAAAAATTGAAAATTTTATCATCCTTTATATACAAAGTTAGTTTTGATTGGTGCACTTTGAGTAATTTGAAATCGTTAAAATTTGATTCATTTTATGAGCACTGCTGGCGACTTGTTCTTTGATCTGTCTGTTGGAACTTTATGGCCAAGTTATGATTTTCCGCTTTTATTTGAACTGTGAAACTGTGATAAACAATAAAAGTCGCGAACAGCGGCGAATGTGTCGAATAAATTTACAAGTCCACCAAAAGTACGACACGCACGTGATTTTCACAATGTTTCCTTTTTGCCTTTTGCAGTTTCCCTTGATTTTCATTTTGGTTTTCCTTCCTTTTGGTTTATATTATTTTTTTTTTATTTTTTTTGCGCATGACGGAAACGAGCAAAGTTTCTTTTATGATGTGACGACCATGTAACGTATCCGAGTTCGAGTTAAAATATAGTTTCATTCTCAGTTTCACTTGTGGCTTAGCTTATTTGTTCAGCATGTCATCTTTTCTTCTTTTTTCTTTTTTTGCAGTGTAACGCCATAATGGTATTTGTTCAAAGTTCTGGCGGAACATTGCTTAGAGCTCCGGTTACAACTGGAATTTTGATATGCGATTCTAGGTCAAAAATTGAAATTTCTATTCCACAAAGTTGATTTCCTGAGTCACAACTTTGGCAGAAGTAATCCGATTTTCAGCATCCAAGACTTGTCCAGCATAAAACTGCATTTAGACTTGAAACCGCAATTCAGACTCGATTTTCTTGTCGAAATTCTGTCTATGCGACAGCTACTCTGGTCAAGTTTATGGTTTCGACAGTTTGAATTTGAATTTTTCCAAAAAAAAAAAAAAAAAAAATGATTTCCTTGAATTTTTTGCGCAAGCTGACATATTTTCAACTTTTGATGCAGAATCAATATATATATATATATGCAGATTATTTTGTATTCACTTCGTCCATCTTTAAGCGTTTGAAATATGTTTAAAAATGGAATAAACAACAAGCTGCAAAGGGTTGCCATGACTGTTGCAAGCTCTTTAAAAATGAATTTTAATTAACAATAATATAATATCTAGTGAAATAGATATGTAAACATATCAAACAAAGATATACGGAAAATATGCAATGCTTTTATAGAAATTAAAGAATTTAGGCAGCTCTTTATATAAGTTTAACAATACCTGAATTACACACAAATTTTATCTACGAAAAAATGCTGATAGATTTGACATTTATGTGGCCATTGATGTGAAGATTACACTATGTAGATTATATGTATATATATATATAGTGAAAGGTAATAATTAGTTGGGTTAATATCGCATACGCATCTTTGTATCTTTTATGGCAATACAAGCAGCACTCCGCAGTTGAAATACTCTCAACCGAAGCCACATAAAACTGAAAAGCCGCCACAAACAAATACGGCAAAGGCGCCGAGTTGCTGAGTTTTAATGCGTGTCAAGTGGTCATACATTATGGGTTTTTATGGTTTATGGGCGCTACTTATATGGCCTGTCCCACACACCACATGTGTGTCTGTGTGTGTGTGTGTGCGTGGAGTGTGTGTGTGGAGTGTGTGTGTTTCTTGCATATTTTCAAATATTTTTGTTTCGAATGCCATAAAAATGAAAAGACGCACTCTTTGTTGCCCTCTCTCCCCCCTCCCCCGCTTCCCTCGCTTTGCATCCCTTTCACCGTTTGACAGCTGTCAAATTGTTTTCCAATAAACTTCCGCCCGCGTCCAGCTGAACATTGTCAATTGCATTTTTATGAGCTTCTGATTTGTTCGTCTCATTTGGAGTACACATGACTCAGACTCAAAGAGTTGCGCTTTGTGGGTTCTTTGGCTCATTGATGACTCACAGAACGCTAAGCAAACAATGTCAAGCAACAATCCATCAATCATTTCACATTCCCAAACTCCCAGTCCCAGTCCAAGTCCAAGTCCAAGTCCAAGTCCCAGACTCGAATCAGTCTTTGCCTGAGTCGCTTCAACTAATTAAAATAAATGGTTAGTTCGCGTATTGTAACTCATAATTAGTGAAAGATTGCACAATGAGCGCCAAAATTCATTGATTATATGGTCAACATGCTAACGAATCATTTTTCAAAAATATACACATATACAGATATATATATATATATATATATATATGTATAGCTATTGGAATGACACTTAATTGGTGTTAATGATGCTTCAAAACTCTGACGTTTTCGTTTGAACTGCTAATCTATAATTACAAAATGTGCTTTGTGTAATCGAAAGTGTTAATGACAAAAAAAATTGAAAAACACTCAAGAAAAATAAATAAAAAATTCAAAATTCAAAATAAATGCCCCGTGCCTGGTAGGCCAACATATAAACCAGACTTCCGTTCCAGTAGTTCTCTCAATATACCATAATAATAATAATGGTAATTGAAATGCCGTAAAAAGTTCCAAATATTTATTATTATTACAATTTGCTTATCTGAGAGTCTATAAAGGCTATGGGGACTTCCAATTTGGAATATAAATTCTCGTAGATAAAGTTTTTATTTGATCGATAACTGCAGCCGTTCGTCAATAAATAAAATGAAACTAAAATATTATGTTTAACATAGAAAATAATACCCAGTTCTTAGTTACTCTGTCCACATTTGGCTCACATCTGTTTGCTAGTCCAAATCCAAGTCAAATCTGACTAATTGCAATGCTAATGCCCCAAACGCAGTTCCCATTAAAGGGGGACTGGTGAAAATCTCGCTGCTTGCCCCGTAATATGATATTTTCCTTGCTACGATTAACTTGGTAAATGTGTAACCCTCTCGAGAAAAAAAAGAAAAAAAAGAATTCGACATTTTGGATTACTTTCCCTTGAAAGTATTTGTTAAGTATTTGTCTGCTATGCTTTTGTCTAATGAAGCGTTAAAACACTCGTTTCTTGTTGCTGATAATTAACGCAACTCCAAACTCCATTTTTGAGGCCAGGCCAGGGATTCCATTAACCCTTGACATTTGTCACATGCACACAAAACCAGACTTGAAACACACAAAAAAAAAGAAGGAGTTGTCAACTTGAGTTGCCTTGCTTCGAGTCCTGTACACGAGTTGCAAGTCAATCTACGTGATGTGGCGTCCTTGCTGCTGCATGCCTCATCGACTTGAGCAACGGAATTGTTGAAACAGATGTCAAATTGTTGAAAATTTTCTTCGTTTTCGTTTTTCCCCTTTTCGTTTGTATTTTTTTTTTTTTTTTTTTTGTATTTTATTTTCTATGCGTGTGTTTGTTCTGGCCTTTGTTTTCTTTTGCCT
Source organism: Drosophila anomalipes (assembly GCA_035041615.1). Classification (NCBI taxonomy): domain Eukaryota; kingdom Metazoa; phylum Arthropoda; class Insecta; order Diptera; family Drosophilidae; genus Drosophila; species Drosophila anomalipes. The sequence continues at coordinate 12,680,137 of JAWNKZ010000041.1, forward strand.
TGGCTCATTGACTGTGTGGTTTCGAATTTCTGTGAAACATTTCACCCCTTCCCCTTCCCCCACCCCTTCCCCACTCCCTTGGACAACTCACAAACAACCCAACATCAACTTTAAAGTATTGAATGCATCTCTATTTCAATTTTATCGATTTGTTGTCCTGCCAGACAGAGGTAGGGATATTTTTAGAGAAAAGGAGTTGTGCATTGAGAATCAAATGTGGAAACTCGATGGATTCTATATATATATACACAATTATATATATGTTTCCTCAACACACATGGGGCATTGAGTCCCTGGTGCAGGAAATGCATCCATTTTAAGTGAACTGAAATCCTCGCAATATTTTCAGTTTAGCTGCGGATTAATTTGATTTGTCTAAATTGATGATGGAACTCGAAGCTAAACTGTTTGTATAGCCTTACATTTGCTCACAATGGAAATTATTCTAGGTTCCTTATATATTTTATCGGAGCAAATCGAAATATTCTCAATTTTCTCTAATAATTTTCATCAGTTTTTTTTTTGCAACAGAAGTCTTCCAAGTGCCTGCAAATTAACATTCATGCCTTGAAATTGCCACAAATTTGTCAAAATTCCATCGATTTTCAAAATGCCAAATCCATTTTGATATTCCCCAGATAAATTCGAAATCAAATTTTCTGTCAATTGAAAAAATCAAGTCAATTAAAAAACTCTTGCAAAAGTGCCAAATTCATTTCGAATTTAGTTGGGCGAAAGTACAAAGTAGCCTTTCTTCTCTTCTCTTCTCTTCTCTTCTCTTCTCTTCTCTTCTCTTCTCTTCTCTTCTCTTCTCTTCTCTTCTCTTCTCTTTCTCTATTTTAATTTAGTTGAGTGTAGCTTTCTTTCTCTCTTTTCTTGCAATTCGCATTCTTAGTGGCTCTTCTTTTCTCTCTCTGTCTTTTTAATTGAGTTCTTCGAGTGTAGAAAGTACTTTTTCTATCAATCACTTAAATTAGTTGCGAGTAGCTTTTCTTCTCTATTTTTCAATTAAATTAGTTGCGAGTAGCTTTTCTTATTTTTCTATTAATTCAGTTGCGAGTAGCTTTTCTTCATTCTCTTTTAATTAAGTTGAAAGTAGCTTTTCTTCGTTCTCTTTTAATTAAGTTGAAAGTAGCTTTTCTTCTCGTTCTCCTTAAATTCAGTTGAGAACAGCTCTTCTTCAACTTGCTTCTTTCTCTTTTTTCTCTCTGTCTCTCTCTCTCTCTCTCTCTCTCTATTGAGCCTTGTATTGGCCACAATTCTTTTACCAATTTTTGCGCTTCTCGTGTGTAGTCCGCAATCAGTTTCATTTTCAGTTTCAGTTTTAGTTGCAGTCAACAGCGGCTTCAACTTGCAACTTCAGCTGAGCTCAGCTGAGTGCGAAAATCATTTGTGATGAATAATACAACTTTATCAGCGACGAGTATCGTTTTGCTTGAGGTGCCCCCTCAATCATTGCTCTTGCTGTTGCTGTTGTTGTTGTTGTTGTTGTTTGTGGCAGCCCCTCCCCAAATTTGGCATTTGCTGTGCCAGCCTCGCAATTTCCTTGAAGCGTGCATAAGTGAAATGTGCGCAAGATACTTCAACGTGCAGCATACAGATACAGATACAGATACCACATACAGCATACAGCATACGGCATACAGATACATTCAAGTCAGCAGTCGTGGGGCAGCATCAGCAGCATCAGCAGCACCAGCAGCAGCAGCAGCAGCAGCAGCAGCAGCACCCAAAAAGGTAATTAATCATCGTCATGGGGCGTGTGCACGATTCGCTTAACGTGCGCCGCTGGCGGTGGTTTTCTGCATATGGAGCCTAGCAGCGGAGGAGGGGGGGGGAAGGGCAGGGGGTGTGTGGCAGTTGCAAGTTGGGGTTACCCAACTGCTGTTGACTGTCGCTTGTGCTGCTTTACGGGGTCGCCGTCTCAGACATTTGTGGCATATTACTCAAGGCAGATATTCATATATATATATATATATATATATATATATAGATATATATATTTCCATATGTGCTCTGACACCCATGCGACATGTCTGGGGCAGCAGCATGGTGTGCGTGTGTGTGTGTGTGTAGGGGGAGGGGGGTGATTGTTACTAAGGGGCGTGGCAATAATCATAACGAGCTAAATTAATGCGTTTCTTTCTACATGGAGCAGAATTCCCGTGCAGCTTGTGACACATTTGCTGATTTTGCCAAAACAGTCGCTGAAATGGGGAGCGAGAGACACAAATTGAGTCTATGTGTAAAATATACCCTGTAATCGCAACGAAAACGGGCAGCTACAGCATTAAAAAAGAAAAGGAAGCAGTATTAATGAGATAAAAAAGTCACAGTTGTTTTTCAATGATATTCAAATATTGGAAAATCGATGTAGAAAAAGTCATTGTTTTTTAGAGCTAGTTTTTGCAGGTATTTTAATATATATCTTCTACGGCTGGAATAGTAAATCAAGTAGCTTTCTGTGATTTTACGCATTTATTCAAATAGCTTGTCTTTAATGCTTACTACTTAATCAGAGCAGTTTTCAAATTTATTTTAATTTTTTTATTTTAAAATTTTATTAGCTTCTAAGTCTGTCCTTTGATCGGAATCCAGGGTATGCTTCAGTCCTGCATTTATATACTAATCTCAAGTCATTATTTATATTTGTTTCTAATATTTTCGTTTCTAGCTGAAATTTTGCTTCTGGCCAAGCCGATTCCATTTTTAATTGATTGTGCGACTGATTTCAACGATTTCGAGACTCATTTGACTTGGTCAACGGGGCGTGGCATCGCGGAGGGGGAGGGCGGGCCTTTAGCGGATTATGCATGAGGCATAAACAGCTAATTGGATGCTGAGCTAATTAGTGTTGTCTAGTTGGCTTGAAGTGGACCAGAACCTGGTATAAAGCGAGGAGTTTGGATGGGGAATGTTCTTCCATCCTTGAAAATATGATTATTAGTCGAAATTATGGTAAATATCTATTTGAAACGATATTAATTATATATCTTATATCGTATTTAAAAGTATTTTCAATCATTCAATATTTAAATCTTCACTGTTAACTTGCAGCTTCTGTAAAAGTGCTGTTAACATAGGCTGTTAAGTGCGACGCTACCTGTAGCAGTGGCAGCGACTGTTACTGCGACGACGTGTTTGACGACGGCGTCAATTCTCACCCGCACACAAAAACAGACACTCGCCGACAATAAAAACACGTGCTTATCAGAGGCACACACACACACACACACACACACGCATAGAGAGGCACGAAACAGACAACAACAGAGAGCTCGCCTGAAATAAACAAAAAACAGCTGTTTGCTGTCTCACTTCCAAATTCCAGTGAGCGTAGCAGCTGAGAAACGGGTTTGTTGTGTGCCGGCATTCGAGTAGCGTTGCTATAAAAAAAGAGAGAGAGCGAGAGAGAGTTTATAGCAAGTCCAGGCAGATTTTGTTGCATGACTTAAGTTTGATGAAAATACATGTAAAATGTGTAGAAATTTTAATTTAAAAAATAGCAATAAAAATAACTAAGAATTATAGAAATTTGCATTTGTAATATAAGAAAGTTATGCAAAGACTTAATGCATTAAATTTGTGTTCCAAACTCTCACAAGTAAATTTCTCGCATGCGACTTCTTTGCTTGCTCTCTCAACAAGCCGAGCGACTAATCGAACCGAAGGCAGGCACGAGCATAAAACCGTTCGTGCCGAAGCCGAAGCATCCATACAGCCACCCACAAGCGCACGCACACACACACACACACACATGCACACGCACGCATGCCGCTACTTATGCTTAGAGTTCTGTTTGACTTTGCTGCTGCTGCTGGTGCTGCTGGTGCTGTCGCTTCCAATTGGAAGGCGCCAGTTGTAAAGCGAAACTCGTCGCGAGCGGTTGTCTTCCTGAGCGCCGTTCTATCGTCGTTGTCGTCTCAGTCGTCGTCGTCGTCGTTGACGTTTCCCCGTTCAACTTTCAATTTTACGTAAATTTTTAAATTGCGCGACGTTCTATGGAAATGTAAATGTGAAAAAAAAGGAGCAGCGAAATGTGAAATGTGAAAAGCGCGTGTTGAGGCTTTAAAAGTTGTTAACATTAAATCTTCCAAAGTCATAAAACGGTAAACAGCAGTAGCATCTGCACAGCGTCGACTCCAATAAGAAAACAGCATTTGCGAACTTTTCGCTGCTTTGAACCTTTTAAACGCGCCGCGCTTCTTTTGTTTTGCACGTTAGGCTTTGCCTGCCAATTGGTATTGCATTGATTGAATAGCAGCTGACGCTGACGCTGACGCAGACGCTGACGTTCCAGCTTAGCGGTTCGCGGCATGCAAACACAAATTCTAATTGCAAAGTGTGACCAAAGTGCGTAAATTTTCGATTTGAAAAGTAATTTGCCGCCGCTTTAACAGTGCTGTTGTTGTTGTTGCTGTCGTTCATCTCCTTCTTCTTCTTGTTGATGTTATTATTATTGCGGATCATTTTCGCTGATTGTTTTAATTAAATTTTATCGCACACCACTTGATTTATGCATATGTATGCATGTGTGTATGTGTGTGTGCGTGCCTGTGTGTGAGTGAGATAGAAAGAGAGAGGGAGAGTGTGCATAATGTGAATAATGCAAAAAATATACAATAAATTCAGGATAAATTGAAGCTGGGCATAAAAATTGCATAAAAAACACACACAAATTATAATAACAATTATAGTTTAACGTTGAAAATATGATAATTACGAGCATATTGCATTAATGAGGTGAGTCTTTCGCATATTATTTAAAATAAACTAAGAGCTTTCGCTGATAAATATAATAATAATAATAATAATAAAAATTGACAACTGATTTCAACAAAAATACAAAAAATATTATGCAGAAATTTCTCTAGAAAAGTAATTTGATTTTGAGTGGAAGTTTCTTCAAATTAATACATAGCAATTATTTATGCCATGGCAATTATTAATTTTTTAGATAAAGTATTTAATTTGCCCATCTTTGCACATATTTTCCTTATTTTTAATTATTTATTCTTCTCTTGTGTTTCACTACATTTGAAATGTCATTGACAGCTCAACAGTTGCTCTAAAACCCCTTCCACTGCTCTTTCAACTGTTTTTCTTTTCATTTTAACTGTGGAGTACTCTTTAACCTCCCCCCCCCACACACACACACACACACACACACACACCAGCATGCCAACAACATTATCGGCAATTTCAAATGGGTCACGCTTTGCAGAGAGACTGATTACTGATTGGAATATGCATTGCATGTTTTCCCATTCCCTCCTTCTATGCCATAGACATATGTTATAACTGAGTAACTCCACCACTCCCCCCACTGATATCTGCTTCCTCCCGCATCCACAAATCGCCAATGTTATTAGCATTTTTGGGCCTGTTGTCAGACGCCGTTAACATTTGTTGTTGCTGTTGTTGTTTTTCTGTAGCACGAATTGCGTTTGGCATCTAATTAAATTTGTAGTTTTTTAAGTAAGCTTCAGTTGGTTTCCTTGTTGTTGTTGTTGTTTTTGTTGCTACTGTGCTGTGTTGCATTTCAATTAAATTTTGCTTTTCTTGCTGCCGTTGCAACAGCAGTCTAATTATGCGGCGTGAAAATGCAATCCATGTACAAACATTTGTACAAATATTTGACGCGCGACGCGTTGTTGTTGCAGTTGCAGTTGCCGTTGTTGTTGTTGTTGTTGTTGTTTTTGTTGTTGCAGCTGGCGCATTTGTTGATAGTGTCTGCTGAACGTGCGTCTATTTAAAATGGAACTGAAAATGTAACCAAAATGAAAACTTTTCAACTTTTAAAAAAACTTGCCGTTGATGAATTTTTATAGATTATAACAAAGACTAAAAAGATATCAGATATATGTATATAGTCTCTGTTGTAAACACAACAGTTCATGCAAAAAAGGGAAAATATGAGAAAAACTTCTCTTTTTTTTCAGGACTTAGAATTATAACTTTTGTAAGCATTACAAAAAAATATATGTAAATAGTTAAGAAAAGTTTGCCCAAAATTTGCATTTAGTAACATTCTCAACTCGCCAAAGTTGAAAGCCTAAAAGTTTTTTTATTTTTTAAAAATAAATGAAATAATATTCAATATTTTAAATAATAAAACTAAGAAGAAAAAAAACCATGATAATAAAGTACACATTATAAATAAATGAGTAAAACATTGCAAATAAAAATTAATAAATTTGATGACTTAATAAATATTTGTATATTTAAAATGATTAATATGAATATTACAATAATTAATCATTTTTTAAAGGAAAATAGCTGGAATTACCTATTTATTTGGATAAGTGAAATTTACTTTTATTGTCGGAATATTTTACCCATTTTGACCTGCTTAGAACGCCATTCAAGGAAAACAAAAGCTGCTTTGCCTCATTAGCTATTTGAGATGCAAGGCTGAGGCACACTTTGCAACTGCGTTGCAATTAAAATTTTATTATATATGCATTCAAAAAGCAAAAAGTTGCTTTTCAAAAATATAAAGCATAGAATTTGTAATTCATTCAATTTGATTGTTGTTGTTGTTGTTGATGTTGTTGTTGTTGATGTTGATGTTGTTGCACTTGTTGTTTTGACTGCATTTTGAAGAGCCAACTAGCAACTGCAACTCAAATGAGACCCCACGCAGTTCTAAAATGTAACTAAGACACGGCTCCCACTGCCACTCCCCCTGCCCCTGCCCCTGCCCCCAACCCACAACCCACAGCGCTTTTCTTAAGGTTTCTGCCTGCATCTGTGAGATAGAAAATATTTCACTAGGCGGCCACTTCAAGCTGAGGCAACAGAAACTAGTTCAAGTGCGTGGCAAGTAATTAGTTGTAGGTGTGTGTGTCTGTCTGTGTGTGTCTGTCTGTGTGTGTGTGTGCGTGTGTGTGTGTGTGTGTGTGTGTGTGTGTGTATTGTGTATTTGCTGCATTTGTCAAGCTGTCGAGACATGGTGTACAAATTTACCACAAATATTTACAAATAGTGGCAAGCAGCCGTTGCACAGTTTACCTTAAGTTTTCTCAAGTGCTCGCCTCATCTTATACGGGGTTAATTAAAACGAAATTCGGAGAGCAACAGCAAAATGTTGAAAGATTCGAAATTGCTTTTTAATATTTTCAACGGGATGCACTTCAAAAATGGAAAAACAGATTTCCACTTAGAGATTATGCTCCGTGTATGTTTTTCTGTTGTCTCTCAGCTGTCAGTTGCCTTGAGCAGAGAAAGAGACAGCAAGAAACAGACAGAGACAGAGAGACAGAGAGAGAGAGAGAGAGAAAGGCACTCAGATGACAGGCAAGTGTCAGAGAAGAGTTCTCCTTTCTCCTTTCTCCTTTCGCCGGGGTCGAGTATCGAATAGATCAAACTTCAATCTGTTATGATCTAGTCTGTATATTTGGTACAGATTTCAGCTTAGCTGTTTGTGCAACAGTTGAAATACGGCTGACAACTGCTGCTCCCAAGTGTAAACTGTCAACTTGCCACTGCGAGAGGCGAGCGGCGAGTGGCGAGAGGCGAGGGAAAACTCAGTGTGGGCTGCATTAGTAAATAAAGTACTTACATATACAGAAAACATGTGTAGGATTTAGTAAGTGATAAGTTTTCCCTACTTTTCCACGCACTTCCGCTCGCAATGAGTGAGAAGGGCTCTTTCGAGACCCTAAAGTGTCGGAAAGGTGCTGCAATTCCACAGAATTTTCACTTGGGTAAACAGCTGCCACTTGTCTTCCCTTCCCCAAGATATTCAGATAAGATTGGTATATGAACCTGGCATACGAAATTCAACTCAAAGATCTCTTTTTGATGTCAAGCATATTGAAATCGAAATCGAAATCGAAATTCAAATGCTAAATCGAATAGCATTTTTATTAGTATTTATCTCAAGTTGCCAGTCTTAGGCGGATATCATATTCATATATGAATATATTTTAACATATTTCACTTATATTTTATGATTATTTCCGACTCACTTTAATTGTTCATTTAAGTAGAATGTTAAGAATGAAGAGAGAAATGATTTTTTGCATCACAAATAATAGTTGGTTTTTATATGGAAACTGTATCTTTTTGTGACTTTAATTTTAGCTGAATTTAAACTTCGTATTTTTTATTAAATAAATAAACGGAATTATCAACAAGCGCAACATAAATTGCAGTTATTAATTTCATAAAACATTTGCCCGCTTCCACCCTCCACCTACTTGCCACTTCTACCTGGCGCTGCGTCTTCTTCTTCTTCTTCTGCCACCCGCTTTTCCGTTGACATAGCAATCGCTGTTTGCCGATTTGCCATGTGACAAATGCTGCCACATTAGCCAGTTGTTGCAGTTGTCCAACTCCAGTTGCAACTGCGGAGAGAATTCACATTGGCGTTTTGCTGTGGTGCCAGCGGTCGCTTTGGTGGTTGCTGTGGTTGCTGTGGTTGCAGTGGCTGCAATGGTTTCGGCGGTTTCGATGCTTCCATTTTGAAAGTTGATTTGTTCAAACTGATTATGGGGCATGTTTCTCTCTGTGTGTGTTTGTGTGTGTGTGTTTGCCGCTGCGGTTTTGGCATTGCACAGATAATAGTTTTAAATAAATTAAAAATCGACTACTTTAATTGGCAAAGTCAAAGAAAATAAGAAATGTGCATTAGCCACAAGGTTTAAGCCAGCTGCCCAATTAGCCAGGAGCAGGGCGAAGACTTGAAGGCAAATATGCGGACGTGACTTATCAGTCAGACAAACTACAACTATATATATATATATATATATATATATCAGGTGGATGTCGTCAGTGTCATTTGGGCATTAAATATAAACAAAGTGTGTCAGACAGCTACACACAGAGGGACAACCTAGCGAAGACTCTTGTCAGTCAACTTGTCCACCCACTCCAAGTGAACCTATTGAGTTTCAAGGGATCACCTTTGTCTCTGTGTGTGTGTGTGTGTGTGTGTGTGTGTGATTACACAATCAGTGAAAAGTCATCTACATCTTCTCGGGCATGTTTCCATCTCAATCTTCTCACAGCTGCCTACACCTGTCGCCCCGTCTAATTTATGCCCAAGACTCTGTCCACGTCTAAAGCTCCCAATGACATATGGCATATAGATAGCTGGATAGCTGGATAGCTAGATAGATAGATAGATATAGATATGTACAACATGCATATAGCTAGTTGCTGGTTGCTGGTTGTTGGCTATATGTTTATGTTTATGGCCATGTTCAGTCATTAATAGCCAAACAACGCTGACGACAACCAACAAATTAGTGCGACTCTTGATTTGCATAATTGAGATTAAGATTCGAATTTCCTTATTTTTCTTTGGGGCTCTTCATTTCTGGACATTTCCCGTGGTAATTTGTTAATGATTAGCAGTGAGACTTTGGTGTCTTTTGGAATGGATGCGTGGATTACGATCAAATTGTGGAACAGCTGTTGCACCAACTCCAATTAAAGCCGGAAAGCTATAAAATTTGGGTTTTTATAAAGTTTATTCAAGTTTTTATTTGAAAAACTATTTTTTATAGTTCGAATCCATTAAAACTGAACAGAGTCGAGCATCTCGAGACTTTTTATTTGGTATATAAGTTATAATTTAATCTGAGCAGATTTAGTTTATTTTATGCTATCGATAACTGCCACCATTCAGCGATTATCGATACACATCATTTACCGATAGCAGTAAAAGTCACAATTTCTAACGCAGACACTTCCAATTTATATATAGCATACATTGCTACATTATTGATCAACTCTTAAAATTTTATAGAGATCGAATAAGAAACACCCAAGCTAAAGTTGTTTATTATCCTGCTGCTTACACTTGGGTGTGCAAGTATTTCTAGCAGGGAAACTTGGCAATACAACAATAATATTCTATTAGAAATTTGCCTCTAGGGTATCTCGTAGTCGAGTTCACGTCGAGCTCAAATAATTATTTATTTGCTCGTATTATTTATTTGAGCGTAAAGTGAATTAATCTTGGCGTATTTTATCAACATGTCAAGCGCAGAAAATTGCCGTCTATTTATCAGTTTGGCATAGTTAGTCCAGTTTGGCTTAATCAATTGCACTTGCGATATAAACGAGCTAAGACAGATTTGCATCTCGAACTGCATCAAATTGGCAATCCGCAATCCGCAATCCGCAATCCACAATCTGCGGCCAATCTGGTCATGTGCAGTTACATTCTGAATGCCCACAAATAACTCGGGCGACACACACCACAAAGAGCCACAAAGTGTGCACAGTAACAACAACAACAACAACAACAACAATAACACATTTTGGTCAAAAGAGAGATATTCGCAGTTATTCAGTTGTCGTGGCTTGGCCAAAATGTTTTCTATTTTTTTGTTGTTTCTTTTTTTTTTTTTAATTTTTTGTTGCTTTTTTAATATTAATGCCAAGTAATTCGCCAATTTAATTTGCGACATTAATTTTGCGGCAGCTTATAGATTGTGGCATGGCAAAGGAGTGGACAGGGGAGTGGGGGGAGGGGGAGGTTGGCCTAACTTAGACTTGGCTACGTTTTGGGGAGCGCAGCTGTGCGTCTCAGGCAATTACAATGCACTTTTGCACAGTTGTGCATTTTTGCAGCTTTTGCCTGCATTTTGTCAATTGCAATAAAATAATCAACATGCAACGCTGGCCTCCAATTCCATTGCAAACGGAATGGTGCACCAACGGGGGACGGGCCAGTGGGGTTTGGGGGCACTCAGACTTTATTTATTTTTTCTCTCTTTTTTGCCGTCTGCAGATTTACGACCCGCATGGACATGGACACGTTCAACGTTCAACGTTCAAAATTGCAAGAAAGCCTCCACAAATGCAACTGGCAACTGGCAACTGGCAACTGCAGCTACATTTTGTTGCCATTAACATAATAATGCGGCGGCTGTTTGTAGCTAGCCCCCCTCCTCCCCCCTCCACTCTGTATCTTTGAGCATTGAGTCCCCTCTCGCCCACAGTTTTGCACAATTGCGAGCCAAAGTAAATAATCAACTCGCGCTAATCTGCAGCCAAACTGCATTTAGGGAATGTTTGTCAGTTAGTCAGTTAGTCATTCGGTCAGTTTGCGGTTTGCAAAACGCTTATGCTGATTATTTTTGAGCGAGACAGAGAGAGAGAGACAGAGAGAGACACAGAGAGAGAGACAGAGAGAGAGAGAGAGACAGAGAGAGAGAGAGAGAGAGAGATAGACAGAGACAGAGAGAGAGAGAGAAAGAGAGAGCGAGATTTTAATGCAACCGTAATTCAATCCGAACTCCGACTTTGGACTTTAACTTATTTGCATTTGAACTTTTTTTATTCGCTCCCCGATCCCATAAATTATGGTGAAAAGGGTATATTGGAATTGTTTACACACTATCGGAATGATTATAAGAGCTATAAACTTTCAATTTGATTTGTAAGTTGTCGTATTTCTTGCGCACATCAAATTTCCTTGATTTGATCAATAATATCGATACATATCGATAACAATTTTAAGAGCAGAGCCTTCCAATGGGTATAACAAACACTTTGAGCAACGGTAAAAATTTCATCAGGTTCTGAAAAGAGACAATTATAGTTGCTATCTTTTTAATAAGAAATAAGAGCAATTCCTCATCTGCTTACATTTGATTGTGGAACTATTTTTAAAGCGATATTTTGCAATGAAACTAGAACAGCTAGTGTCAGGGTATCTCTCAGTCGAGCTCAGTCGACAATCTTGTTTTATTTTGGCTGCGCTTTACTAGCGCCATTGCTGCAGAAGAAGAAGAAGAAGAAGAGGAAGAAGAAGAAGAAAGAAAAGAAGTAGAAATAGATCCTCAAACTCGACTCATATTGTTGAACGTGAGTTGTGTGCCAAAACAGTCCATTTAGATATCGCAGCAATCGCAGCTTTAGTTATTGCTCAGCTGTTAAATTTGATGTAAGACTCGGTATTTTATGACGATTCTGGGAATTATTTGTGGTGCCTGAAATGGTTATATTTATAGTCAGTTTGCAGAGGTTTGCAAAGTTTAAAGTCTTGAAGTGGTTTGCTTATAATAGCCGCATATAATAATATTTATAGTGAGTTCCAGCGACTGCAGCTACGAGACCTGCTCAGTTTTGATATATTATATCTATATATTATTTTCCATTACTCATCTCTGACTTTTACTTAATGCCTCATCCATCAATGTCATTGATATGACCAAAATGAGTCACTTGCCATAAGGAGACAGCAATTTTAAAATTCTCCACGCTCAGAGATCCGAAAAAGATGTTTTCATTAAACAATGTGCTATATGTGCATTAAATAAGCCACAAAATGACATTTTTCTCATTGATTTTATTTATTTATTTATTTTTAATTTATTTTATCTGTTCATGCTGCTCGTTTATTGTAGTGGCTGTATTTAAAATCAGATGATTGATTGAATTTCATAATTTATTAATATTTTATACACAATGCAGATTCTGACATATTTCTATAATCAATAATTAATAACTATGAAATTCTTTACCAGCCCCCCCTCCCCTCCCAGAACCCCCTCGCCCAACACACCCTTTTCTATTCACTGCCCGCATACGCAACGCCTGCTGCAGAATTGAGGAATGTTTTTTGCTGAGTCAAGATAACCCACACACGCTCTGCACTCATCCAAGGAGAGAGAGATAGAGAGAGAGAGAGAGAGAGAGTGAGAGAGAGAGTGGGAGAGAGAGAGCATAGGTAGATGGCTCGCCGCGCTTATCTTCTCTGGGTAATCGCGCCTCGATTATTAACCCTCATAAATTTGCCTGGAGACGCAGCGACTCCTGAGCGACATTAGAGAACACAGTATCTGTTGTGTGTGTGTGTGTTGTGTGTGTGTGTTGTGTGTGCACTTTCCTGAGCCTGACTTATGTAATCCTGGTTGGGAAAGGAGTTGCTCATTTTCATTAGCATGCTCACATGGCTCATGCCCCACTCCTTTCTCATCCCCTGCCACGCCTCTGAATTCTAATAAATGTTTTTCAATTTTCGTTGTGGTTTTTTGTTTCTTTTTCATTCGTTAGCCGAATTTGCTCTTTATTGTTGTTGTTGTTGTTGTTGTTGTTGTTGTTGTTGTTGTTGTTGCTGTTGTTGTTATTGTTGCCTTTGCCTGTCTATTGTTGTTTGTGGTTTTTCTCGGGTTCATTTTTTGTTTTTCTCTTTTTAGGAAAATGCTTTATCATTCAGTTTGAGTTTGAGTTTGAGTTTGCGGCAGAAACACGCCTTTGTTGGCTTATTGAGCCATAACTGCAATGTTGTTTATTATTCTTGTTGTTAGTGTTATTGTTGTTGTTGTTGTTGTTGTGGCTTTGGCTTTGGCTCTGGCTGTGGCTTTGCCTTCATCCATTTTCATTTTTATTTTCATTTTCATTTTTGTTTTTGTTTTTGCTTACTTTACTGATTAATCATGTTTCTTATGCAGCTGTGTATTGAATGCCCATGGTGAAAGTAGCTCATATTTTGATAAGGCTTCAAATGCAGGCAACGTTCTTGTTTTTTAGTCGTTTCCAATTCATGTATGGAGCATACTTGAGGCATTTACTTTGACACTTGACCCACAGAATGCTGAAGCGAAAGAGATGATTTTTCATTTGTCTAAATGTTGATTTTGATTTTGATTTTGATCTCTTCTCATTAATGTGTCATGCAACATGTGGGCATAATAACTGACAAAATCTAGCTGAAAGATTAGCTTTACCATACACACACATATACATATGTATATATATATATGTATGTTGACCATCATTGTGCCCTTCAATAACAATCGACAAGTCATCATTACGACCAATCTATCCCTAGCCGAGTCGCAACCCACAGTTTAGCAACGTAGCCGCAAGTTCATCATTTTTCACTGTCATATAAAGAGGCGCCCGCTTATCCTGTCCAAATTTTTAAACACTTTTTTAGCATTTCCTTAAAAAAAAAAAAAAAAAAAATAAATAAAAATAAAAATACATAAATAAAAAAATAGAAATATATATATATAATGCGAAGCAGGCCTAAAAGGTGGACATGATAATTCCCTACCATTATAATTTGGCTTATTTTGTTATGCCCTTTTCAAATACATATAAAAGGTTTTTTTTATATTTCTTTTTTTTTTATTCTGTTTGCCTTTTTTTTCAGCATGAATTTCACTTTTGTCCTTGGCTTGGAAAAAAAAGGTTATAAATCATTTGCTGGGCATATTTTTAATAGAGTTGTTACTTGTGTTTCATTGTTGTTGTTGTTGTTGTTTTTTGTTGCTGTTTTTGTTGTTTTTGTTGTTTTTGTTGTGTAACCTTTTAGCACGCTTGCTGCGAATTGCGGTCGGTTTTTTGGGCCTGAATTAAATGCCAGCAAGTTGGCAATTTTGAAGAGGGTTTTTCCATGCGAAAAAAAAAAAAAAAAAAGAAATGCTAAATGCTTGTTTTATTTTGAGTAATCTTTTAATTAATATCATAATTCCATATTTTCCGTCTCTTTGCAGGTGAGTGCGTTTCACGATGCCCATAATAAGTATAATATAAGGTAAAATCACCCAATTAACCCTATACACATTTAAATACTTATTATCACTGTGAATCCCCCCAAAACGCATTAATGCTCACAATGATCTCCATTTTTTTGGGGGGTAAGGAAGTATTCTTTTCTTCCTATTTTTTTTTTTTGTATTTGCCACACATGAAAAGCCGCATAAAGGCGATTCGTGTGTGTGACACAAACCACAAACCGACATTTGGGGGTGTCTCAAACCAAAAGCCAAAAGAATAAAAAGGAAACTTAAAAAAGAAAACCCTACAATTTTCAAACCAGCAACCACAACAGCAACAAGAAAACCATCATCATCATCAGACAGCAAACATTTCCTGCCGCTAGGCGACGCCTTCAACTTCATCGGGTGGGGGGATTGTGGGTTAAAATTTAAGCAACCCCAGAAAAGCGTCACATTTGACGCCACAGAAACCACAAAAGGCATAACAAGTAAGTCCGCTGCAGCTGACAGTTGAGCTCGACTGGCGAATACCCTGGGATAATAATGTGGCAAGAAGTGGTAGCTAATAAATGCTTAAAAGAGGTATGAAACAGTTTAGGCTAGACTAACTACGCTTACTAATTTGATTGGCATGTGCATATTTTCAGAACTCAGATTCTTTTGCTTACTTTAAGCAAGTAATATCGATGGGAAAGAACAAATTTAGAAATCTCTACAGTCCCTTAACAGGACACTGTAGACAAGAATCCTCAAAGCACACAGTAACAGATTGTCTTGCCTTAACCCCAACAATAAGAATCATAGCATACCCCATTGTAGAAATGGTATGTTTACAGAGTATAGAAAGAAACTTGGGCTTCAGTGTATACCATGAAAAGGGGTGGGTGGGTGGACTGTAACTACCGTTAGCATATGCTGTGTGTGTGTGTGTGTGGGGGTAGGGAAAGTGGCAACTAAAGCTCATCCATGTTGCAAAGCCAGCCCCATGATTGATGGCTTCTTCTAGGCTGTCTGCCATTTCATAGGCACTGCTTAAGGCCATCCGCTCACCTGTTGTGACTTGACTTTTATGTTTGCGAATCGCCGGCTTATTGATGGACTGCCATTATATCTAATGCTAAATGTAAATTTCGCTTACTAATTCTCAAATTGATTAGAGCACTTTATGGTGTACTTCATTCTATGCACATTCACCTAGATTTCTAGTTGTATTTCAATATCAAATTTATATCAAATCCGAAGTCGGCTGTACATAATTTTCCGAAATTAGACAGGTGTGCAACAAGCCCAAAAAAATTTAACGAACAAACAAAAATTGAAAACATTCCACGAAAGTTTTCACTTTCTGGGCGAATTTTTCGCTCAAGTTTGGGGCCAACATGAAAAACAGCTAAACAGTTGCCTAAACAATGCCGCAGTTTTTTTTTTTTTTTGCTTCCGGGACTTGTACGTCAATGTCAACTTTGACATAAGCCAATGCTCAACGAGAGCGAGTGAGCGAGAGAGAGAGAGAGAGAGAGAGAGAGCGAGAGAGAGTAGAGCATGGATTTACTTTTATTTTATTACTGTCATTGTTGGCGGACAGCTTCCGCTGCAACCTTTTGCGGGGGGGCGGTTTGGCCAGGTTAGGACTCAAGTTTGTCTGGGCTGTCGGCGGGTTGGTGGTAGTGGTGGGAGGGGGAGGGGGAGGGGGAGGGGAAGGACTCTTGGCAAATAACATTACGGGGTATACTTCATCCATTATTGGGGAAGCCTGCTGTCGTTATCCTTTTGCTCGACTGGCGCCTTTATCAACCATCTGTGCTCAGTTCTTTCTACGTTCCTTATCTGCTGTTTAGTCAGGCGTATGTGTGTGTGCCACAGAGTGTGTCTGTGTGCGTGTGTGTGTGTGTGTGTTCATGTGAAGAAAGCAACTTTCGACTGCTCTCGACCAGCAGCAGCAGCTTTTTTGGCAAGTCGTAAATTAAAAATGGCTTAATATGTAAATCTTTGCCTGCACTTTCTTCGTCGGCCGCCTGCAGATTAGTTTTGTGGATATTTCGGCTTATATATGTCCCTGTCTCCATGTCGTTGTCTATCTTCTGCATCTATCGCCTTGTACTGCTTATCCCCCGCCTCCCGCCACCCACCACCCACCTCATGCCACTCTTTGACTCTCATTCTTTGGACATGCAGCCAAAATTTATGCGCATTGACTTTGTTTCGGGCTCGGGGTCGACTCGAGTTCGTATCTGTATCTGGCCTGGCCTGGTCTGGCCTGGTCTGGTCTGGTCTGGTCTGGTCTGGCCTGGTCTGGTCTAGGAACAGGACATTGAGTTTGCCTGGGTGTGTGTGTGTGTGTCTTTTGTACTGATATGCTTTTGTTGTCGTTAGTCAGCGCCAGGACATGACAACTCCTTGTTGTCCTGTGTTTGCACTGACTTTAACTATCCTTCGGCATGCTTGGCAAAGTTGCAAGTTTGTTTTCTTTTTGGCTCTTTGGCTCTGCCTTGATTAGTGAGCTCTCGCACAAGGGTTTGTTTTGTTATTGTTATTCGACTGGGCGGGGACGGGAGGAGAGGGGAGAGAGGAGAGAGGAGAGAGGCGAGATCTAGTCATGTCTATGTATGAACATTAATTAAAGTGATGATTAGTTGCTCTGCTGATTAGTGATTGTGTATTTTAATTGCTCCCTTCGAGTTTGTCCCAGTTTTGTACGACGAACCCATTCAAAATGGTTAGAAAGGGTATAATGTTTTTCTGCAAAAGTATGTAACAGGCAGACGAAAGCAACTCCAACCCCAAAAAGTATATATATATATTCCTTATCATGATCAGCATGAGTGTGCAAATCTTTCAAAAAGGCACAATAAAACTAAAACTTGAACAGCTGGATTCAGGGTATCTCGTAGTCGAGCTGACTCAATGGCAGCATGTTCCACATTGGATATATGTGTGTGTGTATTTTCAAGGTTTTATTATCTATTGTTAATATGTGCTCATCCACTCACACAAATTAGCATATTTTACCAAATGGACATGGACACTGTCATTAAATTATTCCCATTGCAATTTGCAGTCATTTCATTTTTTAATACACAACTCGACTCATTTTTTTTTTGGTTGTATATAGGTTGTAATGCACTTTAGTAATTATTATTTTAGCTGCACTCACTTTCATCCATCGCTCATGTTGCGCTTTTGTAATCGTTGTCGTCATTATCATTTGCCGAGCCGGGCAACGCTGCAATTAACCCGGAAATTATCGTATATTGTGCAAACTCAACGCCCATTTAGACTTGCATTAATTTAATTTCATTTATGATGGTCTGGTCTATATACATACGTGAATGCATGTGAATTATAGCAAATAATTTAGCAAATTAATATTAATTGCATGCACTTTGTTAACCAGATGAGATTTTCTGCAATTTGCATTTATGTTGACGCTTCAAAGCGAAAAGTTTGCATTAAACATTAATTGCCATTCACAAAATGAATTATTCAATTAATTAGTTTTTGTTTTTGTTTTTTTTTTTCTATTTACCAGCATCTGTAAACGAAGCTGGGAGTGTTTTTAATTTAAAATTTACAAAATGTATTATTTAATTAATTTGTGCATGCATAAATTGTGTGCATTTTTGATTATTCAAAGGCAAAAATACAAACGTTAATATTTTAATAATTCATCATCAAAAGTTTTCATTCAATGCACTGCCATTTAATAATTGCTTTTGTTATTGCAATATTTCATCAAGAATGTTACGAATAAAAACAAATCAGAATATTTAGTTGAATTTATAACGATGTTATTACTTTAAACACATTGATGCTGAATGGTATACACAATTATATAACTAGACTTTATACAACACACTGTAAAATACATTATAATTTCATATTTTTATAGAGTTTTGTGGGCTGCGGTTTCTGTATAACAAATTTGCACAGCAGATTCTCATCGACACACAACATGGCGCCGGCATTGTCGAACTCGCCACAATAATTGGTTGCCGAGAAGATGGTGAGCAGTTTCTGCTTGGCGAAGAACTCGTAGCCATTCTCGACGACCTGATGGGCTCGACATATCAGACTGAAGTCGTGTCGCTTGAGAAAGTTGGCAACGATATCGGCACCAAAGGTGTAGCTAACTCCACGATCATTGGAGTACCAGCCGAGAGATCTGGGCATCGGATCGGACCACAACAGATCACAGAGCAGACCATGCTCGGGTATCTCGCACGGTCGCTGAATCTTCTGTATCTGATCCATGCTAAACAGATTCGGACTCAATCCGCCGTGACAGCAAAAGATTTTCTTCTCAATGATCGCTGCGACCGGCATGCAATTGCAGCAGTCGACAAAGCAGCGCCACAATTTAACCGAATAGCGTCGCTTGCACTCATCGTAGAAGCCGTAGATGCGATTGAGGCTGGAGCACTCGTGGTTGCCGCGCAGCAGGAAGATGTTGTCGGGATGGCGCAGCTTGTAGGCCAGCAGTAGGGTTAGCGTCTCCACCGACTGTTTGCCGCGATCCACATAATCACCCAGAAATAGATAATTCACCTGGGGTGGATAGCCGGACATCTTGAAGTACTGCAGCATGTTGCCAAACTGTCCATGAATATCGCCCAAAATATTGATGGGTGCCCGCAGATCGAGCAGCATCGGCTGCTCGAGCAGCACTTCCCGTGCCCGTTTACAAACCTCCATGATATCCTGCTCCGCCAAGTGAACGCTGCCAGTGCCCATCTCTCCTTGCCTGATCAGACGTGCGATTATCTTGTCCAGATTGAAAATCAGATCGCTGCTCTTTGCTGGATGCGACGGGGTCGCATCGACTTGCGTCTTCTTGAGGACATAGTTCATGGAGTAGCCAACATTATCCTGGAAGGGTTTTTGCTTCTGGTACGATGACATTCTATTGGCTGTCATCTGTTATCTGTTATCTACTGTTATCTATTATCTATTATCTGTTATCTATTTGATTGGAGAGGATAGCAACAATTTGGAATTTGGAGCAGCACGTTTCTATCTCACACTTCTTTCTATTGATCAGAATAGAAGCAAAAAGCTAGGACTACCAAAACTCAACAATATTGTTGACATTTCTGATATATTTGATTAATGGAATCACAGTTCGATTTGGCTTTCCTACGGAAAACTCTTGGCTCACTGGCACTTGTGAATATCAAAGCAGCGAATCGCTTTGTTATCTGATTGACAGCTTCGAAATCGGTTCGCATTTCCTCTCGTTCCAATCAAGCAGACATTCTTTAGCCATTCTCCATAACCAATCTCGGCCTAAATCGTAATCACAAAGTACCATTTACATATCTAACTGTCTTTCAATCAGCTAAATTTCTAGCCCCACTCGTCCCTGCTGTTTGAGGCATCACATCCGTTGCTTTTATTTTCCAAATCAACATAATGGACACTTTGCCCGGCAGCACGGGCTGAACACTCCTCCCCCCCCTCTTCGTCAGCCTGGCCACCCACCCCTTGGCCAGAGCCACACATAAATAATACAAAGGCAACTTCACTTTTGGCTTTGACAGCTGACACAAAATGCAAAAAGCGACGCATTTTGAGTGGGTGGCCCAAAGAAGGGTGGCTCATAAAGTGCAACCCCCAACCCCCCACCCCTCCCTCCCCCACTCTATGTTTATTTTATAATTCCTTGACAAATCCCAGCCTGGTTCTAACCTACCGCAGATGCAGATTTCCGCTTTAGGCCCGTCACTCATTAAGCATTTTGCCAACAACTGCAACTTAGTGCCGTTGTCTCTTGTTGATGTCGTTGTTGTTGTTGTTGCTGTTGTTGTTCATTGTTGTCGTTGTTGTCGCCGTTGTCATGCCAAGTGTCACAATAGTCGCCTGCATTTTGTTGGCTTAACGAGCGTGTGACAAGCAGCTAAAGCGATTGGGATTCTGCGAATGTTGCAGCACTGAAATGAAACAAATGCTCAGATACCAAAACATATATTTCTACTATATGCGAGCCACGAAAGTCTTCTGATTAGTCTGACGCAGAGTTCCAAATGCATGGACGTAGTTTCTGGTGGGGTTCATTTTACAGCTCATT
This sequence comes from Drosophila anomalipes, assembly GCA_035041615.1. Taxonomy (NCBI): domain Eukaryota; kingdom Metazoa; phylum Arthropoda; class Insecta; order Diptera; family Drosophilidae; genus Drosophila; species Drosophila anomalipes. The sequence goes on from JAWNKZ010000041.1 coordinate 12,700,672, forward strand.
ACGAACTGGCTTTGGAATCCCTTTATTTCCACAAAGTGCTTAAGATGGTCCACCTCATCTATTCAAATTTGCCATGTTTTTAGAGTTAAGAGAAAATATTTCTTGATTTTAACAGAATTTAGCTTAGTTCAAACATTTCTTTATGGAACATAAATAGTTTGAATAGGAACGATCGATCGAAAGCTGAACATTTCTGTTAAACAAGTTTTTATTCTACTAAAAATGGGATAAAATAAATATCGAGATCGGATTACTATATCATATGTCTCCCATAGAAACAATAAGTTGGCTTTTCAAATTTATATTGAAATTTAGATTTAACTTCGGGCTGCAAAGTCTATGCAATCTTTGGGTTAATTATTTGGTTTGTTTAACATTTACAGTCTTAAAAATGTTAACATATTTAAATTAAAACATGTTTTTAAATGATTTGACTTGTTACCAATTCAATTTATCACAATTGATATGCTGCTTATCGCTGGCAATTTACATTTATACAAGTGAACCCGGCCCCCTCGACGACCCTTATGCATACGCCCCTGTCTCTGGCTCAGTTCGTCAAGTTGACAACATGTTGCCCACATATTTAGCGCGGTTGCTGCCCTGATTGAATATTTGTCCAAGAAATACATTTGGGGGGCGCCCCTCGCGACGCCCGCAACTTGAGAGTTGCTTGTGTTACTTCTGCTGTACTGCTTTATGTTCGCCTCTTTGCGTTTTGTTTTGTAAGCAAATATTAAAATATTTCACACGAAAAACTAATATGAAAATGCATGTTGAAGTTGTATTAGTGCGTGTGTGTGCTGCTCTGTGTGTGTGTATGTGTGAGTGTGTAGCTGCAGTTTTGCGCTATTTTTACATCGCTTCGCTCGACAAAGCAAACACAGCTGGGTCCCTTTCGCCAATCGCAGTGCATGAGAAAGATAGAGAGGGACAGAGAGAGGGAGAGGGAGAGAGTTGTGGGCCACCGACTGCGAATCGGTTTTGCTTATCTAATGGGCTGCAGTTGCAGCGCTGCTTATCGCTATTTCCATTGTTGTTCCTCTTCTTCTTGTTGTTTTTTCTGCCCGCACATATGCTGAGTGAATAGCCAACGTCTCTGTCTATGTCGCTCTATCTCACTCTGCCACTCTGCAGGCTGCTTGCTGTCTCTCGCTTTGTTTGATTGTTGTAGTTGTTAATTGCTCGTCGCTACTTTCTTGCACCCTTCACATTGTGCCGTTAATCACAGCAGAGTGCGGATAAAAGAGAGGAGAAGTTGTTGTTGTTGTTGCTGTTGCTGTTGGTTTTCGTTAATGGGTTTTTATTTGTTTATATGAGCGTCTCGAAAATATGATGCGCCTCTGTATATATGAGGGATGTCTCCCTTTCTCCCACACCACACTCTTCTCTCCTCTCTCAATCCATCAGCTCTGTTGACCATTTGCCTTTTGAGTTTTGCGCGCTGCTCATGGGAATTTTTACAACTGTTTTCCAAATGACAAGTGCTCTTTAAATTTGTGTAGGGGCGGGGAAGGGCGGCCAGCTTAGTTGTTGTTTGCCGACTTTGGCTTCCATCCAATATGATTATAATCGAGACTTGTGCGTGTCTATTTTTTCTTTTAATTTTTCTCCGACTTGAGAAGTTTTTCATTTGTTTTCAATTTTTCATATTTGATTTTTATACATTATTAATTACAGTTTTAAAAGTGTGTTGCCCGTTATTGTTTACAGTTTACAGTTGAGAATTAATCATTATGTTGCGCTTGACTTTTAAGTGCTGCGCCTTTTTAGTCTTGAGCACATTTTTACTAATTTAATTTATAATATTTTTCCTCCTGTTTGTTCTTGCAATAAATATAGTAATTCATATGTGGGAATTGCCATTGAAATTTTCATGTATTTTGCTGTCACAAATGCCCCTCACTTTTACACTCGGATATTTGATATTATGCCATCAATCAATGTCTCAATCATATATGTACAAATGTCACAATCTGAAATCAATTAAATATTTATTAATAACAATCTCAAACGTCAAAGATGAACAAGCATCGAATTTCCTCTCTCTTTCTTACATGTTGCCGAACATAAGGATTAAATACTCACGCTGACATTTTCATTTCAGTCACATTCAACCGGAAAAAGCGTTTGCGTCCACAAATGACATGTTGACTGATATATATAAATATATATATATTATAATTTATATATCTGTTCGCCTGACCAACTATTGATTGAACTTGTTCTTTGCATTTGGTTAATTTAGCTACTTTTTTTGTTGTTGTTGTTGTTGGGCGGCTAATTAACACTTTTATGAAGTGACAAAACATTGCACTTTGTGGTGGTCGTGTGGGGGTGGGGGAGAGGGGTGAGGAACCTGTGTAAATGCCCACATAACAAACGGCAACAGTTATTGTTGCTTTTGTTGTTGTAATTATGTTTATTGAATGCGACAAAAGCGACAAACGACAACTGTTGACATTTACAATTGCTTTCGCTTATGAAACAAAAACGTCGCTAATTAAGCAATCATTTTTGTTAAACTGTTGGTTCAATTGGGTTAAAACTGTGTTGAAACTTCAACAGTGTTGAAATATGTACAAATGTGTTTGTCAGAATTACGGATTACACACAAAACATATATTTTTAAAACAAATAAATAAATCAAATTAAGTACGAAAATCGTAATAAATGTATTTCGTTTAATAAATAAACAGTACAAATAAAATACAACAATAGCAATAAATTGTAAAATGCAAAAAAATTGTTCTGAACGATTGACCCCGACGTGATTTGAACACGCAACCTTCTGATCTGGAGTCAGACGCGCTACCGTTGCGCCACGGAGTCACATGAAACGATCCGGCGCTAAATGCCAGCTAGAGCTAAAGCTGTTTGCCGTTTTATGTGTGTGTGTGTGTGCGTGAGTGTCAGTGTGTGCGTGTGTGTGTGTGCAATGTGTGCTATAAATAGATACTGCAAATTGCTATCGCGAGTAGAGAATGCAACAACAAATTAGTTAAGCAATGCGTGAAATACGCAACTGTATGTGTGTACAGTACACACACACACGCACGCACACACACACACACACACACACACACACACACAGTATAGCAGAGAAGCAAGCAAAAGCAATTATCTAATTATTACTTTCGTTAAAAGCAGAATAGAATTGAAATTTGCAGCTTATGACACAAAGCGAACATTCAACAATAAATTTGATGCGTATTATAAATAGAATTGTAATTTTGGTTGGCTCTTTAGCTGTTTTCGTCCTAATTTGTATTTGTTGTTATTTCAAAATGTTTCAAGTCGATACGAAAGTCGATTTCCCAGCAAACTATTAAAATGCATTACGAATTGGAAAACGACTTTAATGGCAGAGCGCGTAGACTAATCAAGCTGCATATGAAATTGAGTTCCCTTTCATTAAGTCTAGACTCTCTGGACTCGGAGCACCTGCTTGGTGCTGGGCAGACGCGTGCCGCCAAAGCTTTTAGCTGCCGCCGGAATTCACACAACGAACCCAAAATAAATATAAATCACTGAAGAGAACAACAATCACAATCACAACAACAACCACAACTAGATATTAGCTGTGGATGGGGTGAGGGAGGGGGGAGGGGGGAAATGCTGAATGAAAATGCTGCACAGCCTGGCAACGATTTTCGTTTGTTTTCTGTTTATTTATTCATTGATTTTTAATACACTAACCGGAGTCTGGACGTATCTGCTGTTTTTTTCATTTCTTTTCTTCTTGTGCTTGTAAATGGAAATGCATTCCGATAAAGGCATGCCGTGGAAATTGATTTCCCTGCTGCGTTCGTCGTCGATTGTGACTAATTGTGTGACTCCTCCAGCAGTCTTTGGGTGGGCATTCATTTCGTGGAACTCCAGCTGTTTTCATTGTTTAGAAAATTAATTTTCCAGCAGTGCATTTACATTGCACAGAATTTCTGTTGCCTGTTCTCCGAGTTGCCCTTTTTTATGGGCTATTTTTATGTTTTAATATTTATGGTTTTTAATGTTCATATTTAGTGCGGCTTTACGGTTTCCGTGCCGTGCATCTTTTTAATGTCTGCCACAAAACATGTTTTGGGCATGTTTCAACGGACAACGGAAATTGATCGTTAAATTTACACTCTCCACGTCTCGGACAAGTTCACACGCCTATTGGCAATTCGTTGCAGTAGGCAAATCACATAAAAAAATCAGTTAGAAACATACTTAAAATATATATAGTAATTGAGGTTAAACAGGGGAAATTCTCTGATTTTTATAGTATATTGTTGGAGAGTTGACATGTCTCTAGATTTCCAGGCTTAATAAGGGGGTGGCAGATTCCCCCCTACAACTGAACTATGGCAAATGGTTGCTATGGGAAACAGCTAAAAAGTGGCACAGCTAAAAAGTGGCACAGATTGAAATATATGAAAAGAAAAAATAGTTCTGCCTTGTCCAGCATTTTAAACTGTCTTTACTTTGTCAAACTGAACATATCATATACATATATATAACATATGTCTAAATTCTTTGAATCTAAAGTAATTTTGAATGTAAAATTTCATAATAAAAATATTTACGTATGCATTAAAGTAAAAGGTTCGCCACTAGAGTCAAACAGAGTGTGCTGCACTCAACTTGAGTGCCATCAATATTTAAAAGAAGCATTAAACGGACATATATATGTATATAGTACTCGCTGCAACACTTGATCAGCTTAAATCAAACAAAATGAAGAATAACATTTGTAGAGCTGTTGCCAAAGTTGGCCAAGTTGTCGTTACCAACAACTAGTCAGGTCAAGTCAAGTCAAGTCAAGTCAAGTCAAGAGTTGGGGAGTGGAGTGTTTTAAGTGTTTGTCGCCTGACTGGCTATGTCTGTGTGTGTGTGTGTGTGTTGTGTGTGTGTGTGTTGTGTGTGCGAAAGAAAAAAGAAACTGTTCTATATATAGTATATTTTTCAAACATTAAAGCACTTTACACTTTTCACACGCTAAAATAATATTTTCGCTGTCCATAGAAAAGGAGCGAGAGACTGTGTGAGAGAGCGAGAGCGAGAGAGAGATAGGGGGAGAGGTGGAGTGAGGTGGGTTGAGGTGGAAAATATTGGCAGAGAATTTACAGTGCTCCATTTGGTTTCAGTGTTGAGTGTTTGGCTAGCACAGCGCACAGTGTGTAAACAGCAGCGAAAATGTCAAGTAGCCGTCAATTGGCAGAACAGGACAGCAGAGCAAAGCAAAGCAAAGCAGAGAATAGAACCGCACAAGACAAGACAAGGCAGGAGGGTGGAAAGAGTGTGGGGAGGGAGGTGTAAGGACAACAACAGCTCGGAAGCCACAATTGGGCGGACAAAAAGGACAGCCTGGCAACTGATTCTGCTTCTCTTCGCTGCGTCGACACTTTCACTGCAGTCAGCGCTAAAAGTGTTTGCATTTTTATCAACACACCCCACACCCCACACCCCCCCCCCTCTCTGTGCCCCGCCCATCAAGTTGCTTTGCTTACTTTTTTTTTTTGCTTCTTTTGCTGTTGCTGCCTTTATTGTCCGCTTCGGCTTGTGCAAACAATTCCCATTGACTTTTTGCTCACTCTCTTTCTCCCTCTCTTTCTTGTTCTGTGCTCGGAAAAACCGCTTAGCATGTTTACCGTTATGTTCGGCACTTGAATTCGCCGTGTTGCATTAGTTTGCCTTCCCATCCCCCATCCATCCTCGTTCTCAAGTGCAGACAGGTGTGCCCTGGCCGCCATTTTGTACCACTATGTAAGAATGTACAAAGAAAACACACACATCATTCCCTCCAACTAGGGAGAGAAAAGGGGGGGGGGGGGGGGGGGGGTTGGGGGCACTTCTCACTCCTTTCATGTCTGCTCTGTTTAACCCATAAACGTGCTTGAAGGGTTTTTCCCCACTGTGCGTGTGCAAACATTTGTGTTGCCTAAAAGTCGTCACGCAAAGGGGGCAACTCTGGTCGGGGTGTGTTTGGGGCTTTTCCAGTGTATTTTGTGGACACTTTTTGCCCGATGACTATTGACGATTTGCTCATGCATTTTGTGGTGAGCATTTCTTGTTGTTTTCAGATAAAAAATTTACCGAAAAATAGTTGGCTTGCATCATTAAAGCTGAAGCTTAAGCTGGCTTTTAAGTGACGAGCAAATCATTTCACAGCATTGCCCAGCACACATTGTGCTCATCCCAACAACGAAGTCAACTTAACTCACCTGGCGTGTGGCAGAGGCAATCATTCAGCTAATTGCTTCATTAGCCAATTCTTACAAAACGGAATCCCATGCAATTAATTGAAAAACACGCTTCAATGGGCGTAACAATGCCTGGAAACTAAGCCAAGTTTTATGCAAAAATTAATTAACAGAAACACAGCAAAAAAATACAAAAAAAAAAAAAATAGAAAAAGAAAAAGTTGAATCCAACTGTCAGTTTAATACTCGTCGACTTATAGACTAATGCAGTCAAAAGAAGTCGAGCGGGGGTGGGGGGGCGTGTTGAGGCCCATTTAAGTTAATACTGATTAATGCTGACAAATTAACTATGAAATTAATCAATGTCCGAGTCGTTTACATGTAGAACAGCAGCGTCAAACAAACAAAATAGAGGAAAACAAACAACAACAACAGCAACAACAATAAAAATAACATTCAAAGCCTACATTGATAAGACGTAAGCGTAAAGTGGCGACATCTAGCGGCGGCGAGGTGCGGGCTCTTTTGTTGTTTGTCACTTGCGACGATTTATCAATGCCAGACATAAGCAAAAGAGCACGAGAGCATTTCATCAAAGTGTCGAGAGATTATCAACTTGACAGTCGGCCACAGACGCCAACAGACTCTGCCCAGGGAAACCCAAATAAAATATTGATACACTCAGAAAAAAAAGAAGAATGACCAGCCTAGAAAAGTAGAAATTAATCAGATAATCATACTTTGTTTCAATTCAGAAACAAGAGTCAACAATAAAACAATTATCAAAATTTAGAGCGCTTTAATTTGATGAAGACTGCATTTAAAGTTGGAAACATGCTGTTGAGTCGAAATATAAGTTATAAATTGTATTTTCAATACTACTTTCTTATATAAGCCAAAGAACCCGTTTATATGTACCAGCAACTGAGATTTACTACATCCACAAGAACTAACAACAGTCAAGTAAACCGTTTCTGCAACTGCTCTGTTCCCAATAATTTATCATTTGAAATGCAAATAAAAGCACCTTTTTGGGGAAATATACATGAATTATGAATATGGGTAAATTAAATGAGATTAAACTAATTGCACATATCTATTATTAAGTACAACATATTAAAATGATTGCAACTAATTGTAAATGTTAATCATCAATATTAAATGTCTTTATTTTATTAATATTATATTAATATAAATCCAATTATTCATTAGTGACTAGAGGCAGGGAAAGAAGAATATCAATTGGATATCTTTTTTGACGAGTGTCTGTATATAGACATATAGACATATAGACATATACACGCATGTACCCAGATGCACGTACGAATATTTTAGGCATTATAACGAGTATGGACAAGTTACTAAGAACTGAAGCCAGGTCCGAAGTTTTGTGCGTGTTTACAGTCCATCAAATGGCATGTGATAATTCAGGTTCATCAACATTACAATCAACATGAGCACAACAGCACACACACACACACACACACACACACACAAACACACACACATATATAGAAGTCAATGTTGTGTACAAACTATTTACTTATTTATATGCACAGACATTCAGAGAGAGAGAGAGAGAGAGAGAGAGAGAGAGGGAGAACTGCTCAAGTGAGATGTCGACCATTTGGCATGCAAAAGCTCATGATGATTGTTGTTGTGGATGAATGGATGGATGGATGGATGGATGGGATGGGATGGGATGGAATGGGATAGACTGGGATGGATGTTGTTGATGATGATGATTGAACAAAGGCACGCAACAATAACGACTGTTGTTGTATAAGTCGTCGTCGCATTCAAGTGTCTTCATTTTTGCCATGTGAAATTGCATAATTTATTGTGTGACAAATCATGAGCAGCTGTCTGAGGCCTCCTGTTCGTTGCCGGCTCATTGACAAGTCGCATAACTAATTATGTTGCATGCATGATTATCTATACCTGGGTGACAGCAATACTTTAGCTATACTGTTGAAGTGTTTGATAATTTATTTATGGCAACGACAGTCCTACTCAGTCCTACAGTGGGAAGGAGATGATAGTAGAGTTGTCTAACTTTTAATGGAGAGCCGTCAAAAAGTTGTGCTAGGCTCAACAACAGTTCCAGTCTGTCATAAATTAAGTTGATACAACTATCAAATACAAATGGTGTTGCAACACTGAGCTCTCTACAAAATATTAAATGTGAAATATATTTCAACACAATGACTGACACTTTGAGCACACAGCAAATAACAAAAATATAAGCTGTACATATATACATATATATATATAGTATATATATTTATACTGTAGCGAATTGCAACTGATAAGCGAATCGAGCATCGAGTCTCATAGGAAATATTTATACATTTTTTTATTTCATAATGGAATAAGTGCATTTTGACAGGCGGAAATGGTGCAAGAAAACTTAAGCATTAATAAAGACACTTTTTAAGTAGAAACCCCAGCTATAAGTATAATTTAAATAATGACATTTAACACAGAAATCGTTGAATTGTGATCATTTTTCCATTTTTAATACTAAACCATTTTTAAACTTTCTGCACATTGAGCACAATTCCGCCCTCCGATTGCAAAAAGAAGCTTGTCTTGTTGATTCTCAAGGGTATTTCCGTGTCCTTGGCAGCCGAGAACTTAAAGTTCTTGAGGAGCACAGCCAGACCGACCAGCGTCTGCATTTCGCCAAATCTGAGGCCAATGCAATTACGCGGACCGGCACCAAATCCCAGCCAGGCAGCTGAATGGCGCTCCTCGATGGCCTCGGGTGTAAAGCGATCCGGATCGAATTTCTCTGGCTCCGGATAAATGTCCGGATCATGATGGATGGCATCGACGGGTATGACAAGAGGTGTCCCCGCTTCCAGTACATAATCTGAGCCGGGCACTTGATAATCCTCAATGGTCATGCGTATCAGTATCGATGCAATGGAATACATTCGAAGTGTTTCTAAAAATTCACTCGAGTTTACAGGGTGTCCAAGTAAATTGACATGACTGACTCACCATAAACGATTTGCTTGATATACTTGAGGTCCCGCAAGGCCTCATAGTTGAGCTCCTTGTGCTTGGCAAACACCTGTTGCACCTCCTCCCTGCCACGCTGCTGCACCTCTGGGTGCAGGGCGAGCAGATGCAGAGCAAAGCCCATGGTGCTGGAACTGGTCTCGAATCCGCCCAGAAAGAAGACGAACGCCTGGGCCGCAATCTGATTGAAGGTCAATCCACCACTCGGCTCGTTGCGCAGCTCCATCAGCAGATTGAGGAAATCATTCCGTTGCACCTGATGCTTATCCCGATAGTCGAGAGTTTCGCGTACGACGCCCATGAAGAACGCACTGACATCATCCTGCACCATCTTGAAGTGCAGTCGTCGGGCCAGCTGGGGAAAGGCCTGCATGAAGGCGAAGGCCAGACGACCGTGACGCCGCTCCTTGAACGTCCTCTGGCCGAGGCGACAGAACTGGTCATTGGGATCGTTGAGACTGTTGCATTCCAGGCCAAAGGCACAGCTGCCAATGACGTCCATGGTGAAGCGAGCCAGCAGATCTTTCACCATCACTGGTGACTCGTCGGCATGCTGCAACGGTTCAATCTTTTGCTGCACCACCTGCACAAACCGATTGGCGATCTGCACCACGGTGGGCAACATTTGATGCATCTTCAACGAGGTGAACGTTGGCGTCAGCCTGTTGCGCATCTCACGCCAATCGCGACCATCCAAATTGAATAGATGCGCCGAAATGGGATCATCCGCCTCATTGTAGTAGTTGCCACGGTGCGCAAAGTTATGGAAATCCTTCACCATCACCAGCTTTACCAGCTCCAGATCCAGCAGCACTGCAGCGCCACGCAATGCAAAATAGAAGCCACCGAATGGCGCCCGTCCCTTGTATTTCTCGTAGAACCTGCGAAATGGTTCCAGCACCGTTGTCGTTCTGCCCACACTCCTCAGATTGCCATAGAACCAAACCGGTTTGTCGTACACCACCCCCCGTCGCGCCCAGTAGCTGTAAGTGCGCTCCAGATAGACACAGAGTAGCGACAATAGCGCCAACAACAGCGCCAAACTCAACCACCAAAGTGACATGACTGACGGGCGGTCAGCAGCAGACTGATGAACGATCTTTGGGACTCTCATTTCCACGGCCAACCCGTCCATTTGTTGACTCTCCATTCTCTCTCTCTCTCGGGAACATTGCGCTAATTCCAAGCTTTTCACTTGACTAGCGCTCATATTGAGACTACTTTTTTTTTTTTTACCATATTCTATTTTCTCATTGTAATTGATAATAATACCGTACGACTGTGTTGCAACCACATTTGCTTAACGATTGTTTTTTTTCTTTGTTTTCTCTCAGATTAACTCATTCTCTGTTCCCCATCTCTCTCTCCCCCTCTCTCTCTCTATGTTTCTCTCTCTCGGCACTTGACACTCTGCGTTTAGGTTAAAACATTAACTTATCGTTATATCAGAGCTGCTGTAAATTACTGTATACTATATACCATGTGTATATATAAAGCAGAGGCTTAGGCGGAGTGGGGTGCATCAAAGATAATTAATTATTATTTTGAACGGCAAATTTCTTGGAGATTTTGTTTATTTGAAATGTTTTGAAATTTGTTGCAACTTGAATGGAACCAGGCTCTCTAAAGACAATAACATTTCAAAAATGTGAATTCGTCTCTGCCTTTTTACAACTTTTAATGCTATTAGTTAATTAATTTGTATTTGTATTTGTAGCTTTATTATAAAGCTAACTACAAAGCAAATACGCTTAACCCACAATATCTGCATACTCTTGACCCACTTTACTGGTCTGTTTATTGCCAACATGACTTGCACTTTACCAGCTAAGTATCTGGCTATCTACATACAACAGATTCCGAGTACAAATTGTTTTATATTTCTCAGCTATGTGCTAAATATAGTAAATGCTTAACCTTAATTGGATGCTTTGACGTCGAATAATTAACACTCTGCTCGGCATACGTCGCATATCTCTCTGAATGAAAGCAGGTGTTAAATTATTAGCTAATAAACTCAAAATGACTACCTACAAATTTCATCAATTTCTGTAGTTAAGTAATTTGAAGCTCGACTCTCTGCGCGCTGCTGATGATGATGACATTAAAAAAATGCTGAGCAACTTGCAATCTCATCGATGCGTCAACAGCTGCTCAAAAGTTGAGCGCATTAATAAACTGCTAAAATGCACGATCTACACTCAGAGCTGGGGGATTCTTAAGAGCTCTATCAGAACTCGTAAATTTCTAGGGCCAAAAGTGTCTCACTTTGCATGTCAAAACAAGCTCGAGAATCACGGGTTCGATTGGGGGCTGGAGCTTGGTTAATTGTGGCCATTGGCATGTTAAATTATTAGCCATTCGTTGAGCGAGCCCAAGTCGAAATAAACATGTTAACTTATGGACAGGTTTCTTTTTAGCGATCTCAGTTATCTTTGCCGCTGCATGCATAAACTAAGCGAATTATGTGAAATTGCCCCTCGATCGTTGCTTCAGCATTTTCTCTTTGCTACACCCCCCTTCTCCCCTTCCCTCCCCCTTTGCTGTTATCTGTTTCCATTCCTTGTCTGTGTTGTCTGTGTTTCCCTGTTTTTTTTTTTTTTCCGTGAATGTGCTGTGAAAATCGGTATATCGCCGTCAGCCTGCAGCTGTGGGCCAGTCATCGTATCCAGCTAATTGAGCCAGTAAATCGCACACTGCTGCACTGACCATGAAAGCGGTCTTCTCTCTTTCTCTACACATCCACGTACATATGCACATATATCTATCTCATTCCGTTCGAGTCGCGTGTAATTTGTACTTTTTGGTTTGTCTTTTGCCGAGGGGCGCACTTCTCTAGCATTACTTTTTGTGTATGTTGCAATTGCAGTCGAAAGCTCAATTTTTTGACTGCAAGGGTTTGCCAAATGAACATGACAATGCTATTGTAGAAAGAGCAGATTGGCTCCATAGCAATTGCAGATGAGCTGGGGGTCATTAGACCCCGAGGTTGGATAAAAAAACATTCCAAAAATGTAAGAGAACGTTATCGGAAATTAGTTGCAGCCGATGAATAACTTACCTTTATATATATATATATATATTTGTCTGTTGGTATCTCCACAATGTGCTCAACGCGTTGAAAGGTAAACAACATTTATTCGACCTTTATAAAAAACATTATCTGAAGTAGACCCCATCTGAACTGTAACCTAGGCCCCTGCTGGATAATTTTCTGGCAAATTAGGCAGCCGAAATTAGCTCACTGAGCCATGGAATAGCATTACAGATACAGATACAGATACAGATACAGATACAGATTAGCCTCCACTGAACTAACCGTAACAGGTAAACAAAATATGAATTTCTAAATTAGATTTTTATCACAATGCTCTATGACAGCAGACAAATATGCAGCAGTCACAACAATAGAAGCTACACGCTGTTCCAACTGCCGTTTCAGTCCCCATATGCCACCTTTCTGGTCAGACGCCCACCCTCCTCCCCACACACATATACACATATCCTGTGGCAAGAACAAACATGGCAGACAATTAATAATACTTAAAAAGGCAATGTGCAAAACAACAACAACATGGGCTAAGTTATACATAAGTGTGTGTGTGTGTGTGTGTGTGTGTGCGTGTGTGTGTGTGTGTGTGCCTGAGGGTTAGCTTTTTTGTGCCACATAATGGGCAATAACATGCACATCAACACGGCGCGCCTAAGCACAGGACTCGCCGCCAGGCAGGACTCTCGCCACGGTGGCTGCCGCGGAGGGCTTGTTGGGTAATGAATAATGCGCACTCACCTGGAAGCCTTAGAGCCTTGGAGTGTTTTGCCGGGTTGCCGGTTGGCCGCCGGATGGGCTACGGGGCTGGGCGGTTTGAAATATTGCTACATTTGCACTTTGTCGGTGCCTGGTGGCAATACCTAAAAATTACAAATTACCCATTCATATATTTTTTGTATTTATTTATTCAAACATTTGCCGAATGAGTTTGGGTATTCGTTTTAATTGAAATTAGGTGCGATGTTTAAATTTGAATGCAGCTCGACAGCTGAAAGTTGAGGGAGTGTTCAAGGGTCATAGTTCAAAATAGTTAACAGCCCAGCTGTTCTCGCTGGGTGCTCTGATAAGGGTGCTCTGATAAGGGTGCAGGGGTGTTTCAAATGGGTATCTGCATTTTTATTTATTACATTTAGCTGGTAAATTAATAATAAATGCAATCCTGAATTGACATGCGATAATCGAATTTGTAAAATGGAATACTTTACACGATTCTTAACCGTATTTAATGAGTATTTATATTAATTTGTAATTAAAGCAAAACTATTTTCTTTTCATTACAGGTAAGATCAGAGATATTCAATATTGATACAACACTTAAATGTTCAGCTTATGAAAAGTAAGTTTTTGGCTGCTCTATTGCCAATATATTTAATGCCCACACATAGCTAATTAGATACTCTTAAACAGGCTGCCATAGCACAGTCTACAAGCAACCAATGCAAATATATATATATATATATATAGATATGTATGTAAATCAGGCATTTTCAAATTTGCTTTTGATTTTCAAAGCGCTTTGATGTGTTTCCGCTTGGTGCTGCAATTGGTAGTCAAATTCAGAGCCAGATTCAGAGCCAGATTCAATCGACGTTTACCCGTGGGAGTGGCAACATATGCAAACGGCATTTTGTGGCTGCATCATTAACACAGTGGCGTGCGGGGCAGGTGGAGTGTTGGATTGGGGTGCTGTGCTGTGCTGTGCTGTGGGCACAACTCGCGGGAATTGCCAGTTAAATAAACTGCAAACGAAAGAGTTCACATCGTATTTGGCTGTGGATACGGCTGGCAAAACAATTACATTTCAATTTGCCTCATGTCAAAATCAGACCCCAAAAAAAAAAAAGCACTCAATAAACGGGGCTGGGGGCGCGTCCACTGCCAATTCCCTCCGTGCCCCACATGGGGCACTGCAGTGCAATGAATGCAAAATAATTGATAATTGAAAATTTTTGCCTAAAGCAAAAATTGGAAAAAAAAAAAACAACTTTGTGTGTCTAAAGGGCGCCGGAATGTGCAGCTAAATATTTATGCATTTAACAATGCCAAATAAGAGAAACAAATATTTACGAGAATATATTTGGCGGCTGCATTTGGTAATTTCGTCCGACCAACCGCCCGCCCTCCCGCCTCAGCCCCCTCTGTGTAGGAGCGTTGCTGTTTGGGGCCTTTGGTTGGCATTTATGAATTTCCATAATTTATGCGCAGAGCGCGAAAAACATGGGATAAACGGAGAGGCAGAGATCACAGATGGGCAACGTCGACTTCCATTTAGCATTCGATTCATAAATTTTAATTGAAAATTGCGGCACAGCAGCAAATGCGACTACAAACACAAAATACGCGCAATTAAATGCCAAAAACATGCGAAATATGAATATCGTCGGATGACATATGGTAATGGCAATACCAGGCCACGCCCACTTGCCGCCCACTTGCCACCTCAATTGAATCAATTCGATTTGTGACGCATTCTCATCAGTACCACCCAACACCAGAAACAGGCAGAGAATTTACCAATTAAAAATTCATAAACTTGTCAAGTGTTGCATTTGCTTTCCATTTCGACGCCCAAAAAATCCCTGTCCAAAAAAAAGGAGAGGAAAATTTCAGTCATGGTGTTGATGATGATGATGATGTTGTTGTTGATGATGATGATGAGGATGATGATAATGATGATGATGTTGTTGTTGTTGTTGTTGTTGATGATGATGATGATGATGATGATGAGGATGACCGCTTACGCAAATGTTTGGCTCAATTAACGTGTTTTGTTGTGTATTTTAATTGTTTGGCAACACTGCACTTTGGTATTGCAATTTTTGAGGTACGGCAACCTCAAAAGTCCATTAATTTGAAAGTGGAGTGTGCAAAACATTTATGAATTAACCAAACGAGAAACAATTGCACATTTGGAGGTCATTAAATTGGCGGTTTTTGGTTCGGCCAATTTATTACAAACACGTTGGGGTCAGTCAGCAGGTGGCAGGAGATTCTAGAATATTAAATTGAGGCTAGCTTTCACTGATCTATTTCATTTCGATAATCATCAACGAAATTTCATACAGACCATTCTGGTCAGCAGAATATATTTCAAAATTTGTTTTATCACGATTGGATTTCGACTTCTCGCCAGCCAATATAAACAGTATCACAACTCTACTCACTTCTGCTGTACATTTGCCATTAGCCGTATTTATTTTCTCATTCAACTTTCCCACACGGTGATTAATGGATTGAATGCGTTTCGAGCGTAATTTTCTAGCAGCGCAAATATTAAATACTAATTAAAGCAAGTTGATGTTGAGGAGTGAAAAAGCATTTGCATTGCCATCAGCGAGATGAAATAAGAAGCGAGTGCTGAGTTAATCACCAAAATCATCAATATAACATCAAAGAGTAGACTTTGCACCCACTTAATGGAGTCTACATTCAAATATAGCCAAAGAGAAAAAAAAGTGGCAACTAATTTGCCGCTGCTGCTGCGGCTGCAGTTTGTAGTTTTGAAAGAAGAAGAGGCAGTCGAAGCGGCAAACCAAGA
Source organism: Drosophila anomalipes (assembly GCA_035041615.1). NCBI lineage: Eukaryota > Metazoa > Arthropoda > Insecta > Diptera > Drosophilidae > Drosophila > Drosophila anomalipes. The sequence goes on from JAWNKZ010000041.1 coordinate 12,716,474, forward strand.
GTTTGCCACCTGGTTTTTTTTTGGGTCATCATCACCTCAACTGCTCAACTGCTCTCGACTCGGTTGATTCGAGCTGAGCTCATTTAATGGTCTTTAAAAGCGCATTTAAAACGCGTTTGCATTCCATGCATGCGTGTGTCCAATTGGTAGTTTGCCTAACCAATAGCCCTCCCTCTCTTCTCACCACCCTCCTCCCCTCGCCGCACACCCTCTCTGACAAACTCACATTTGCCTAATCACACATCGTCATGGTTTTTGCTTATGCTTATTACAATCGATTAAATTCCATGCGTTGCCCATTTGTGCCCCAAGTTTTGCAGTTAGTAGTAACAGCTATTCCAGCCATTACTATACTTATTAGTCCTGTCCCGGGGCTATTTGATTCATTTGTGCAGATGTTCAGCCTTCAACTCAACTCTGTGTGGCCGCCAAATGACTTGTGATTTTTCTCCTGAGCTAGCTTAAGGCAAACTGGGCCTGGAACGCATCTTAAAATATTTATACAACTTGAAGGCAATCATTTACTTTATTGAAACGTAGCAAAAATCGAATGCTTTTCAGTTTTGAAAGGCTGTCAAAATCTGAATCAAAAATTTATTAAAAATTTAAAGGCATTTATGCGGCAAGGATTGCAAAAGGGACTTAGGACTTAGGATCATGTTGTAGGTGTAACGGAAATTGAGTTTTTAAATATGCCTTCGTCAATTAAGAAGCCAAGGCGGGTTTGCCATGAGAAAAGGTATTGCGGGCAATACAGTAATTAGTTCGGGTTAAAGGTTAAGCTTAATACTCATGCATTGATGATAACCTTTTTGAATGCTGCTTAAATATTTAATCACTTTTATGTGAAGCAATGAGAAAAATGCGAGCAAAATGAAAAAGGTAGGTAATCATCAGGACATGGAAATGTCCAAATTTTGACTTAAAATAATAATATTTAATTCAGCACCTAATCAGTTTTCATTAATAAATCGCTCTTAGACTTTTTCTGTCATATGAATCTGATATCCTGGCTTTCATTAGTCCTTATCTCGACAGCAACAACAATAGCTCGAGGCTTTAATTAAATTATGACGATGTTAATGTACCGTTACAAGGGCACATTACGCTCTCCCTTACCCAGCGACTCTTCATTTCTCACTCTCTCGCTCTCTCTCTCTCTCGCTCTCTCTATCTCGCTGGTGTTGCCGGTATTTTTTGCTTTGCTGCCAGCTGGCAACTTTAACACATTGCATGACGCAGCTCATCAGGACAACAATTACCCATGCGCCACGTCTCCTTATCAAGTAGTCACACAAACACACACAAACACACACACGCCATACACACATACATATATATATATATATATATATATATGTGTATATAAATATACATTTTCTACACTTTTATTTCCCAAAGCGGGGTAAATTCGTTTGCCTTTGCTCTTTTTGTTCATTTTTTTTAATACCCTGTTTGCATAATCATAATAAAATAGGGTATTATCGGCTATATGCCAGTCTTCTGTCTGATTTCAACTCTCGTATTTATGTATTCCATTAAGATTGTCAGCTGTAAATACAGGGTATATTCGAATTCTTTTATTTTTCACTTCCGCCTTGGATGGCGTGTCATTTGTGCTTGGAGGCTCGCTTCCTGTTTAGTGTATGGCGTTTACTTCCCTGGCTGCCATTTGGCGAAATGTAAATAAAGTAATTAAAGTAATAAAATTTGTTTTAATGTCGCGCACAAGAAAAATGAAATAGATGGATAGAAAGAGAGAGTGAGAGAGAGAGAGAGAGCGAGAGAGAGGGAGACAGGCAGACAGGTAGCAAGCTATGCGTGTCGCCATCATTCTTCTGGGCCAGTCGCCATTGTTGTCACGTCAACGTCAACGTCAGCGTCAGCGTCAGCGTCAACTTCGGCATCAGCGTCGGCGTCGCAGCATAAAGGTGATAATTACGGTTATTTAATCATTTATTATGGCTACTTGATGTACTGTACTGCTTTCTCGCTCTTGCTCATCGCTGCTGTGCTGTTTACTGTTATTGTCTATTGCTGTCTTTTTCTGGCGATTTCGTGCAGCTTTCATGCAAAAATTCACTCGATTAATTTGTTTTATACATGAAATTGTCGCGTTTATCACGTACCTCGCCTCGACATTTTATTTGCCGTATTTTCCATTGTTGACTTTGGTTTATTTGTGTCTGTATTTCCTCTTGCTTTGTTGACATTTCACCTTTCTGTTCCTGTGCCGGTTCCTGTGGTTTTGAACTTGTTTTATTTGTGACACTTCCTGGCCCCGTCCAGGTATCGACCCCGGCTCTCCCTCTCTCTCTCTCGCTCTCTCTCCCGTAAAAACCACACTGTCCATGTGGACACGAGAAATCAATTAGTTGTGCTTTTATTTGGTAAACTTTTAAATTTTTCTAGTGTGAGCAAATAATTGAGGGCGTGCCGATGGGCCGGTATCATTGCTAGTTGTTGCCATCAACTTTGCGTGAGCTGGCTGCCAAAGCAGAGATAAAATCTAATGCAATATGCATATAAACATACATATAACATCATCTACTACCTGCATGGAGAACATATACTGCTAAATACCATATTAATTTCGAAGCCAGAGAGTAGGTACATAAATCGAGTATCTCTCATAGTATTTTTTTTTTTCGCATCCATTGATGTTTCGATTATATGGATCAATCAATTAAAGTGCCTAATACACGATTGCTTGGCAGAAATGAGATTAAATGCTGTGCTCGCTTAATCGAATGGCAGAGAGTATTAAATTGCATGCATATTCAGCTCCACTTTTGGTCCTTCCTCACTCTATGCCCGAAAGGAAGCATCTCAAATGGCAGCCATAAAACTTCAAAAGCAGCAGCAAGCTCAACATTCAAGGGGCAGCCAAACATGCAAATTTGTACGGTGTATCGAGGTATGAAAGCTGCTGCTGTTTGGACATTGCTTGCGTTTCCCGTTGGCAGTTGCTGCTCGAATCCAGCAAATCCGACAATACGGCAATACCCCCACACCCCCCCCTACACCCCGTGCAAAACATTTGCAATCCCAATGGCCGTATTTTTAATTCTCTTGCCGTGGCGCAACGTTCAGAAAAATGAGAGAACAATGGGGCAAGGAGCTGCTGCTGCTGCTGTTGCTGTGCGGCACATGGCTGAAAACCACACCTAAACACATTTGGCAATTAAGCCGAGCCAAGCAGAGGATGGTGGAAGGAAAGGTGCCAGGACACTAAACAGGCTGGCAGTCAGGCAACCGCACGACAGGGCTCAGACACATGAGCTGGCTCGTTTGATATATGGCAGACATGAATGGCGGCAGAGCCGCAGCCAGGACACCAGTCAGCCAGCCCAGGTCCTGGACCAAGACCAGAACATGCCAGGAGCTGGTGCTATCAACAACAACAACAGCAACAACAAAAAAAAAAGAAAAAAGAATGTTGTTTAGAAACTTGAAATGGGCGGCTGATAAAAATGGAGCTCGGGGACGCAACAAGGACAACAGGGACTGGAGGAGCAGTAAACGGAAAGCGGAAAGTTGTTGCCCATCGCCGAACATGTTTAATGGCGTTATTTATGTGGGCGACCCCCCCCCACGCCTCCATCCAATCCAATAGATGCCCGGCTCGGGTGCAATTTGTCGGCTCGTGCGGGGGTACGAAAAAAAATTATATGCCACTTGAACCTGAAAATTATTTACTTCTGTGAACCGAACACGTTCGCAACGCAGGGAGGGCCAAGGCCCCCAAGGCTCAGACAAAGAGAGCTGCAGCAGCATGAGTATGAGAGAGCAGCTGCGAGAGGAAGAGGAAGTGAGAGAGAGAGAGAAACAGAGAGAGAGAGCGAGAGTAGAGAGCAGACGCACGTGCAGCTAGAGAAAGGGAGAGAGAATTGTTGGAGAAAAAATGGCAACTATTTAATACGCGCTCGACATTTGTTTGAATTTCTTTATTTTTTTTTTGTTTTTTGTGTGTGAAGTTTTTTCATTATGTGCTGTCTGCCCAGCAGAAGCTGGCGTTTAAATGGAAAATGGTAAATGGAAAATGCTATGAGCCGAGCTCTTGTACATTACTCCCCTGCGTGCCATTTAAATGAAGCTGTTTTGGGCTTCTCTTTTTTGATACGATTTTAAATCAGTAGAGTGGTTTTTTTGTTCGCCTGTGTCTGGTATTTAATTTAATTTGTTTGTGTATCGGCTGGCATAGTTTCTATAGTTGTTTATTTTTCATTGCAGCATGCCATAGTCCATTATTATTATTATTATTATAACATGATGGGAAAAATAAGTAAATTCACGTTTCTCTTATACAACTTAATTGTTATATAGCATTTATTTCATATCATCAGACAGAATATCACCAATGGCCACTTTCTTAATGACCCATTTATTGGCACACGTTTCAGATGAACCCACATCGTCTAACGATTCCTCAATAGAGCCGGCTTTGAGGTGAGCTAATGGTTACTGCTTGACTTGGCCTGTGTCTGGTCAGCAGACATCCCGTTGTCTTTCTAATGGGATGACACCTCTCTCGCAATTATTAGCCATTTCGAGTTGCACGCTTTATATTGCCACAGCGTTGTAATGAAGAAATGGCAAGAATGGCAAGAATCTGCTGCTTGCTGTTAAATCGAAAGACATTCGACTGACTAACAGTAGACTCCAGGTCTCTCTGCCTGTCTGTCTCCATTCTGGTCGCCTTCCGTTCTGAAAAGCGTAAATTCTGCGAAGCACTTCAAAGCCTCTCGGAAACATAATGCAAATTGTCTGCACCAATTCGAGTGCCTCCCTCGCTCCTTTCCGTTTGGTGGGGGACCTCATGCATTCTCCAACTCTCCGCATCGTTTTCTTTTCAGTTCTTTCTTGAATTTTTTTTTTGTTCTTAGCTTGTGGCGCTTGGCGCTGTCTTCATTTCAGTATGTGACGAAGTTGGGGGAAGTAAATTATGAAACTTGAGGCGTTTCACTTGTTAAAACAAATTATAGGTTTGTTTTGATTATTTCAGTCGCCTGGTAGGTTGATGACTCGAATAGTGGTAGGTAGGTAGGTAGACCCTGGCGTATAATAATATAAATTTATTTGCATATTTCATTAAATGGCATTTAGCTTACGGTCTGACATGGTTCGCTATAAGGGATCGCTGATGACTTGGGAGTTTCACCGACATAAGCCGCAGGGAAAGTCATTGCCTTACTTGAAGTTGCATAAGGGGAGCTACAGTTCATTGTGTTTCCTCATTGCATATTCCATAGCCTATTTTTGGCTTGAGCTCATCTGACTGATGAGTTAGACATGTTTACATAGCTGGATGTATATATCTATCCGTTTTATGAAGATATCTAATTGAATGCATTTGAAAATTTCTATTAATATTATATTGCATATTTGCCTGCTCCAATTTGTTGTTCTCTCCCGTATGCATTACTTTGTCGTCTCCATCGTAGATGCCTCCAGTGTCGTTTCCCATTTTAATTGTCACTCAAGCAGTCAAGGCAGTCAATGCAGTCAATGCAGCAATGCAGCAGGCATTAAGTGCTTTATTATCCGCGCATATGACCCATAATTGACTTCATACAGACGCCCTCGGCGTGGCAGATGAAAACCATTTCCTCAATGGGCGACATTTAGCGGGCATTGATTGACACTTGTGTTCAGCACAAGAGAGAAGCAATCCGATCTGTCTGCCACTCAGGGCAACAAATGCTGCTGCCCACAAATGTGTCAAACTGAAGTCAGATCAGATCACTAAGAGTCATATTAAATGCAAACCCATTGAGCCCAGGCATCACAGCCAGCACAGTCAGACGACGACTCATTTAAACTCAAAATGTCAGATTATGAAACTCTGATAAGGCCGGAGAAGTGCTGCAGCCCGTGGGCTGAGCAAGAAGATGAGCATGAGCAGTGTTCTTGTTAGTTGGGAATAGTTGGGGGAGCAGGAGCAGTCTCTCTCTCTCTCTCTCTCCCTTCTCCCCGACTGCTGTAGCTCAGATTTCATTATAGCTCGCAGCTCAAAGATGTCGATTACAATGCCAATTTCAAGCCGTCTGACGCTGACGAGGATCATCGCACACGGACCATAAAAAATTACAGCACGTAGCCCAAGAAGATTTTCTCGAAATGATAAAGAACATATTCGAGTTATCCCTCTCTCTCTCTCTCTCGCTCTCTTAAGGGCAGCAGCCAACAGTTTGAATCATCATCATCTGCTGGATTCGTTTGCCGGTTAAAAAGCTTGTTATATAATCGCCATGCAGGTGAAAGTCTATCAGCTATCATACGCGTGTGACTAGAGCTAGCCGGCACAGGTTCGTATCAATCAAGGCAATTACAGTTCTCTCTCATCCCGAATACCCCGAAACACTGAACTTAATATAAATGCAAATTCAAATCAGAAAAAAAAATATATATTTAAGTCGATGCGTAGCAAATTCAAAATGAAATGAAACGAATCGCCTTTGCCTTTCCATGGAAATAAATAAAGTTTGAAAAGAAAACGCTAAGAAATATGCGCACAAATCATTTGGATTCGTTTTTGGTATTGGTATTGGTATTGGGATTGGGAATGGGATTGGGTTATGCATTCATGATTTTAAGATAGTTTTAGCCAGCAGGTAAAATTGGCTCAAAAGCACAAGAGCTTCTCCATGGATCGATTTACAGTGATGACTTCTTCGAAATAAAATTAAAATTTAGATTCACTGAAAGAAAACATTTATAAAAAAATATAGCATTTTCCAGATTAGCTGTAACTGATATTGGTTGTGAAAACTTTATTGAATAAAATAAAATTATTAATATTATTCAAAACTCTTCGACATTTTTATATTAATCTACATTTTTTGGTTCGATAAATCAATCTACTGTAACTGATGATGAGATGATGAGTTACAGTGATGACTTCCTTACATTGACAAAATATTTTTGATAATCAGAAAAAATGAAACAAGCACAAGTTTATTATATGCAAATAATAATATTATAATAAACTATTCAAAATACAACTGTTAGAAATTATTTCTTTATATCTCAAGCTAGATTTTGAACTAAATTTTACTTCTTTTGGATTTTGAATATTGGCTGCAAGTTTTAGCTGATTGTTGCCATGTCAAACTTAGTGTCAGTCTGCTGGGGAATCTTCACTGTAGCTGGCGCATCAAGTTTATCTGATTATTCCGCCCGCCGAGTTTGCTAACGTTGTCTCCCCCCAATCCCCCTCCCAATCTGTTTCTGGTCGATTCGTTGTGGTCTCATCTTTCTGCGCTTTGGTTTTCGTTGCGCTTAAGCGGCTTCGGCTTATGATTTTGGCCATGCTTTTGGGTTTGTTAGTGTTTCTCTTTATGACTTTGTAAGCAGCCGGCCCCCAAAAACGCAGCCATCGTTAACGTTTTTTTGTTAGCCTGTCGATCAAAATGCAATCAAAATTGTGCGGGCAAAGACTCCAACTCCAACACCAACTCCAACTCTAACTTTAACTTTAACTCCAATTCCGACTCGAAGTTCAACTTGGAGTCGGACTTGGACTTGGATTCGGCACTCGTTTCCATTCCTTTGTCCAGTATGGGGCATTTTGATTTGATTGTATTGGCTCGTTGGCCACAATAGTTTTGGGCTCGTAAAGATTTCTATCTGCGGCAGTCGGTACGGCCTTTTCTCACTCTCTTTTCCCTGGCCTTTATTATTATTTATGGTAAGTGTCTGTTTTCGGGCTGTGCGTCTCACGTAAACGTGTAATTGATTTTTACAGTTTGCTGCGGTTTTCTGCCTTTGTTCAGCGTTTCGTTTGAGTTATAAACTTGCTTTATATCTTTAAATATCGCACCATAAATAACATTTTTGGAGAATGTTTATGTTGTATGCTTGTTGTGGTTTGCTTTTTATAATGTAGAAATGTGGCAGAGCTCCTGACAACATATTCTATATGGTAGTAAAAGGTTTTCCAGCAACATTTTAATTGATCGACTTAACGTTGCTTTGTTAGTTCATTATCAAATGCATTATACGATGTTATAGATCTTAATCAATTCGGATCTACTTTAACTAAGCCCAAGTTCCATTTAAATAATGCAAAGAAAACCCATTAAGAATACACAAAGAATAAATAATAATAAAAACAAGAAAAGACAAAAAAAAAAAAAAAAAAAAACCATATAATCCAATTAATCCTTAAACGTTTTTTAAAAGCATATAATTTAAACACACGCCGACGACGTCGTCAACGATAAAGGAGCCCGAAAACACAACACACACCCAATCAGACAGAGTCGGAGACAAAGAGACAGGGACAGGGACAGGGACAGAGACAGAGACAACAAGAGCACGACAAACAATGCCAAATTCGAATTGGGTTTCGGCTCGACTTTGGGTTCGGTTTTTTTGGTCTCTGAGCTCTGGGCTCTGGGCTCCTCCAACTCCAACGCAGCCGCCTTTGTGGATCTCTGGCTGCTGATTTCGATCGCTGCGCGCATGCGCCCTGGATTGTAAAAATAAAAATAAAAAAAAAAAGAAGGCGGAGGGGAGCGGTTAGCGGGCAACCAGCGGAAGGTGCGTGAACAATGGCAACAATCGAACATAATTAGGCTTAAGTGCAGGGGGGAGTGGAGGTGGCAGAGGGTGGGAGTGGACGGTGCAACAACTGGAGGCGGCAACTGCTCATATAAATAAATAAGAGAAAAAAGCAGCAACGCAAATAAATTGTAGCGAATTTTTATAATTAATTGTATTGTCGTTTGGCTCGTTTATTGTGCGCTGCCTTTTGCTGTTTTGCTGCGTGCCTCATGATGAAGTTGCTAATGACGATAATGATGATGTTGATGACGGTGATGCAGTGCCTCAGATATGGCGACAGTAGGCGAGGCTCGAGGCCCGAACGAATTATAGAATGGTAGCCATGTTGTGTATTAAAAGCGCATTAACAAATCCTCTAATCAGCGCCGGCAAATCATCGACTGCGTCCCTTTCCCCATTTCCCCCGCCACCAGTGCTGTGTGTGGGTGTGTGTGTATGTGTGTGTGAGTGTGAGTGACTTTCCGGCTCTGCAATTCCGCCCAACGCCCGCAGCGGCACCACCCCTCGTCAGAGTCGTGTTTGGTTTCCGTTTGTGTCTTTGTTTGTTTTTATTTGCCCCCGTTGTGGCAGCAATTCTTGTTGCCTCTGTGTCTGTGGGGCAATTGTTTAGGGGGCTTCCAAAGCATGTGCACTGTAACAAAATTTCACTCGTTTCAATAAGTTAAAGCAGAAAAAGTTGAAAAAGTGAAGAACGAATTTAAAATTCGAATTGATTGCGAAAGTTTAACTCAAAGTTTAGCCTCAGTTTTATGAATATTTTTAAGGTTATTGGTTTTGGAAAAAAAAAACGTTGTTTATTCATTGGTTATTCGTTTGTATTTAAGTATCATTATCGTCATTAATAAATCTCTTAAGACGTTAAATACTTATTAAAATATTGCAATCATTTCGTCATTCTAAAATGGACAGCTTATGGGTATTAATCACAGCTAAGTCCGGTTTCCCACTCAATACAAATCTTTTTTTATATACACGCCCACATTAATAAGCCACACAGCATAGTTAATTCAGATAATACCCTAGTTTATTACTCATTTATTTCTGTCTGTGTAACGCCCCGTTTTCAATTTACGAGCCGCATATCTTGAGTCGTAGCCAAGTCGGGCTATCTATTAATAAACCATAATAATTTATTGATTTCCTTTTAAAGTCGCTATTGACCCAACTAATCTACACTGAATTATCGTGAACAGCAACAAAAGCGACTCCAACGACTGCCCCACGGGCCAAAAGAGCCACGCGAAACACACAGGCAACAGGATCTGGGTATGTGCCCGGCAAGAGAGTCTAGTTCAGAGGCGGAGGAGGAGTGGTAGAAGGAATTGGAGCCGCAGTCAACTAAGTTCGCGAAGCAGTTGCCACAGTTGTGCATGCTTAACAAACTATTGTTTAGTTGCCACAATCGAGTCTCGTGCTTCTTCTGGCCTATGGCCGGGATAACCTTTTGTGGACGACTTTGCCACCTATTGACATGGACAGCTTCACGGGCAGTGGCAGTGGACTTGGGCTTGGGCTTGTGCTTTGGATTGGGCCATGCTCATTATACGAAATATATTTAGCTTCTGCCTGGCTGCCCTAATTCGCTGAGTTTTGTTTCCAAATACGTTTGTTTGCTCGCTTCGTGATGCCCTCTAAACTTTGAAGATGTACAAAAGCAAATAGATGAATGTAATATATGTAGAAGGAAGGAATATATATATACCAGGAAGTGGAGCATAGCTTTCCAAGAGTGTAAGCAATAAAAATAACTTGAATTAATTTATATAAACTATCATTCTTAATCCGACAAAAAATCTAAAAGTAGATGGGAAGGGTGCACAATTAATCGAACTGATAGTAAACATTCCTCACATTATGCACAGGGTATTTAGAGCTCGATCAAGCTCAAACTATTTCAATTTTATTCTGACTTATTTCTCTCACTCTTCTCTGTCAGGCATTTGCCGTGTTTGGCTTAGTTTCTTGCTTGAGCGCGTTTCTGCCGTCAAGGCATCCTTTGAAGTTAATCGTATGTTGTGCTAGAAAAATTACACACACATAGACACACACATAGGCACACACATAGACACACACATCGGCACACACATAGGCACACACATAGGCACACACATAGGCACACACACTCACACACATAACTTCCTGCTTCACTCCTGTTACACGCTCGAATCGTTAACATATAATTGTGTTTTAGCATTTAACTTTGGCTCCATTCTGACTCTGTCGAAAATGTCTGTTTGTTGCCTGTTGGTTGTTGGCTGTCGGTTGTTGGCTGTTGGTTGTTGGTTGTCGGCTGTTGGGGCTGTTTGCCTATTTTGGCCTAAAGCGCTCCACTTCTGCTATTTACTGGTACATCTATGCAGCTTCTAGTCCCATTGTCTGCCTAATTTTCTGCTACTTAAGCCCTCGTCTTTGGCATGCTGCCTGCCAAAGCGCCAAGCGAATGCATTTTCTTATTAATTTTTGTAATCCATTTGCCCAAAAATGGGTGGAGGAACCATAGGGCAAAGACTTGGCACAAAACAGCCGCACAACCGAAGGGGAATTTGGCATATGAAGTCTCCTTAAACTTGCACAGCGATTAGCCAACACAACAAAAGACTTGCTTGTTGCAAGAAAAGAGAGCTTATAAATATGTTAGTAAATAAGTTAAACCTGCTATTGATTTTCATGTATAAGGCATCTTAAGTCTCGCATCAAATTGTACATTCTCTAGGATTTCTTACGCTTGACACACAAAGTACATCGTGAAGCAACGATTTGCTGTCTTTAATAGCGACATGTGCTAATACCAGTCACACTTCTCATATACAATTTATGCCGCCCCTTATCCCACACAGACCGCAGGCAGCAGCTGCTGCCAAAAAAAAAAACATTGAGTAAATACGCCGCGGCAGCCTGCAGGTAATTTATCTAATAAAATTATTATTACCATATATTACAATAAATGAGGCTTAATAAGTATGCCACAAGATTTCTGGCCCAGGCCAATACTTTTGCTCGTCGCGCCTCCAAAAGGAGCGGCATGAGACTCTGTTGCGAATCTTGAGACGCCGCCGCAAATTGCGTGTGGCACGTGACCGGCAAAAATGCCGCTGACTATGGCGAGAAAAGCCGCACAAATGTCGCCAGAGACCCAGCCGAAAATAGCTAAACAATTTGAAAAGATGTCGCGAAATTTAAATTGTCGACGGCGGCGGCGCATTTGAAATGCAAAAGAGGCGACTGCAAAAGTCAAGACACGCCTCCCCGCCGACTTTGTGAATGCAGAATGAATATGTCTGAAATCAATTTCGTTGTGAATAAAACCAGTCTTTTTTTTTTTTTTTTTATTGTATGCCAGACAAAGCTGGGCTAGCTAATAGATATTTATTTGTTAGATGCGATAGAAGAGGAGGCAAACATTGAATATTATTTAGGTCTAGCAATTTAATTGTTGATCAATCGATTATAATGGTATACTCTCTCTGGCATATAGAATTCCCCACACAATACTCTGGGCAATAGCTTAGCAACATTAGATGCAGCCTTTTTTGGGGACTACCCGTAATTCAACTGGCCTACAAATTGCTTCATTTGTTCAATTGCCTTCAAGCCGGGCAAATGGGAGCAACTTGATGAACTAAGCCCAACAAATTCTCGTATTCATGTTAAATTTGATGTAACAAGAACAACAACAACAACAACAACATCAGCTAAAATGTGGCCAAGAAGTTGGACGACAATTGAAATGGCGCTTAATTTTTTATGAGCATCGCAAACACTCAAGTCAAACAGGCAAACAGTCCACAAGTATCCTTGACAGAGTCGCTGAGGACCAAATGGTTGGGTTTGTTTTTGGTTTTCATTTTCATTTCCATTCCAATTTTTTTGGTTTTTTTTTTCTTTTTTGTTTATGTGTGTTGTGCTCAAATTCCTTCCTAACCGCTACAATTTTGCGGTTTTGTAAAACTTTTCCTTTGGCTGCGTGTTGTTTTCCTGCTGTTATTCTCTGCCTTTTTTTTTGTTGGGTTTTTTTTTTTTTTGTTTTTTGTTTAGCTTGTTTGTTTGCTGAGGCCTCTGGTTTTTGGGCCTAGTCCTGGGCCTCACTTGTTTTCCATTATTTTGTTTGCATTTGAATTGAAAATTAGTATTTGGGCACTTTAACATCGACCGCCTGCTAATTTATCATGCAACTTTTCCATTTTAACCATTTTTTTCGAGAGGGCATTTTCCCATTTCCCTTTTTTTTTTTGGCTTTGCTGAAGTGTTTGTTTAGGCTGCATTTTGAGTTCTTAAACTTGTGCTCCCGTAATTTTATTTATGACATGTTTGATTGGGTTTGCCTGCGGTTGCCTTGAAGCACGTCTACAAACATTCACGGCACGTGTGGAGGTGGACGATATGCAAACAAATTGTGGCTTGCTGCATGCCGCTGCTTAGTACAGGTTTAATTTTATTTATGCTGCCACATGACTCAATTGCAGCCACTTACTCCATTTTGGCTACTTTACAATGTAATAAACTGGCGCTACCGTCGGCGAAAATAGAAATAAACATCAGCAGCCAGCCGAACTGCTGGCAGTGACAAAGGTAGACTCCGTCCAAAGAGGAGCCCGTCGAGGGACTGGCGGATTGGAGGATGTTGAATGCCAGCCCGTTTCCATTGCTGGCGCACAGACGGCGGCATTGCCAACTAATGAGTTCCTAATTTAAATAAATTTCTAGTCATAAATTAAAATATGTGAGACACATAAAGCACGCAACGCAACAACAACAACAAAAAAAAAGGGGGCGCCAACAACAGCGTGTGGCTGACAGACACAGGGAGGGTGGGTGGTAGGTAAGTTGGACGGGGGGAACGAGCAGTGGTAGTTAAGAGTGCCAGCCATTATTTGCCTGGCAGCAGACGCAACTAAAATGTGCGAAAATGTATACAACTTTACTTGCACAATTTGCATATTTTCTTTTCACTTTTTCGCTTAAGCGCTTTAAAAACTTCTGAGCAAACTTAAAGCTTTAAATAAAAACGGAAAGCTGTTATCATTTTGAAATAAATGACAGTTTATAAGTAGATGAAGTATGTGGAAAAGGGATTTTGAACTCTCCACTCCTACAGTGAAGCACTCTCATCGATCACTTCTTTCTGCATTGCTCATTCATTATCTCGAGCCTATCGGTAATGCCCAAAACTATTTACAAATTTTACGGCTGTCGAGAAGTCCGGCGGCCAGAAGTCGTTCTTATGACTGGCCACACAATCGTCTAACCACATAAATCAGTTTCTAGCTGTAACTCGACGCTAAATGCTAAGGACAGCCTCAAATAAAGAAACCAGCCAGCGCAAACTAGGTACGTGAGCAACAACAAATGAGAGAAGGAAAAAACAAAACTTGGCGCATACCAAAAGTCAATGAGCCATTCAACGATCGATCCGCAAAGGCGGCTCATTGGCAATGGATGGTTTCATCGATGCTTCGAGAGATGGTTTGAGATGCTATCCCAAAGATGGTCAACGTCTCTCGGTTCGCTACGCCGCATTTTTAGCCAATTTAAAGTCTAATTTAAGCAGCGCATTTGTGACGCACGTAAGGAGCAGCAGCAGCAGCCTTAAGTAATGAGGGGAGGGGTATGGTGGAGAGGGGCAGAGTGGCAGAGTGGCAGAGTGGCAGAGGGGTAGTAGTGTAAAAAGTGTAGACGCCAAAAAGGATTGATCGGTTGGATAATTTTGAGCACGTACGCATATAAATTTCATCAAAATTCCAATGAAAAATATAAGAGACCTTTTAAATACGACAATAAGAGAATTATTTGGTTTTTTTCGATTCTTTCGATTTTTGTTGTTGTTCAAAGGACACAAAAGGTTCAGCGAAACAGAAAAATATAAAAGGAAGTTTCATATTAAATTATGGATTTTTCTGTGTTGCGGTTGCAAGTGGAATTTTTTGGTGTGCAGTTTTCTTTTTCCACTGTTTGCTGTTAGTTTGTCTGCTGCTGTGGATGCCGCATAATAAACATGTTTATTAGCATTTTTGGCGAGAGCAACAATAAATTAAGCAGCAACAGACAGTTTGCAACATGTTGCACGCAACAATCAGCCCGAAAATAAAAAATGCAGCATGCAATAAATATTTATTTTTCCTCTTCTCCTTTTTTTTGTTTTTTTTTTTTTGTTTTGCATTGCACCGAAAATAATTAAAAATTGATGGAGAGTAGAGGAAAGTGCTTACGAATGCTAACGAATATTGAATGCACTCTGAAAGGAAAAACCGGTTGAGAATTTCAGTTGGAACTTTGCTTAAATTATTCAATAAATATTTTAAAAATCATTAATAAATTTTTTTCTAAAGCTTTGACCGCTTGTAAAAAAAGTACCGAATACCCTTTTAAGAAGCATATTATCATTTTGGGTTGCTCATAAAATATTGCGGGATCTTTAGGGGGAGCGCAGACCTATTAAAATAAAAACGAACTCAGATGCAGTTCATTAAACACACTGGCAACCACAACAACAGCCACAACTTGGGGAACGTATTCGAAACCCATCTTGTGTGCAACTCGAGTGATTTTTGCATTAATTTCACATGCAATTTACGCTGATTTATTTGATTTGCAAGCTCAATGCCCCATGCCCCATGTCGCATGTCCAATGTGCAATGTTGCCCACTGGCTGATGCCTGGCAGCGCGGCATGTTTGTCACTCTGCTGGCGATGGCGATGGCGACGGCGACCCTGTTCCTAAATTGGCCACGGGCACCCTCTGCAGACGTCAATGGGGCCGTTCGATTTGATCGATTTGTGTTGATTGCCTGTCAGTTGTTGGCTGGCCAATACAATTGCTTCTGGGCACTGGGCAGGAGAGTACAGAGTGCAACTGCAACAACAGCACAGGCAGCACAGGCAGCAGCAGCATCTTGTTAGGTGTCAAGCGGTGCAGTCAAGTGTTAAATATATGTGTGTACGTATGTAGATGCGGAGAATTTACGTTAACTAAAAGTGCATAAAATGTGCACAAAAGCCTCAACTCCAAAGTCCTGCCCGCCTGTCAGTCATTCACTCACTCTTTCGCTCACTCACTCATTCAGTCAGTCAGTCAGTCAGTCATTCGTTTTATGCTGAAATGATAGCAAGTATTGATGTGGTCTCCTCTTCTCCAAGTCTCAAAGTCTTTCCGTCTTGTGCCTTGGGTATCTTTTGTTCGACGTCGTATGCATATGTAATGTGCAGGAGAGCTGTGCTGAGCTGTGTTGCTGACTCTTTGATTGGCTTTCTTGAAATCCACACTTGAAGTGTTGGAAATTTAATGTTGCGTGTGTGTGGGGCTGTTGCTGTATCTGAAGCCTTTGTAAGTGTATCTGTATCTGTATCCGTATCTGTATCTGTATCTGGAGGATGAGTAGCATTCGCAGCACTGATTTAAACGCCTTTCGTTCTCTTGTACTTCCCGTATGCATTTATGCGCCAAATGATTTTTCATGGGAAATCGCTTAAGCAAGAGTCAAACTCTGATGCGACGATATATTTTTATTTTTTGTGCGGGACACTTTTTTTTTTTTTTTTCTTGTTCTCTGCTTTGTTTGAGTAGCTTTTACTGGCTTTGTGGAGTTGGGCATTGTGTGGGCTATTGAGTGGGAAAAGGGCCTTGACGAGCTAAGCTGTGTAAAATGATATGACTTGATAGCTATAGGTTAACAATACATCTTCACCATTAATACCCGCATAAAGATTAGCTAACCGAATATCTCATTTTGTGCTACCTTTCATATGCAGATGATAACATATTTTGATTTATGATATTGAATTGATTAATTCAAGGCTTTATCTTTGCCTCTTTAATATTTCTTCGTTCAGATAAATAAATCAGATCTTTAAAACACTTTCTGTACAAATTCTACCACTCTGACATTATTAATTTACATAGTTCGTTTCTAGTACGAGCTATTTATGTTGTTTTCTTACTATTTTTTTTTGTTATTGTCGAACACATTGCTTAAGTAAATCAAACCCGAATCTCCGGAAATCCTTTGAAACTATTCTGCACAGCACTTCAATTTGCTCTTCAAATGAAGTTTCGCTCACAAAAAGTGCAAAGCATTTGCTTAATGCTCGCTGAGCCATGTCCAATAATCAGTATTCCGTATTCGGTATCCAGTGCGTCTTGATCTTCCTCGGACTCAACCCACTCAATTTTTTTTTTAATGCAATCTCATTGCATTTTGCTTGCTTCGATTTATTGTGTAGTCTGCTTCCCTCACTCGTGTTCCGTTATCATTCTAACGTAATCTTAATCACTTTGCGCAATGTTCATTCATCCACATCATCAATTTCCTTTGCGACGACTGCATTAGTGCAGCGCCCTCTGTTGGCCGAAATACCAAAAAGCCAGCTGCTGCTGTGACTGCTGCTGCTGCTGTGACTGCTGCTGCTGCTGCTTGGATGGATGCCTGTCCCTCTCCCAAGGCGGACTTGGACTTGGACTTGTCTTGGACTTGAAGCTCAACTGTCTGTTTCTGTGTGTTTCTATTTCTACATTTGCTTTTACGCTGCTTCAATGCATTTCGCCGCCTTATCAGATTTGTAGTTATTTTCAAGCTGATAGATTTGCTTTAATGGGGGTTTTTTTTACTTGGGTTCGGTCTCTGCTCCCCAAACACACGAAATGCCAACTACCATTTTAATCTATTTTCTGCGCGCGTGCTTCCTCTTGTTAGCAGTGGAAACTACCATTCCCAGTGCATAATCAAACACCTAGCACCACCAAAAAGAAAAACATCATTTGCTACTTTAATAGTTGCCAATCGTTGTTGTTGTTGTCGTATCTGAGTTGTTGTTGCTGTGGCTGTTATCGTACAATCTGCTCCGACCCGACTCGACCCCTGTTGGCCAGTTAGTTAGCCAGTTGCAGTCGCCGACCTCCCCTGTTGCCATATTAAAAATGTATATAGAGCTCTTAAGCGAACCTGTCCAAAAAAACGAAGAGAAGACAAGAGGAGAAATCGGGGTAGAGAAGTGGTAGGTAGGGAAGTTGCCTCCCTCCGATGTTGGCCTGAGTTCTTTTATAGATTTCAATAATAGATTTTTCGAGTTGGTTTCCTGCGTGGCTGCAATCTTCGTCTGCAGCCCGCGTGCAAAATTGTTTTCTTCAACTTGGCCATGAACCCGCTGACGGCCAAGTCAGCTCACTGTTGGCCAAAGAGGCTTCTGTCTCTCTGCTGTGCACTGCGGACTTCTCGGTCTCTCTACCGGCCACAACTTCTAATGTGTTTTCTTTGTTTTGCTGGTACTTGCACTTGGGCGCAGCTGTGCGTTCAACCTTTTTTTGGCCTCCTATCAAACGGCAGCAATGCAATTGTTCCTGTTGTTGTTATTCTTGTTGCTATTGCTTGTTTTTGCTGTAGCTACAATTCGTTGCTGTCCATTTGAAGTGCCACATTTGGAGTGGCCATTTGGCTAGAAGGCCAATACTGCTGCGGCCTCGGTAAATGCCTCTGCAGACCATTTCAAAGTAACTTTGGATTCTCCTAATAGTTTGTTCGCTGTGACGCATAAATTGCATAATCTATTTTGTCCATTTAAAAATCCAAGTTCAAGTCACATAAATCCCATTTTAGATGCCCGCAAAAATTCTCATTTAAAATAAAATTAATCAGCTGGAAAATTGCTAATAAGCTGCAAAAGAGAAGTGCATTAAAAAGAAACCAACTACCAAGATTAATACTAGATTGGGATACTAGTTCAACAAGGACGTGCCAGGCGAAAAGGACACACACTGGCCAGAGTTGAAGATTGGCGCAAATACAAACTAAATGCGTGCTGAGATTCTGGTCGATAATAAGCAAGGTACGCACACACACACAGAGAGTATAACTGGGTGTCATCAGCCAGCTGAGAATAATCAGCGGAAATGTGCGAGTTTCGCCTAGGGAACAATAGCAAAATAGGTGTAGATGATGTAGACAGAGAGAGGAAGAGAGCGGGAGAGAGAGAGAGGGAGAGAGGGAAACCTATCAACGTGTAATGAGACAAGCTGAGCTCAACGAGCTGGCTGCTCATGATTATCAGTCCTGCGCTAGTGAAATAGCCCCAGTCATTATCCATTATACACAGTATTATCAGCAGCACCAGCAGCAACCCGACGACTGACTCGAAGAGCGCCGCATGCTGGTCAATGCCAGCAGGCTAAATGTTTATTTAAGCTGTAAAACTTAAAAGCAACTCATAAACTTGGCCCTGACACTTAGTTTGGGGTTGACAAAGCAATTCAGCCAGCGTCAATGAAGCCGTTTTAACCGTTTGCTGGCTTGCCAACTTGGAGTTGTGTCTGCTTCTTTTATGGTACACTTAAATGTCTTCTTGGGCAGCCATTTACCACGTGCATATGTAGTGAAAATAGAGTTCAACCAGACCAGGAAATAAACGCAAAGAGTTAAAGTAGTTTTTTAACAGATAAGCCTTTAAATAATAAAAGTAAAGTTCGGTTAGTTTTTGAAAAAATAAACAAGGAATTTATTGACGCCAACATAACAATTAAATTTAAGCCGGTTGTAAGTTGAAATTTAGAATTTTTCCAATAATACTTTTACTAATGAATGAACTATGGAAAACCAAAAAAAAAAAAAAACTCTAATAAAAAATACTTTTTGCTTTTCTATTCATAACTATATTCATAGCTGTGCTGGATTAGTAGAAGTTGCCTATTTGCTCTCTTTTCGCTGCTAGCCAGTAAATTTAATTAACATTAACCTTAAGCTCGGAAATTGGCAATTTCATCAGAGCATTCATCTCGCCTGCCATTTACAGGCATTTACTTTCATTTTTGGCCAGCCAAATCGGAATGTGAATGAAGCAACACTTGGCCTCGTAATTATTTGTGTGTGTGTGTCTATGTGTGTAATTACAAAACGTGTGCCAATGTGTTGGCTCTAATGACAGTGCCACAATGCTTCAGAGTGTTGTGCAACTTCAAATGTGTTTAGCTTCAAGCTATCTTTTGGCTCATTATCCGGCGACCTCCCGCAACTGTTTGGCAGCCAGATCAAAAAAAAGGGCCCCAGCAAAATCAATTAGCCAGAGTTCTCTCCTCTGTCTGTCCTTCTGTCTGTCTGTCTGTCTGACTGTGTGTCTGTCATTCCATCTGTCTGTGTTGCGAGTGCTGCTGCTGCTGTTGCCTTAAGCTGCGCCCCCAATGCCCAGATCATTAATATTGCTCCGCAATGCCACGGGTACAGTGACAGTCGTCGGCGCAGTCGCACTCGCAATCCAAATGCTCAAAAGCCCCAAATGGAGGCCAAGTGGGCGCGGTTACATTCGATGTGCCCCATGTCTAATGTCTAATGTCTGATGTGTAATGTATGATGTCTAATGTGTGAGTGCATGTGAGCAACATTACAGTTTTTGTTGTACACTCAGCGAAAACCTAAAATCTAATCTAACTAATCCTCTTAACTAAGCATAATTCATCAAATAACAAAAACGATTTATTGTATAAGCTACATAAAACTTGTAACAAACAGTAAACAAGCATTCCAATTAAAAATGTATTTATGTTAAGTTCTAGTTCTCAAATAAGTAAGATGTATTTTTAATATGATACAGAACTCAAGCTAAAAACTAATATCTTACAGCAAATTATGAAGTTCTAGATTTTAGAATATGTCTCAAGAACTCAATTGTTCTACGTTTAGAAATCGGAGAACTCGATACCAAAATAATAACTTGCTCTAACATGACAATATTTGCTTTGAATACGAAGTACTCTATATTTTTCTGAGTGTACGAACACACATAACTAGAGGCACACATATGTCAAAGTTCAAGCCCAGTGCTGTGCTTTAAACAGGCAACATTAGTGGATAATTAACACGCCCACAATGTTTGCTTGGAACTGGGCTCGGTCGGACAGCGTGGAGCTGAAGCGTGGAGCGCTGTTTTCTTCTTCTTTTTTTTTTTTTGGCCAACTTTGTCATGCAAATGAGTTGAGCATGGGGCCGGCAAAAATTTATGTGACTTATGTGTCCAACTTTGCTCACAGTTGGTGGTCCGCATGCTGCAGCCACACTGTGCGTGTGTGTGTGTGTGTGTGTCTCTCATTATTTGTGTGGTTTTTTTGTTGTGCTGTGTTTTGTTTTGTTCATGCTTTCAGTGTGTTTAGAGTGTTCAACAATTTCACGCTGCGATGCATCTCCCAAAAATGCAAACAACATCACTCATACGCCTCATGTGCACCCGTTCTGTGGGCGAAACTATAATTTGGACAGTCTGAGGCATGTTTACGATAACCATAAACTATGCATTAATATTATGAAAATTAGCGTTGACCGTAAAATTAATTGCCCCATCGCACTCATATACATTTCTCTAATTTAATTGCTTTTCTTGTTATCTTTGCAGGTATGTCCAAAAACGAAACTCGGCATTTTTGTTTTTGTTACTGTTGTTTATCGACAGGTTGCACATAAATCCCATGATTTGTCCAACTGATATAGAGAAGTAAGTTTGAATAGTTTTCAAGTGATTTGCATAAATTATGATTGCATTTTCAAATCGAATCTACATAAATTACATATCGTATTGAAACTTTTTCGAATTGTGGGCGTCGCCAGGTGTGACATGTTTTGACATGAGCAGTCAAATCGTTTGGTCGACGATAAAGTAGATAAAGTTGTGTGGGGGGGGAATGGGGGGAATACTTACACACAAAATGATTTATATACCAACAAGTCTACAATCTAGATCAATAACTGAGTGTCTCAGGCACCTCACGATTTGCATAAATGTGGTTTTGTATACATATATAGACATACAAATACGAATACTTATAAATGCTAATTGGCTGATTTGCGTTGTATAAGACATTTTGTATCTTTTGTATCCCACATTCTAGACCCGGGATAAAGCACAATATGATTATCTCTCAATATTAGTTGCTTGTGTATAGTTCTTAAGCATTTCGCGTTCCATTTACACAATCACATTTCTCAACTGCCAACTCTCATCTCACATTTACCGCTCGAGGCCCATATGTGTTAAGTGGAAGGAAAACCCACACTTTGATCCTCACACGCAACTATCGAGAGATACTAGCTCTGGTAAACAATCCCAAAAAGCCGTAGACAATCTCAGACAGGCACTTCAAGTCGACTTAATGATGCGCAGATTAATGTTGCCACAACAGCTCGAGGCTGAATGTTGTCGTGCCACAAAGTAAGTGAGAAAGACTTTTTGTTGCAACAGTTAGCAAACCGACTGGAGTCGAGGGAAGGGGGGTGCATCAAATTAGCCGCAGACGCAACGCCTTTCGGTGCCAAGAAACTTTAACTATTTATTACAAACGCAAATCACTTGAGGCGCACAGATAACTCAAATTGGATGACTGGCGAACCGACTAACTGACTGGATGACTGAATAACAAACCGTGTGATGTACGTATGTCTGCTGTCGACTGACTCTTGGTATCAATGTTAACCCAGTTACAAACGGATATTCAAATGCATTAGCGCAAAATGTCAAATATGACGGGCAGACATTGAAAAGTATTGGGGATTGGGGTGCCATTTAGAGTAGCTGTCGGATGCAGCCTCAGTTTGTCCAACTTGGCAGACCGTTTAACTGGTTGGATTGTGAGAACCCTGCCTCAGTTACAGAAAGTCAAATTAGCGCCTCGGGCTCGAGACTGAAGCAGCGAAAAAACGCATTTTGAAAAGGGTCTAATGGCTGTCGGAAAGTTTTGCGGCTGTTAATGATGCTGCGTCGTCTGGAATTTCTAAATGTTAATCGATTTATGATGTTTCCCCGAAAATTAAATGTGTCTGGTAGAGAGATAAGGCGGCAACAGTAGCCAACAATACCAATAGCAATCAAGCTCAAAAAAAACATTGAAAACCCTTTAAAATGCCACACAAGTTGAGAGGGGTTTTTCTCTACTCTTTTTTTGTTGTGCGATAAGACAAAAGTCAAATCTTGAGGGTCCATTCAAAATGTTCAAAACTTTAAAACTACATATTTTTTTGCCCCGCTGTCAGCTGCCTGCCTGCAGTTTGAGTTGCTGTTTTTTTATTTGGGGCGCAAAGTAGCGTAAAATAACAATAAACAAGAAATAATCATGTTGTTGGGGAGTTGTTGCAAGTTCTTTGCCTCCCGCACAAAAAGCAATAAGCCAATCATGTGTAAGATTGTTGGCTGTTGCCTGTTATAGCTGTAGTCGTTGTTGTTGCTGTTGTCGTGTTGCCAACTATTTCAATAGAGCTTCGAGGATTTTGTAGGAGACTTTTGCCGCCTTATTGGCAGTTGTTAGCTGCTGCTGCCTCGGCAGTCAATGCTTTTAAATGTCAGTGTCAGCGAAAGTGGCAGTGGCAGGAAAGAACTTAACTGTTCATCCATGTGTGTCTTGGTATGGGTACGAGCGAAAAAAAAAGGGAAAATAACCGTTAAGGCACCAACTGGTAGCCTGAAAGGTTGCACATTGTTGTGGTGTTAGGAACTAGACAAACAATTCTCTTTTGGATACTGCCAATAGTTCGAGCAGCTCAGCTGTCAAATAAAAATGAAACTTCAACTATTTCACTTGCAGTTTTTGTACATTTTTGCTGACTTTCCAATACTCAAAAAATAGTCACAGGGGATCCTAGCATTTTAAGGTTTGAACTATCAATTTGTTTGTGATTTTTTTTTAAAGTTTGAAAGAAAACATTTTTATGAGAATATTGCTTGGTTTCTCGGGAATAGGTTGTATATTTGCATGAAAGTATTATCTTCTCTTTGATATGCCATCAAATGTTTTTTATGCTGAAAACTTCAATTTAGTTAAAACTTACATATTCCATACACATTTCTTACTTGCAAATATTTTGAAATCTTTTTTGTCAGTACAATTCCCAATAAATTTGGTTTGCTTCGGGATCCACAACAATGGTTTCGCTTTCCATTTCCATTGCTTGTGCTCAGCTCGGCGTTCTTTTCAAATTTTGAATTGTTCATCTTGGCTGACAGACAGCAAAGTCGTTGCTCTCTGGCGGCTTGCCTCTTGGAGTAAATCTTGCTTTGGCCCAATCTGAAATCCGTGAAAAGCTGCAGCAACTACATACAAAAGTAACTAAGGCAGTCGGAAAAACAGCCGCATTAGTTGTGATTATCACCAAGCCTGCAGACTCCACACATAAGTATGTCGACTACATGCTTATATCTATATATATATATGTACAATACTTACATATGGAGCACCGATTCTGTTGTGTGCTGCGAAACTTTTATGTGGGTGTTGATTTGTGAGCTGTTGTTGTCGGAGTCCAAGTCGCCGTCTTCGTCTTCGTCTTCGTCTGCGTTTGGGTTTGCGTCTGTGAGTTTCCTTTTGAATTGAAGGCAATTGAATGTTAAGTAACATGTGAATGACTTTTGCGGTCTGGTTGGAGTTGAAAGCCCCGCAGGCATATTGAATACAGAATACAGCCCACTGAATGTGTCATAAGTAGAACTTTAAGCCAGTCATCTGAAATTGGATTAAATTCGAGTGGCATTGAAGTGTAATCAGTGTAAGCCAAATGAGTTTCATTACCCACCAAAAAGGAAATATCGAAATTTTTCCAAAACTTGATTTGTACATTCTGCATACAACTGATGAAAAGGGGAAACAAAGCTGCAGAACAAGAAAAATGGAGCAAATTTCGGTATGCTGACACCAACTGATAGTCGAAACTGCTCTACAAATTTCGCTATCAATGACAAAGTGGCGCACACGTCTGCCACCGGGGGCATCATATTTGACAACAATACCATGGCCATTACATAAGTTATCCCCAATTGAGAGTAACGCTCTGCCATCGAAACCCCTTACCGAATCCCATTCGAAATCACACATTCCCATGGCCAACACTTGCAGCTCGTGTAAGCCATCATAAAACGCAACCAAAAGTGCGGTAAAAGTTTGGCGATTGAATTTGCATAAATTGTGCTTGTGGATCGCTTCAGTTGCCGTTTCAGTCCGGTTCGCTTCGGTTCGATTCGGCATTGGTTGTGGTTAGCTCTTCCCTTTGCTGCTGGTTATGCAAATGGTATCAGTTTGTGTTTTTTTTTTTTTTACTCCCTCCTTGCTCATGTGTGTGCATTTGAAAATGCATAAGATTTGGCCAAAGATTGCTGTCCATTAATTCAAGTTGGATTTACTTTTAGCATATTTTACATGCATGCGAATAGTGGCTGCGGCTTGAAGAGTAACTGCAACTGCAACTGCAACTGCGGCAACAACGACAACAACGGCAACAACGGCAACGAAGTCCGGGACTCGATTCGCAGTTCGATTCGTACGCAAATTTTTGTTGCAATAAATTTGCATTTACCACAAAATGTTTTGAACTATGGGCTTACCCCATTCGGTTTACCTGCGTTCGATTTATTTGTGGCCGCTTTTCATTCAAATCGCTTTTCTACATGCCCAGTCCAAGCATTCTGATATATATGATAAGATATATATGAGAAGGAGGCGGCTTTTGGAGTTGCAGTTGGATTTGATTGGTTCGTATTTTGCATGATGACCTGGGGTCTATCATTTAACTGCTAATTTGGTGGCCAATTGGTAGACGAAGAGTAAAGAGAGTCAGTATGAGAGATAAAGAGCAAGATAGAGAGAAATTGAATATTTTGAAGCTGTTAAATAGTTTATCGAATGAATGATAAATGTTAAAACATAAATTATTAGTTTTAAAACCAACATTGCTATTCTTCCAATAGCGCTAATAAAAGATGATGAACTTGTAAGCCATACAATATTTAGGAATTAAAGTCATTGCCTTAAGCGGAAATGACTTAATATTCATGACCTATTCTTGAAGTCATGTTGATGCCCCATTTTGAACATGCCCTGGCATAACTTGTCCCTGAAGAAGACCCGTCAACGAACTTACCAAGTCGGCTTAAAAGTCGAGTTGACAAGTTGTCAAACAGCGCTAAAGTTTCTGCTCTAAAATGTACATAATTTCATGTCAAAATAGCTAAATTGATCGCTGCGCAACAGCAACAACAAACTAAATTTTTAAGGGGCAGTTGAGCTGTTGAGTTGTTGTCATTGTATTTACTGCAAAAGCCTCCAATAGTCCAATCGAAATGTGAAATGAACCCGAATTGAATGAATGCTACAGTTCCCATCATCAAATATTTAAGGCGATACTGAAACCAGCGCCCAAGTCCAAAGTATGTGAATAGAGTTACTTCCCCATTCGCAGGTCAGGTTCTCTCGTGCATGTGTAAACTAACAATTTTATTGTTGTGACCCAAAGTCAGCAATGGGTCAACTGTCCGGCAAACCCCAGCAAGCAGCCCAATAGACTGGTCCCAAAATGTCAGTCTAGTATTTTCTGCGGCTCTGTCGCATTCCCAAAATGTGTTTACGTTGAGCATCGATTGTAGGCCTTATGTTGGTATGCATATATACAGCGCCCACTGTGAGGACACTGTCTGCCCTGTCACCTACTATTATCCTCTTCCTGGTTTATTGTTGGTTAGTTTCTATCCTGTTGTGTTTTGTGTATTTTGTTTTGTTTATTCAAACAAACCCAAAGTTCAACCGGTCTGCGGTCGGCCGTTAAATCCTTAAAATGCCTCAATATTTTCAACACTGTGCGAGCCAAGCCCAATAACAACAATAAAGGACACACAAACTCACACACACACACACACACACACACACACATATGAACACGTCAATGCTGCTCATAAATTTTGCATAAAGTTGGTCAGTTAATGGTTTTAAATTTGTTCAGCTGCGTTTGTACCAACAACAACTTTTTAGAGGTTTCTGTGGTTGGTCACTTAAATATTTTGCCAAAAATGTTTAGTTTTAAATTGTTTCAACTTAACATTATGCTATGCTAAAATGATATTCTAAATATATGTGTAGGCCTTTGTTATGCGGCTTAAAAATTGTTATTAAGTGGTCACTAAATAGTTCAAATTATCTCATTTTTTTAAGCTGAAACTTGATAACATATAAATTTCTATCAGTATCCATTTCTCAGACTGTTTATGTAAGCCCTTTAGAGCCGTGCACACAACTTAATTAAGTTTAATCAAAGTGCTCAGAGCAGAGTTTAAGCCGCAGACAGAGTTCTAGACACACACATACACACACATACACACACCCACAGAGACACACTCGTTGGCCCACCCACACTCAGGTGTAATTTGCACAGAAATTAGCGACACTTTAAACTTCTGAGCTGGCTGGCTAAAAGAAACCTCAACATTTGCCAGCCAGACAAACTCTCACCCACTGATTGTCAGTATGCACCACTTGATCGCTTCACCACTCCCCACACACAGTTTTCGATTCACTCAGCCGCAACTAATGCGATTCATTTTCGTGTAAGCTAGCGAATCGCAACACTTTTTAACACGACCACAAAAACAAGTAAATATAAAATAAATCTTGCACAAAAAAAAACACAAGTATATAAATAATGCTACCAAATAGGAAACAGTCCGTCTCAAAGACATCCGAAACTAATAGCGTGCTAAGGGCTGGCTATAAATTTGGTATGCTCAAACATTGAAATTCAATATCGGAAAAATGCAGCTCACGATTCTCAACAAGTGCCGCAGCTAAGTGCAAATTGGTCACTGTAAAATTGCAAAAAAAATAATAAAATAAAAAACGAGAGAGAAAATATAAAATATGTATAAAAAAAAAAGAACGCAGGATGTCAGTCAGTTTGTCAATCACTGCAAACTGCAATCGCCAGCAGCATACACAATTTGTATATTTTGCACGTCACATTTTTTCTTTTAAATCTTTTTAAGCTCTCTTTAAAATGTCAATTTTTTGTTTTTTTTTTTTTTTTTGCGCGCCTGCAGCTCGAATTACAATTTTTGCAGCGATAAATGCACAATAAATTTGTGAACTAACTTTCTTGTTAGTTGCGTTCGCAAATAAATGCTTGCCTCATATTTATGTTGGCTCAATACACATAGAGTTCCAATTTAGTTTGAACACATATGTATATACAGCATGCAATGTGTTGTTGTTGTTGTATTTGTTTGTTTGTTGTTTGTTTATGAGTCTCCGATATTTGTCAAATTGCGTTTCGGTTGAAATTGACATTTGATGTGGCACATTTGTTGGCAATGCTTTGGCAAGTTTTTGAGCGTTCACAGTTGCCCTGTCGAATTGATATTGCTTTCATGGATTAACTTCGAAAATGGCCCAATTATAATGAAATTGTGGTATTACAAAAAAAACATATAAGTTCTGATGTAATATTTATTTGTTTTGAGTATTTACGAATGGTGTATTTTGAGGTCATTCTGGTAGTTTTTCGTATGTAAGCTTTCCACTCTAATAAACTTCAAAATCCAGGAAATATTAATCATGGTTTGTCCTCTATTTAAAATTAAAAATTTGGAAACGCGATTCTGGATCGAAATTCATATTAAACGGTTTTACTAAACATTCGACATGGTAAATATTGAGTTTAAATAATGAGACGCTTCGTTTTAAACAGTCATTCAAAAACTCATCTGTATGTTCATGTGTATCCACTTGCACTCTTATTTGTGTCTATTGTATTTGTCACTTCCATAAAATCTCCTTTTACTTTCATTTCAGCTGGCGCATGGCCACTAACATTAACCCTTGTGTGTCATATACTGACTTTAGTATTCATAGAACCAGCAGTGTTGACATCTGCGTCCGCTTTCCCTGTTCACACATATCCTTGAATATATTTGGTTACTTGTTGTTTTTTTTCTTTTTTTTTGTCTCATATTTAATCAATTAAAAATGTGTACGTGCACATTTGTTTCCAGTCGACCCCAACTGCAAACAACACAAATGCTTTGGGTGGCCCAAGCCGAGCTAGAGAGCTGGGACTGGCAGGAGAGGCATGCCTCAAACCGCTCATAGCCATCACAGACAGTTGGACAGCTGGCAAACTGCACACATGTGCACTCAGAACTCGGCACGCAGAACACACAAAGCTCATAAACAGAAGCAGCAGCAGAAGGTGGGGCAGGTGGCACTGACGGAGAAGTGGGGCAGGACAAGTATTTTAATTTCAAAATAATAAAACCCGACAAGCCGGCTAGAACCCAAACCCCAAAGTTGATCTGATGCTCTGACAATGACATGCAATTGAAGCGACCCGTGCCCCATCGCTGTTGGTTGGTTGGCATCGTCGGGCTTTTGTCTAATTGTCGCCGGCTTCCACGGGGCCATCATAATGCAGCTCCCAGCTGCCAGCTCCCAAACGTTGGCCAAAGTCTGTTGCGGCATGGATGGCATGTAAAATGTGTGCATATGTTGCGCCTCTTTAGTGGTTCGCTCCAGTCACGCATCCCCACTGCCCCGACGACCTGCCAGATGTGGCCTTAGTCATGTCCTCGAGCCCCGCTCCCCGATCCTGCCCCTTACCATCTGCATTTCATTTATGTTGTGTGTGTGTGTCGACAAACAAATTACGACTGTTATTTTCAAATCATTTGGGGCCACTGCGTGCCGAGCCCTT
The DNA here is from genome assembly GCA_035041615.1 of Drosophila anomalipes. Lineage (NCBI taxonomy): Eukaryota > Metazoa > Arthropoda > Insecta > Diptera > Drosophilidae > Drosophila > Drosophila anomalipes. The sequence goes on from JAWNKZ010000041.1 coordinate 12,745,507, forward strand.
CACATGGTCACCTTCGCTTGTTATTGTTGTGCTTTGGCGTTCAACTGCTGTCAGAGTACATTTTTTGGGCGTCAATTCCAGTGGGTATAGGAGCACGCCTGCCTTTAGACAGCACTTAAGTCATAATTTTCAGTCAGCAATTATTACAAATTAAATTATTTAAAAATTTAATATCATTCCACGAAATTTAATTACCATTATATTTATAATCATCATGAGCATAGGTACAGAATTTTTTACAATAAATTCAGATCAGAAATTTAGTGAAAAATAAAATTCAATTTGTTATATATATAAAGCTGAAATGCCGATTAAATATACTATTTTTGGATCGAACTTTTTGAGGAGTACCTCTGTGTATCACTCCTTTTTTTTTACTCCCATTTACTGACTGCATTTGAAAATCGTTTTGGCTTAAAGACTGCCAGCCATTTGTCCCTGTTTGTACAATACAAATAAACTCAAATTCACATTTGTATGATTTGTTTTGTTTTTTTATTTTGTTTTTTTTTTTAATTTTTTTTTTTTTTTTTTTTTTTTTTTTTTTTTTGCCAGCAATAACAATAACGAGCAAGTGTAAATGGCAATATAAATCAAAAATGCGGCAGACGCAGCAGTTCACCTACAAGCCACCGCCTACAGAGGAGAGTCTGCAACAGCCGCAACAAAAACAACAACCACTAAGAGCCTCATTCGTGTTTGCCATTTCAATTGAAATGTGCACACGTTTGCACTGGGGGGACATTCAAAAAGGAAAGAAAAAAGAAACAATATATTTATACATACACATAGTATATATAGTGTACACAAACACACCAAATTTATGCTATAATTTTCTTGTTTTATGTGCTTTCTGGGGCGTGGCGTGTAACAAAAAATTGGCAAGCCAAGAGAGAGAGCGCAGAAAATTGAAGTCACAACAAACACACGCCACACACACACAACCATTTGGCATGGGATGATAACAATCATTTTGAGTGTTTGCCTTATTTTCAACGCACCCATTTTGTGAGTTTCCGCATGTGTTTTTCTCTGTGTGTGTGTGTGTGTGTGCGTGTGTGTGTGCGTGAGTGTACATTCCTCATTCCTCATTTTGTTTTTTTTTTCTTTTTCTTTTTTCAATGTATTTATTTGAGCTGTGAGCTTGCCTTTCGCTGGTTCCCTAACCAGTGTCAGAAAATGCATTAACATTAACGCAGCTCACTCCAAAAAAATTTCGATGCTTTTTTTTTTCACGAAATTATTTAATTTCCTGCAACGCCTGCTCGCAATTTGATGAGCGGCTGTCAGATGTCTGTCCAGGGGTCGCCCTACCGCCTTACCGCCCTGCCTGCCACCACCTTCCACTTCGTCATAATGATGTTTATCCTGCCCTCTGCGTGCCGTCAAAGTTATGATGTTGCTGCTCATTTCTGTCTCTCTTGGTTTCTTTTTTTTTTTGTTTTCGCGTGAGTTTTTCGCCGGAAAATTCTTGCTCGTGCACACACGGATAATTTCTTTACATATATATATATGTATATATATATATTTTTTTTTTTTTTGAACTTTTTTCTCGTCTGTTTACCATCGCTTATCGCAGCAAAGTTAATGACTATGTGGGTCATTAGCATTTCAAGCCCAAGCGAAAGTATATATTATCTTTGGGAGGGTGCCCCTAAGCTCCACATAAATGTAAATTTAAGATGTGGCTGTTAGATAGAAATTAAAGTGAAAATGGGGAGACGAAAGACGATAGAAAACTAGCTTAATTTATATGATGCGTTTTAGTATTGGAGCAATTTAAGATATTCAAAGTTACACAAATTACTACATGCTGATATTTTTCGCAATGATTTCTTACTGCTTTGCTAGCAAATCGAATTCAAAGCAACTGACACACTCAAAGGCGACTTAATGGCAATTTTCAATTTATCTGTATTTCGAAAATACAATATTTACACGATATTTAAATTACATTCTACCCACGGGCGCTAGCATTGGAAAAAGAATAAACAAAATAAAATAAATTTAAAGTCTGCATGACATTCAAAATTGCATTCACTTCGAAATCAAATCTGTTTGTAATAATAATAATAATAATAATCAAAGGCAATAAAAAAACACTAAAAGCAACAGCAACAGACAGAGACTGTGCCTCAACAGACTGCATTATGGTACAACATATATACGCCTGTTGATGTTGATATGATATACAAAATTGCATTTATAAGCAATCATGTCAACGCCCAAAAGAAATATGAAAAGACGATGTTGTTGTAGTTGTCGCTTGTCAGCCAGACGCCACAAGTCAAGTGGCAAGTGGCAAGTGGCAAAGCGGCAAGTGGGGCAGGGTGCACGCTGCACATGCTGACGAAGGGCAAAGGGCAGGCAGACAAGCAGAAGCAACATTTTGCCAAGCGCCTCGAGAAATTTCACTTCACACCTACGGGGAACGATGAGGACGATATCGGCGTCGCCATGAAATAGAAACGGAAGTGGAGTGTAAGGCATACAGGAAACGCATTCACTGCTGTCTGCTGTCTGCCGTCTGCTGTCGTTTAGTGGGAGTGTCTTGGCATACTACCAGAAGGCCTTCGTCAAGCGTAACTAACATTTTGCACCCGCTGAGCGAAGCGTCAAACTGTAAACGCCCCCCAAAGGCGACATGTGTCATTACATTTTGGAGCTGGCCTAAATTTGGCCAAGGGGTTGCCAGAGCTCTGAAAGTGAAATAATGAATGGAACAAATTTCGATTCCTTATAAAAAAAAAAAAAGAAAAAAAAAAACTAGTCATAAATGGAACTTGACATATAGCGAACTTATCGATTCTTCAGATTTTTGATAGATGACCGCAATTTCGAGTTGAGTTGAGCAATCGCCTGCCCCAACACATTTGTCGGGCAATTTGTATTTGGTGCTTCTAACTATACACTGTATTCTCAGTGTTATCGAGTCTCAAATTACTTTTAGCCTTTGAGGTGATGGCTAGTCTGGCAGATATTCAATCTGTGGCAGGTATGTGGAGCGGCACACAAAGTAATGCCCGATTGTTCTTGCTACATACCTGATGTGTCTGCTGGCTGTGCTCCGTTGCCAGATGCTGTTTGATGCTGACGATGCTGACAGTTGATTGAACACTTTTGAAATGACAAAAACGCCCCACGGGTGACATTTCTCAAAACACTTTACGATGCCACCCGCCCCCCTTCACAGTACCAACCACTTACCCCTTCGCTGCTGACTGTTTTGGGTGCTGGCTAGGTGTTGCAACCTTGATTTACGGCATGCTGCCGCCGGGTAACCATGGCCCCAGATTATGGACTGAAAAATGGATTGGAGTAGCAGGGCTTTTTTGCATTTGCATCGCTGCTGAATGAGCCGGCGGCCAATCATTAAAACGTCGGCATGATGAGTTTGAGTCCGAGCTTGCAGCTTGTTTGTAGCTGAAGCTGTAGTAGAGAATTTTAGCTGGTAGGGTGTTGAAGATACTTTGAGGGCCGGCCTCTCTCGCGGTTTTAAATTACCATTTTAATGCTGCCGAGTGCCGTTGATTGATGTGCTCTGCTCGATTGCAGTCCTCGACAGTCGACAGTCGACAGTCGACAGTCGTCGGCAGTTGGCAGCCCAAATGTAAATGGCTTTTCTGCAGCGTTTTTCCCGCTAACAAGCTTTTGGCATTTTGTTGTCGACTTTAACGATTTTCCTCTGCTTTTGCTTTAAAGGCATATAAACTTTAATGCTGCCCATAAAAAGAGGCAAAAAAAAATCATCAATTGCACCTAAAGTTGCCTCCTAACACTCTCTGAGCCTCTTTCTCTCTCTCTCTCTCTCTCTCTCTCTCTCTCTTTCTATCTCTTTCTCTGTCTATCTCTCTCTATTTTAGAATACATATTAACAGCTACTTTGAGACACTTCATTACGTTTCTGTTGCCCTGTCGATTTGAGTTATGTGATAAGCCACTCGCCCACAAGCACCTCCCACCACCCAAATCTCTTCCCCCTCCAGTTTCCACATTATTTTGACGTGGTCGCCACGCTGATTGAATGCAAGTGCCTCGCTGTCTGACAGCCTGGCTGACAGACAGACAGACAGAAAGACAGACAGACAGACAGAAAGACATACAGACAGACAGACAGCAAGCCAGCCAGATACTTTGGGGCTTTTAAGTGTGCTATATATACGTGTACATATACATATACATATTTATATATGCATTTGGGCACATTCTGTTGGAGTGGCACTTAAGCAGCTTCTGTAAGATGTGCTGCTCGACCGTTCCACGTCCAAGATGTCGCCGTCGTCCCCCCGCCCCCTCCTCTCCTCCCCTTTGGCTGTCATGTCTCCTGCCGTGTAGCGAATGTTAATGAGCTGTTAAAACTCAACGTCCATCGTGGACGCATCTCCAAATTAAAACTGCTACAAAGCAACAAAAACTAAAGTCTCTGAACTGTTAACTTGTTTGCTGCTACTATTTTTTTTTATATTTTTTTTTTTCTGTTTTACCATTTACCATTTTGTAGTTTGTCACGGCTATAAATAGTTTCATTAGTCCGTCGGCGATTGGCTAACTAATAAGACTCCGGCGAGGGGGCAAGAGAAATGTGTGGGCCACTGATTGGACGTTTTTTGAAAGAGGATGCTACTAAAATACCAACTAATGATTTTCATTTGGTAAGCTAATTAAAAGACAGTTGCCACTCATTAAAAGTCAGATGTTGAAACCTAACTATGGAAGTAAGATGTTAGCTTAAGGAAATGAGACTATATAAAAGAAGTACAAGTTGATATTAATTAAGTAACTATTGAGAGCATCTAAACAATGGTTAAGAACTGATAATAAATAGACAAGAATATAATATCAGTCTGAAATAAGAATCATAAAATCTAGATTACTTTTTTTCTTTTCCGCCCTCAATCTCGTTACCTTGTCGAGTTTGCTGCAATATTTTTGCTTGTTGTAAAGCAATTAGCATTTAACTCTTAACGCTGTCAGCACCCACTAATAGAGGCCACTTAAAAGCCTCTTAGCCTGTGCTTCATTTAAGTAAATCACAGCAAATGAGCCGCACATACTTCGAATAGGAAGCTGTTTCCCTACCACACCATAAGTATTTGCCACCGAGTTCTAAAGTTTCGCCCCCGCATTACGATTTTCTCAAGTGTCTCGCATGACAATAAGCCGGTCCTCAAGTTGAACTTTAGTCGTGTTGTTGTTGAATGTCTGTCCCCTGTCTCTCTCTCTCTCTCTCTATAAGAATGAAACCCAATATCCAGTTGATATTGTTGCGGAGTGCGCTTAAGCGGCTTCCGCATGTCAACCACTTGGAGCCCCGAGAGTAAGCAAATACTTTGGCGCCCAATGGTGAGGATCTCAAATTACCCACGGGGCCTGAATGCAATATTTTACTATGCTGTCGAGCTATGACTGTTAAATTAGTTGGCAATTGCCGAGATGAAAGTTCTTCGAGCCGGGTTAACTAACTGGGGGACTCGATCCCCAAGCACTTTGTCAGCTCTTCAAATTCTGTGGCGCTTTTCTGGCAATTACTTGTCTAAAATAATTGGCAATGCCGCAAAATTCAAAAAAAAAAAATAAGCAAAAACAAATAGAAACCGAAACAGAAACAGTGAACTGTAGAGAACCCAGACGAGAGACAATCAAAAACTGTCTGCTGATTTTGATTCTGACTCTGACTCTGACTCTGACAGTGACTTTGGTTTGGACATTGACTGGGGCTGCTCGTTAGAGGCAGCGATTTCCGCTTCCGCTGAAAGCGTAACTGGGACTGTGACTGGCATTGCGAATAGAAAGTAAAACAAAAGCGTGAAAGGATTTAGCCAGCAATCACAGTTTCAATATTAATAGTTGGCTGGGCTACGCTTCTCATTTGCCCACCTTTCGCCTTTTTTGCCCTCCGTCTCAGCATTTTTGCTGCGTGGCTGCTTTTGGCTTTCATTTTATCTGGTCTCAGTGGTCTCAGCCCTTTTGTCCACCACAGACACTGGCTAGAGAATGGCAACAATATACAGCAGCAACAAACAAAGCGCAAATCGAAAAAGCCACCTCCCAATTTCCCACGCCCATAAAGCCGATTTTTATTTGCCGTCTATTGATGTTATTGACTGACTGTGCCGGCGGCTCCAGGATCAAGGATACACAATCCAGCTGTGACCAGCACCAAAACGACGTCGTCTGCGGTACTCTTTTATTCCCTCCAAACGCTCCAAAAGCAAAAAAAAAAAAGGCCACATAAAAATAAGTAATATTCGCCAACGCTTTCGTTTTTCGCCTTTCATCCCTTGTTCCTTTTTATGTTTGCATTTTAACTTTCGTTTTCAATTTTCATGGCCCCTTTTTTTTGCTGGCTTTTTTTATTTGTGGCCAGCTGAAAATGATGTAGCATTTGGATTTACTTGGATTTTAAATGCTTTCACGAATCCATAAAATAAGTAAAAGCGTGTAAAATGCACCTGAGCTGCGTTTTTGGCAATGCCAGACAATGGCCAGACAATTAGGGGTTGGGGATTGAGGGCTAAGCTATTGGAAAAAATATAAATCTCTTGTTCTGTTTATCGTCGCTGGTAGCGTTTTAGAGGTTTTCAATACGTTTTTATTGCGCTCATTGGCATGTATGGTAAACCTCATTTCAAAGATTTGCTAAGCGAAATATTTAAAGTGTGAAAACATTATTTTTTTATTTTTTGGAATTTTCCATATATAAAATTCATTTATAATTACAATTTTGGAAAAATTAAAAATTATCAACCATTATCATTATTATATTTGTGTTTAACAATATCATATTTAGTTACTCGTGGGGTCCACCTTAATTCAATCGTTCAGCATGTTAACAAACTGAATGCGAATATTTTGCTTCTCAAATTGAATGTTAACTTCGAAAATTGTAATAAGCGGCAATTATTAATTAGAATAATGCTCATTAAAAACTTGCTGGGGCTCATAAATTTCAACATAATTTGATTGCTGACACAGGGAAAGGGAGGGAAACAGCGAGCAGGAGAATCGACGATTTTAAATGAGATTGCCAAGCAGACAGCTCAGTCAGTCAGTCAGTCAGTAAGTCAGCGAACCACTCAGTCAAGCTGCGTCAAGCCTCGCTGCTTATCGATTACATCTCGTCATGCGTCGAACGCCCACATAGACAGATAGACACCCACGCCAGCGAGTCGACAGTGTGGAGACACAGGAGGGGGCGGCAGGGAGTGTTTAGCTCTCTCTCTTGTTGTGAAGGCCACCACCAGCACCGGCTTAGTGTTCTGGAGTGTGGCAAATAAATTGACATTTATCTGCGTGTAACAAGATCAAGCATACGCAACGTTGCCACACTCAAGTCCATGGCTGTGCAGCCGAATACTTTCGCATTAAGCAGAGCTGAGCTGTGATTTTGTGGCCTACTCGCTGATACTATTGCCTTAATGATGCATGCACTTACTTGACTCTGCATATGAAAAAGGCGGGAGATTTTAATCGCCACACGGCGTATGAGTAATTTATATATATTGCGTATAGCCACTTTTTGACCTCGGGCACACGCGAACAAATTAAAACGGAAACCAAACTGCCACCAACTAGTTAAGTGCTGACACTAGAGTCTACGGGAGCCAGACGCTTGAACTGCATGGATGGATTCCAAGTTGCATTGAGGTTAACGTGCGTCATGTTCTGCTTGGAAGAAACTACCGACAGCCACTACTTGACATTTGATTCGCCGATTAGTGTACATGTGTGTGTGTGTGTGTGTGTGTGTACCGCAACTTTGTGGCAGCGGCACTTGGATGAGCTCATTTGAATCGAAATTGCAAATTTAGTTTTTATAGAAAAGTTTGCAAAGAAAAACTTGAAGGAGGCATAAGATTAAACTGATGGGGAAGCCACAGCGAGGGATACACTAAACTTGTTGAGATCTGAACAAGTTCTGTAATGCACAATAACTTCTATTGATGGTTCTGTGCTAGACAAGTGTTAATCTTAAAAACATTTAATTGCCACAAAAAAAAAAAAATTTAATATAAGTAAATAATAATTTTCAACTTACGAATAAATAATCGCAAGGTATGAAAAAGTGTGAACATACTTTATTCGAAAGCAGATCAATCACATACACACATTGTGCAACCCTGTGTCCATATGCGTGCTGCGTCGCGTCTTGTCGTTGGTTATCAGCCATCGTTTTGCACGTTGCACATGCAACTTGTTAGCTGCCGACTAGTTGAGTTGTTGCCAGAGTTGACAGCGCTGAAAACTTTGCTGACAGGCCAAACTGAAAGTATGTATGAAAGTATGTAGCTGCTGACAAAGTTATCAACATGAGCCGCTTAACTATTTTATGCAACAACTGAGCTCGTATATCGGAAATCTGAGCACACAAATATAAAACTACATATACATATGTATGCATAAATGGAAGTCTTGTTTAGCTGGCAATTGTAGTCGCATAAATAGTTTATGCAATGTTTGTATGTATTAGGTCAACGTATCACATAGTATTAGCTTTTTGCATAACTAAATTATTTAACACAAACGAATAATTGATATCTGCATTTACATTTAAATTCGATTAGCACTGCTAACCTAGTTTTTAAAAATGTTTTCCCTGTTTTTGTTTTTTTTCAGAGCTATTTCCAACGCCAATCAAGAGCAGCCAAGTCAAAAAGCTAAGCAAAAAGGTGAGTAAAATGTTGTTTTCCATTTGTTGTATAAGCCACAAAAATACATAACGCAATTAGAATACGGAAATCACACATAAAACCAATTTGTAACTTGATGAGTAATAGCATCAGCTTGGCAAAATTTAAACAATTTTACATCAAATTTCCTGTCCCCGAAAACTGATAGAATTTTAATGCAATACGGAAATGCGCTCAACGAACCAAAGACCATTCGAAATCCATTTACAAAAAGTTCTCTCATTTCCGCAAAGTGCAAAGAGCTCTCTCAGATGGAGAAAGAGAGAAAGTACGAAAGAAAGGAATAAATACAGAAAAATGATACTGGGAAAATGTGGAAACTCGTCATAGTCGTTTTTCTCATTTGTGTTGAACGTACTTTAATCTAATTAAAAGGTTGTCAACGAATGCTCTGAACGCAATATTAGCAACAAGTTAAGCTCTACGACTTTCTGAATCAGTGCCCTCATTTAAAACTCAATCCTCTAAATTGGCCAAGAGCAAGAAGCTGAGCTGCATTTTTTCTCCGAAAAGTGGTACTCTTATCCTTTAGCATCTTTACATCGGACGGGTACGAAAAAAAGCTGATAACACTTCTTTCATTGACAGGATTTACAGAAGTTGGTCTACTGTTTTCTTGCCTGTTTCTTATTTACAGCATTCTTGTTGTATTTGTACAAAAAAAGAAAAAAATTAAATTTGAGTAATTTTGTGTTGCTTCGCAACTCTGGATCAGATTTGCGACTAAATATATTTAAATTGCATTTACGTGCTTTGGCTTCTCATTGCGTAAACTTGGCTCAAATCATGAATAAATAAATGTTATGCTTAAAGCATAATTCAATTACCAAGAGAGGGAATTCATGAAGTACGATCCCCCCATGACATTATGTATAAGTGGGTGGGTGTGTGTGTGTGTGTGTGTGTGTGGGTGGGCGTGTGTGTGGGTGTGTGAGTGTGTCCGTATGTGCAGGCTCCCTATCAGAAAGTCTCTCCTTTGGCGTCGTTGTCAGGCATTTTAAAAATAAAAAGCTGCCAAAAATTTAGGCATCCAGTGATTTTATCCAAGCTGGGGACACTTTACAGGCACTTCATTGATGTTCATTGATTTTGTGTGAGTTATTTTTATAAAGGTATTTATTTCTTATTTATTTTTTGTATATAAACTCGTATGCCTGGCATCTTCTTTGCCGTCGATGGGCGAGTAATTTATTGATTTGCTTGTCCTTGGGTATTTATGGCTCGGAATTCGCTGTGGAAAGTGTGTTACCAGGGACATCAGCCTGCTGCTTTATTATTTGAATGTGTACAGTGTAAATTGATAACTTTGGTTCAAGCTTAAGCCGAAAGAATAGAAGTAAAATAATATATAATTCGATTTAACTCGCTTGTGTTCAGCTCAATTCTAAGCATCTTCCAATTCTGCTGAAGAATAAGTGCTTAATCTGTTCCAGCTCCAATTAAATTATGTCCGCTATTATACTTATGTTGCCACTTTATTACTACATCTGAATTGTCGCTCCAAAGAATTGCCAAAAATGGTTCTCGACTGCACAGTGTCCACAGTCAATTGTCTCGGTAAATGTTCCATAAATCACTCAGTGGACTCAACAGGTTGCCATTGGAGAGTCAGCTCCAATAGTCTGCCCATTTTTCAAGTGTCTGCATTCAATTAACAATTGAATTTATTTATGGGGAAAACTCCAGATCCACAGCCCTCCCACCACACACACAATACACACACACACACACACACATATATATACTAAGTATTTCACATTCAGTCGAAAATTCTTCGTATCAACTGCCAACTGCAATTAAAAGGCAATGAATTTTGCGCTTTTCTTCCATCTCTTTTATTCTCCTCTCTCTATCTTTCTCTCTCTCTCTCTCTCTCTCTCTCTCTCTCTCTCTCTCTCTCTCTCTCTCTCTCTCTCTCTCTCTTTCTCTTATTTTGGCTTTGACTTTGCTGCCCTGTCAATGTGTGGGCGTTTCGGGGCTGGGCGGCATGCCCCTGGAGTCTGTTCGCGTATGGCATTCGCCTTAAAAGTAAAACACTTAACTTAAATTGTGTTCAACAGCTGGAAATAAACGGCAGATGAATAAGGAAAAAAAATAACAAAAAACACCATCGCGCATTGCTTTAATTTTCGGCATCATTTTGCCGAGAGCCCTCCAATGGCCCCCTCCAAATATTTATTGTCTGTTCCTCAAAGTGATTATAATTTATCGATTCCAATGGCAACATCTGCCAGTGACTGTCTAAAAATAGTTTTGTGCATGTTTGATGTGCATTTTAAACCAATTTATTTAAATTTTCAGGCAAAAAACTGAATGCCCATACCAGTTGGCCACAGCATCCACCCCTTTCAACCTATGGAGAGCATTAGCCAAAGCTGCTGTCGCCCTTTTGGCAACACATTTCACATTTTTCATTATTTCCACATTTTATGACAGAGTGGAATTTGAAAATGTCTTCGTTTTGTTTTTGTTTCTGCCGTCGACATATACAAGAACAGCTGTCGCTGCCACGCCCCCAGGCACCACCTACCTGCCAAGTTGGCCCACTGCAGCAGCTTGCTAATAAAATTATTAACGTGTAAATTCTTGCGACTTATTTAGCTGCCAATTAATAAATTTTATTTTTAGAAGTGAATCGTTTTTTTTTTTTGTTTTTTGTATTTATTTTCTTTTGTTATTTCACGGCATTCTTATGGATTTTGTTGGTAATTCCCAGACCACCCATTCCACCCCCACGCCGATTCTGACAATGTGTCTGGCATATTAATGAGCATTTGTTACACTTCTCGTCGAGAAATTTATGTGTCCAGGTTAAATTCTTGGGATTTCTGTGCCGCTTTATTTCGTTTGTTCATTTGTTAAATTAATTTATGTTCTTGTCAGGGAAAAATTCTTACAAAATATTTGGTGACATTGCCAAACAATGAATGCGCTTAGGTAGGAGGTCTTTGTATATTTTCAACCCTTTGATTTTGAAAAGTTTTGGATCCTATGTCGCAAGTGAAAATTGCTCAAGAGCTCTATATATTAATATATATTTTTGTGCGGATAAGCTCAAATGTTATTTTAATTTAAACTTTCTGCTATCTGTATGAATTTGTGTATTCCACCTTAACAGTATACTCGATTTCTAAAACGTTAAAGTAACCCATTGCTTAACCTAAAAGTATTTTGGTGATTTAGTAGCCGCAACTAACTGTTGCACATGTCTTTGCCACTGCTTTATCGTTTCCTCTTTAACAATTTGCAACTGCTCGTTCTATATAACTCACTATCTTGCTCCATATTTGCATGCCAGACACGTTGGCAGTGGAAAACTTCAATTTCCCAAAAATCCGCCGGGGTGGTCATAAATATTGCAAGTAGAGACTCATTCGAAACCCAGCCGGTCAGACACGCCCCCACATTAAACTTTGACCCATTTTTGTTATTTTTTTTTTTTTTTAGATCTCATTTGCATAGCAGTCTGCGCTATAAAACCCTTTCGAAATAAATTAAAACCCAAATCTAGCTAAATATTTAACTGGCATACATACATGTGTGTGGCAGCGGAACACAAGACACTCAATTCCCTCAGTCCTAACCACAAATTCCCAGGGATGCAGCTCTCGACTAAATCAGTCGTAGCACAAAAAGCAGAAACTAACAAAGAGCACTCTAATTGTTATATGTTTATCCGCACAGCAAACATGGCGAACACTGAACTATGAGCACGCCGCGTGACCTGCCCCAACCCTTAACCACCAGCTCCCCCCCCCAATCCAAAACTCTAAGCTCAAGTCGCGTCCTGACGCCATTGTGTCCCAGTCCCTGGCTTGTCGTTGGGTTTAGCAAATTTGTAATGCTCGCCACTAGCTTCAAAATGTATTTCACTTCATTTTTTATGTTTGCGCGCCCCACGGGTGCCAACACAAAAAAAAAATAATAAAAATGCACAGTCCCCTAACTTCAACCCCTAAGCCGCTCGCAACCCTTGCAACTTGGAAATGTATTGCCGTGGCGTCCAAGAAAAAAAGGTTTGCGTGCCAAATTATTGTGCCAGTGGCCCAAAGTTTTTTCTCACTGACTGACTTCTGGTTTTTTCTTTTGCTGTTGGCAGCAGCCAAAACACAAAGTGCGTTGTACTCCACCGTTTTTAAGGCTGGCAGCAAAAATCGATATTTTTACTAGGCGTATGAGCAATATGACAAGGTTATGGGCACCTCTTTTGGCAGCAGTTACTTGTATTATTTAGATTTATGTCATGCAGTTAAAGCATTTGCAAATTCGAATGAAATTTAAGCGTAATGGGCACAACATTATGTATACTTAGTGTTAAGTTATTTGTGGTTAAAGTCTACAGCAATCTTAAGTTGAAGATTTCCAAAATTAGTTGCAATAATTTTAGCTGAACTCTCAACTGCAAATAAATCAGTTTCTAGCAGTCTACCAATGCTATTAGTAGAGATACTTAAGTATTAAATCGAGAAAAAAACGTGCAGCTTAAAAAGCCCCCTGGGAAAGTGGCAAATTCTGCGCACATGTGCCAAAGTCCAAGAACAAAATTATATTTAATTTTTTATATCAACTGTTTTCTTCTTTCTTTTCTTTTTTTTTTTTTTTTGCTTCACTTGATCTGCCACAGAGAAAATAAAAATAAATATAAAAAAAACATAGCGCAGAATGCAGCAGCGCCTTTTCAAATGGCTTAATAAGCAGCCACGAGCCACAACAACCACAATATCAACAATAGCAACAACAAAACGAGGAATATCTCTAGCTGTCTCGGTGTTGCAGACGCCGTGGCAGACGCGACAGATGCAGACAGACACCATATACCATGTAGCAGGCAGCAGGCAGCGGGCAACAAGCGAAGCAGACGCCATGCGGCAAAATAAAAACCCAAAAACGCTATAAAATAGACACACACAAAAACGCGAACTAGGTATTTAAAAATATATATCGTTCTCTCGGATCTGGCCGGAGTATGAGGGGCGGCCAAGTGGCCGGGGCCTGAAATAATGCGACAATTGCATTAAGTGCACAGTGGATGGATGACCGACAAACAGAGAAGGAGGGGCGTCTAAGAGCAGTGGGGAGGGGACACTGGCGACTGCCTGGCAAATGAAATATTTTATCTTTATATGCAGCTTGCAGTTTTTGGTCGTCTATACTTACTTCTTTTGCTCCTCGTATTACTATTTTTTTTTTTTTTTTGTTTGAAATGGGAAAGATGCTCAACTGGTTTTTATTGTGCCAGTTTATGCTCGAATAAAGTTTTAGAGTTTTTCGCATATGTAAAGTAAAAAATGCTGGTAGCTAAAAGATAACATGACAGCTTAAGTGAGAATTTGGCCATAGATTGAAAACTATAACTGAAATATTAAGGTAAAAACAGCACAGAAGCAAATTATAGTCTTGTTGGCAAAGATGAACATCCTTGCAAGATATATTGACAAATATGCAGTAAAATAATCTAATAAAAATAATCTAACATTTTGTCAAACAGTCGAACAAGTAACATGGATTCCTACACATACATATATCTGATATATCAGTCCGATTATAACTAAGCTTACAACAAATTGAAAATATTTGGAATATTAGGCAGGCTTCAAGACATAAAACATGAAAGTTTTTTAGACAACAATTGAAGATTCTTTTATGTTTGCAATCAAGATGTAAATTTATCGAACTTACTTTAATTTAGTTTTTCGACAGTTTAAGTAATTTTACTACTATTACATTTTTATTAGTAATTCGAGGATATCATTTGTTTCCTTCAGATTTGAAATCAAAATCTGAAGCACAACTTGTTAAAAGCATTCGACTCTCTGTGGAATGCAAGAACATGCATCACTCGAGCAACTCTGTGCAACACAATCTTGCATTTAGCTCTGACAGATAAACTACTTCTACCCCCTGCAGCAATATACACCCAGGGGCTGACCAGTTGAACCGATCTAAGCAAAAACATTCTGAGTGTACCCCAGTCTGTGGATGTGGACGTGTCTGTTTCTGTGTTGTGTCGTTGCTTGCCAACAATTGCATTAATTATGCGTGCGGCAACATTTTGCGGCAAAGGCTTTTGTCAAATTGCCACAGTGGAGGCACTTGAAAGTTTTGCCAGACACTCAATTATGTGGTCTACGGCAAATGGAGGCGGACAAATGAGGAGGCATGGATGAGGAACTGCTGCTGCTGCTGGTGGTGCCTGGTGACAGCGACGACACCAACAATTCATCTTCGACGGCATCTTCGGCTGAGAAATCTCAGTGGAAGGGCCTGTGTGTGTGAGAGGGATATATGTATGTACATATATATAATTTGTGCGTGCCGCACTTCAATACCAAGTTTTGGGGAGAATCGAAATCGGGGCAAGAAATCTGCTGCATTGTCTGGTCTCCATGTCGACGACGACGAGGACGACGACGACGGCGACGAGGAGAACGTTGCCGTTGTCGTTTTCTGTTTGCCTATCCAATAACTGGGAACTGTGACCTGAGAGCTGAGAGCTGTGAGGCAGGCGAGCCAAATGCTAATCTTGATAAAAATAAACGCACTCGGGCACGTTGAGGTGGAAAAGTTGGCGCGTCTCACGTTTTTCGTCGCATTTTCAATTTGCTTGGCATTTGCCTGGCCATTGTCAGCATCAGCTTCCCATTGTCCCCCGATTGCCCCCCGATTGCCACCCGACTGCCCCTTTCCATCGGTGAGACCCTTGCTAAGTGAATATTAATATTGACTTTTTGCCTGTTTGCTAGCGCATAGTTTGCAAAGTTTTTCACCTTTGATTGCTTCGCTTCCTCGCTTTTCCGGCAGCCTGAACCTGAACCTCAATCTGAACCCTGACCTCGCCCGCTTACCATTTGTGGCCCTAAAGTCAACGCGTTGTCTTTGCCCCTCTGTCCCACCTCTCCCTCCCCCTCCCTCTCACCCCACCCCCCCACAACATGAACACTCATTTCCAGATTTTGCCTGCTTTTAAATTTATGTGCAAAAGTTTTATGCGTGGCGAGAGAATCCTGAAATGGTAGATGTTGCTGCGGCTGCAGCTTCTGCTATGGATTTTTACCAAGTGGAAGCGCTTTCCTATTATCAGCATTTGATGCCAGTTTCCCTCTCGGCATTTGCTATTATTTTCCATTTTTATGGCATTTAACTTGAACGAAATGTTCCCAGCTTTCCACTTATACACACACCTAGATCCTCTAAGTGTGTTCGCACTTCAGACAGTCCGACAGTCAGACAGTCAGACAGTCAGTTTCAGTTACTCTCAGAGTCACGCTCGTATTAAAATAAAGTATGGAAAAATAGGCAAACAATGTCAATATAATTAAATGGAGCTTATAAAAACTGGAACGAAAACAAGCTTGCGATGCGAGTAAAGTGTAATGTGAAGTTACAACATTGTTGATTGGATTTCTTTCGGTTAAGGTGTGCAGTCATAAAGTTAATGGATAAAGCAGACACTTGGTTGGGAACAATGTGAAAAATTAAAAAATGTTTTCAATAAATTTAGCTTACTTGGCGCATGTGCTCTGGCATAAGTGAATGTGCTGAATCAATCAATTGAGTAATCCTCCATTAGGATATGGAAAGGATGCAACTTTACAAATCTGTTTTCTCAGATACTCACACGATAATGAATCAATTGACTTTAACATTAAAATAATACATAACTTACTCATTTTGCAACTGTATTATTAAGTTTCATTTTGTCATCTCTACTCAATTATGGCATAAGAACTTAAGAACATAAGAACTCTTTCATATGCAGCACACATTCTCTCCGTCTCTCTCTCTCTCTCTCTCTTTCACTCTCTTACTCTATCTCACTCTCTCTCTGCTTGCGCACATGTTCAGTTTGCGTACACATTTAAGCTCTTTATAAGCCTATTAAGATGCAACTTCGATGACGTTGCCCCCACTAAAACTGCCATTGAGTGAAAAGTGGGCGCCAAAAGTGCAACAGCAGCAACAACATCAATAACATGAACAACAACAAACATTTCCCAACTTGTTGGCCTTTGACAGCGCCACCAATTCGGATGGGTCAGGCACTTTTCAGACCACCCCAACTCACCCACATTCAACCCATTTCTTCTTCGCAGCTGCTGCAGCAACCGCAAGCGACGTCGTGCTATCAAAATATTTGCAACAATGAAATCATATTTGTGTGCCTTGGCCGTGCCACGCCACCACTTAGAGTAGAGTCGAGAGAACCTACATACACTTTGAGCGCATACTTGATGGAGAGTATAAAAAGCATATAGGGGACAGAAGTGGGGGTGTTTGTGGAGAGCACAGGACTGAGACTCGACTATAGTCAAGTGAGGCTGGCGTGCGAAAGTTTATTAAAAACTTTGTGTGCCTTTTGCTATATTTTTTTCCGCAAACAATCAAGCACACACACACTCACCGTACACACACACACACACACACACACACACACATACACACACACACACACACACACACACTAACAAACACACTAACAAACACAAGCGTATACAAAGTTACAAAAGCAACAGGAGCAAAAACACCAACCAAACCAACAACAACAATGGCCATGTGAAACTTAATAATTCACACGGGAGTAAATTTTTCACAATTTTCACTTTTTTTTTTTTTTGTGTTGCTGCTGCCAAAGCGAATGCCAGGATGCAAGGGTTGGGGTTAGGGTTTGACAAGCGAGCTGAGTGCGCGAGCAAGGCATAGAGTTGGGGGTACGATTGGTTGGTTAGTTAACTCGGCTTGTTTTTTTACTCTCACCAATTTTATTGAAGCGTAAAATATGATCCAAGACCAGGCGACCAAAACTGTAAAGGCGGCCGAAAAAAGTGAGAGGGAGAGATAGAAAGAGAGAGAGAGAGAGAGATAGAACAAGAGCAACAAAAAGAGAGAGAGAGCGAGCGAGAGAGAGAGAGAGAGAGTGTTTGTGTGTGCAGTTTGTAGATTGTGGGTGGAGAGCTTTCAACTTTTGTTGACAGAACGAAACCTCAAAGTTTGCGCTATTCTTTCATTATTTGTTTTACAGCTAGTTAAGAGCATTGTTCAAATTGCCGGCGTGTGCACTGGGGAAAGAGCTTAAGAGGTTAGCAGATAGAGGGTGTGGAGCTGCTTGTGTGGTGATTGCGGAAGGTCTTCTCATTGTTTGCGCTTGCCATATGCAAATCGCTGGATAAGAGATAGACAGACAGACAGACAAGCCGAAAACCTACGGATTTTCCAAACAGTTAAAGTGGCACAAGATTTGCTTGTAATTTGTTAATTACTTAATTGAGTGTTGGCCAAAGGGCACATATTTAACTTAAGTCGTATGCAGGCTCAAAGGATTTGACAGTGGCTTAATGTGTGTGTGTGTGTGTGCATATATATATATATATGCATGTGTGTGCAAATATCACAGTCGTTTCACAGGGTTGGGCAAGATTTTGCAATGACAATGCAATGTCAAAACACAACCGATTTGTTAAAACTTGTATGATTTAATTAAGTGTTGTACTCTAAATAGATAATAAATTTGAATTTTAATACACCAAATTGATAGATATTGAAATTGAAAGCTGCGCCTATAAGCACGCACTACATATTGAGAGAAAGGAAAACATTTTCGAATCGCGAGCCTAAAAGTATGCTACACTTTTCGAGAAGTTAAATATAAACATTCAGTAAAAATTATTCGAACACATTTGTACATATTTTGTGAACACTGAAAAAATAATTATAATAATTCTCAAATTAAATTAGAAAAAATATAATGCTACAGATACTTGGCAATCAGATTGTATCAAGTATTTAAAACAGGCAGTCCATTTTTTTTTTTTTTTAGGTTTATAATTTATACCGAAAAATAAAACTTTTACGACTGCTGGCAGTTTATTTAACACGCTTCGTTTTTTAGAGACATGCCGCAAGATTTATGCGCATAAGTTCCTCGCTAATATTTCATAAAAGTCGAGACCAAACTGGAAACTCAGTGCAAAAGTCAAAACTCGTTGGCCGATGAAAAGTGCTGACAACTCGCATTGAAAGTTGCTGACTTTCCAGACGGCTTGGACGGTGAGTTAAATAGGGAAATGAAAACTCTATTGAGTTGGCTGCGCTGCAGTTTATGGTTTTAGATGCAACGAGCCAACTAAAACCGACGCTTGTCGGCAATTTCTCCGTCCGAAAAGTTTTGCATAATGCACTGTAATAGTAGCTCCTATTGCGGATCATGAGCTGCAGTTAAATATTTAAAGAACATTTATAATGCAGATTCATAAAATCAGCTAGTCTTATTTTTAAATCAAATGTGAGAGCTTTGGGTAGCCTATAAGTATCTATAAGTATCATTTAATATGTCATAGTTTAAGTATTCTTCTAACTAAAAATAACTTTATTTGCTTTCTTTTGTTTTTAGAACTCTGTAAGCAATGACATCCAGCAACTGGTGACATTGCCACCATCACCACAATCACCTCAAATCAACCGCAAATAACTAAACAACTCTAACAGCAACATCAATAAGGATAACACGCAGCCTGCAGGGCTCACTAAGGCTCCAACAAAATGGCAAGCGACACACACAACAACTATAGCAAGAACAGCAACAATAACAACAAGAACAGCAACACAAACAACTTACACAGAAAGTGGCGACAGGATGGCAAACCTCATCCTCTGGCACCCTCGCCATTAGATATGTACTGGCTGCTGTTGAATGTACTCCTGCTGCTGCTGCTGTTGGTGCTGCCTGGTGGCATAGATGCGTTCTGCCCCTCAAAGTGTCAGTGTTTGGGCGGTGATGCGAACAGTCGTGCCCTGTGCATCGATGCGGCACTGGAGGATGTGCCCATCCAGCTGAATCCGGAGACAAAGTACATTAATCTGACACTGAATCGCATACGCAATCTGGAGTTCACGCTACCCTTCTACATGAAGCTGGAAGTGCTCGATCTTTCGCAAAACATCATCGAGACGCTCGGATCCAAGAACTTCGAGTATCAGACGGAGCTGCGCACTCTAAATTTGAGCAGGAATCTGGTGAGTGCGTTGCACAAGCACGCCTTCAAGGGACTCACAAATCTGCTGCTGCTCGACTTGAGCTACAATCGCATTGAGACAGTGCATCCAACGGCACTCGGAGATCTGGCTGCCCTCGTCGAGCTGGACTTGACCAACAACAATATTGTAAGTCTCGAAGATAACTGTTTCAAGGGCATGCCATCGCTGGAGGTGCTCGTGTTTCGCAACAATCGTCTACTAGATGTGCCCGCCACAAATCTGTGGCATTTACATGCCCTGAAGAGTCTAGACATGTCCGATAATCTTGTTGAGTTCGTGCGCAACGATAGCTTTGAGGGCCTGAAGGAGCTTCTGGCTTTGAGTGTGCGTGGCAACGTGATGAGCGAACTGGATGCGGGCGCCTTTGAAGGACTCATCTCGCTGAAACATTTGGATCTATCGGATAACAATTTGACGGTGAGTGAGTCTGTCGACCATAAAACACCACATGTCGTATACTTGTTAGATATAATAATTTACCATGAAACTCGGACTAGAAGCACACACAACAGTTAAAATATTGCGGCATCCTTTTAGGCTCTGCCACACACACACGCAGCAACATATACACACGGGAAGTTGCACACACACACACACGCACACCCATAAATCAGACACTTTGCTGTGTTGCTTGCGTCGTAGTACTAAATCCTGTGACCAACACTTTGCAAAGCGGATTGCAGCTGCCCTTGTCCTGTCCGGTCCTATCCTGTGTTGTCCTGGACGACAGCTTAAGTTCGTCCTTCCTGTGCTGCCGTTTGCATACACAGAATTAATAACCATAACTTGTTGTTGTTGCCACCCTGCGAGTGTGCTTAGAACTCCACACACTCCCATACACACACACACACACATACGAGCACACATGAAGACGCACAAACATGCATGCGAACACACTCGTATATAAAGTGCGTCCTTTTGGCCATGTCCTTTGCTATTTATGCATGCAAACATGTCCGTACCGTGCTGATTTCTGTTGCGTGTACACTTTGCCTTTGCTTAGGCCCCACAGTTATTCGTCGACATTTTGCGTTCGTTAAATGCTGCCACTGTCTTCACATTGCCCCCCCTACCAACTGCCACTGCCTCTTGTGGTCTCCTTTTTCGGTGGCAAACGCTTTAAGTTTACTGTCCTTGCCACTCAGCAGCTTTAAAGCCATTTAAAGTTTACGACCAGACTCTCGAGCATACTTGTGCGATGCATGCCACATGCTATGCAACTTTAAAAAAGGCTGAACACTCGGCCGAGTGGAAGAGGTTCAGATATTCTACCTTATATTTGATGTGGGGAATGAATTTTTAAAAAGAGTTTTGCCAAAATCTCCAGCCTGAATAAAGTAAATTCTTCACAAAGAGATGCCCTTTACATGACATGTTTGCAGCAGTAAACCGTATTCAATTTATGCATATTGAGTAAATTTATACATATTATTAAATATTATTGATTGAAATAACAAGTTAAACGCTGGTTTAGGTAGGTGCCTCGTGTGTTAAAAGATTCTTAAAACTCTTTGAAGCCTTAGAATCATTTTGCTGATGCGTTGACTAAAATCAACAAATTAATTATTAAATTCAATTTTAATAATTAACAATCTCAAAGTAAAATAATAAAAAAAAATAGTACCTTATTTCAAATCTTTCTGTATTTTGTAAGAGTATAACAATTATATCAAATAAGTAGCTCACCTGGAACTCATCCGTCAATAAGAAAATCCGATATAGTTTCAAATCAAAATCATGCAAAGCATTTCAAAGAAAATATCTACAAAGTTATTTGTTATTTGTTCTTTCTATTGCAACAAAGAGTACTTTATAGTTTTCTTCTGTTCAAATTAGTTACTGATTATGCTGACTAAGTAGGATGATGCACAGATAGATGGACAGACATAATCATGGTAATGCCTCTGTCCATAAAGGGGGATAACGATGCAGATGTAGCCAACAAATTTCATATACTAGCCATAGAATACAATACATAATAGCAGCCGGAAGGAACCTCTGCTTATT
The DNA here is from genome assembly GCA_035041615.1 of Drosophila anomalipes. Classification (NCBI taxonomy): domain Eukaryota; kingdom Metazoa; phylum Arthropoda; class Insecta; order Diptera; family Drosophilidae; genus Drosophila; species Drosophila anomalipes. Next base: position 12,767,235 of record JAWNKZ010000041.1, read on the forward strand.
GCTGCATTATAACAACTGTCTGCTCAGAAGATAACAACAAAGAAGCAGCTGATGTAGAAGAAGGGGCAATGGAATGCAGTTTGGCAAACGCCAAAACATGCTGCAACGGTTAAAACAAAGTCGCCGTGCAGCAGCCTCATGATAAGCAGCTCCAAAAAGCAGTCAGCTGGATTTTTTCCATCGCTCCCTGAAGGTGGTAGAAGGAGAAGGGGGAAGGGAGGCAGCAGGAGCAGGACACAGAGTTGCATGCCGTTGCATAGTTTGCTGCACATGGCCATATATGTATTAGTAGTAGTAGCAGTAGTAGTATTAGTAGTAGTGGTAGTGGTAGTAGTAGTAGTAGTAGTGGAGTGCACACTACCAGTGACCATATATTTCAACTGTAAAATGCCAAAAGGTATTTTAAGTAGTTTCGAACTGATTCCAAGCGCCATAAATTCCTCAGTCGGTTGCCGTTGACTACGCGCACCTTCACATCTGCTTAGACGGCTCTGGCATGGCTGGCATGGCTTTGCTTGGCCTGGTCGAGGCATGTGCTTAGTGCTCAGTGCTCAGTAGTCCTTTATCCCTTTTTAACGACCATAAATATATCTATGTATATGCTTGCATGCAGGCCAGACAGGTAGCCAGACGTGGATTCTGCACAGGTGCTCCATGCATTCGTCAGGTTGCGTCCATGCTGTTGAGCTCCTGTTTTATTTCCAAAGCTCTGTTGCCGGTTTGCATAAAATAACAACAAGTCCAGCAACAACACCTGTGATTACATGCTGCATAAAAATGCATTCAACTATGCAGTGAGTACCCGGTACACGCTACTCGGCACTCAGTATACCATCTTTTCTTTCACCCATGTTTGGTATTCACTTTGAGCATGGTTTCTCTTCCGCACCCCGCAAAAGTCGCTCGAATACCTTAAATTGATGTCTTTGCCAATTTTATGGTGATATGTTAACGTTCACACACACACACACACACTGGAGGCGAATTTGCTTTTGAAATGTGGGCAATAATTAACATGAGGTTAGGACTATAAAAAATTATCTTGTTATCAAACATCCTCTGAGCTTGTCACACATAAAACATTCAATACTTGGGCAAATTGACGTTAGCTATTTTGTAAGTCAATTTATTCAATATTAATGCTCCATATTTCGAAAGCACATGTTTCAGAAATTGTTTATACCATTTTACTTTAAACTTTTGTTTCAGAATATCTAACAAACTTCAAAGAAAAAATTTTATTCAAATACATTTCAGATAAGTTCCGCTTCCAATAATCACAGAACCTAACTACACTTTTAGGGGATAAAACGAGTATGTTTGGGATTAGATATTAAATTCAATAGAATAGAAAATAGCTTTATAGATACATGCAAATCGCATGACTTATTTTCGTTGCTCTATGGAGCAAAATGTCACATTTTTATATAAAATAATGCACCATTGAGGACGCTTTCAATTCATTTCACAAATGCATTTTTGCTGAATAAATCAAAGCAAATATTTGTTATTTCGAAAGTCTCAAAATTGAAATAATAACAAAATGCGCACAAATTACTTATGCGCAATTTTACATATTCGAAATTTAACAAAAATACATATTCCTTTCAGTGTGTACATTTGTGTATGTGGTTTTGTGTTTTATTTTCGATTTGTTGTGCTTTTAGTTGTGAATTATAAATTTGCATTTTACGCATAAATATTATTTCACTCAGCATTGATGACGAATAATTGCAATAGAAACATCAGTGGAGAAATATAAGTTTCTGAATTGATATCCAATTTAGTTTGCTCTGCTCGATTTTACTATTTGCATTTGCTCAATTACATAAACACATATTTTGGAGTAACTTTTATTGATACACTCTGTGCATTAAAATGCGAAATAGTTGAGCATATTAAGAGCTTGCAATCTTGTCTGTCTGCTAAAAAAAAACTCTATATTCATCGCAACAATTTAAATTCGACTTTGACAAATAACAGAAAATAGAGTATTTTACCATTGAAAACTGCCAAACGAATCAAAGTTTCTTTTATTTATTTTAAATTTATGTGTATTTCTGTTGAATGCTTTTCGTTTTTGTATCAGTGCACAGCTTGGAAAAACTCGATTGTATTTTTAAAAATTCTTAAGCTTTGCAACTGAATATGTAAATAATATTTCAGAGTATATAACATATTAAAGTATGTAGTCGAGAATTGAAAACAGACTGAAAGCCTTCTGAAGACTAAAGTTTAATTTGCTTTTCGGATTCCCATTAAATATCTCCACACTCATTTTATATTTCTCAAAAGTTCAATCGAGTTCATTGCTTGGTCCAATAAATTATCCATAAAAAATTTGAACGAAATTACCCCAAAAACTAAACCCAATGCCAACCATAAAGTCAAAGGGGCAGTGCAAAAGAAAAAAAAAAATGTAAATTAATTTGAGAAATCAAAGTCAATATAATTTCGCTTTCTTTCTGCCACTCGTGGCCGTGCCGTGCCGTGCCGTGCCTTCCTGCCTGCCCTCTGCCCTTCAACCCCTTATCAGCCCTAGCCTTTTACCACATCAATTTTATCGCTTCAAGCCTTTCCGCTCTCTCGTTTATATTTTTCCTGCTGCGCTGCTCTCGCCAAATAAAATGACCAGAGAAGCGGCTGCCCGCGCACCGCACTGCCCCCTCTATAAGCCCAGGTCTCTTTTAATTAGTCAAGCGTTCCCCGCCACCCCTCGCTTGAGTGCAGTACAAACACTTAGCCCGGCGAAGGGTTTAAATGTAAAAAGAAAATTGCCATTAGGTTAAACAATTGCACAGCTTGGCCTACATTGCGTATGCGTAATGCTTTTAATTTTTCTTTATTATTTTTATTTTTTTCGTTGCTGTTTGCCTTATGACTTTGGCAGCTATTAAATAACCACGCAACTCCCTTTAGCCACGCACTTCATTACGTTATCGCAGTTGCTTTTCGTGTCCGGACATTTGGCACGTAGCTTCCGACACGACAACATCAACTAAGGGTAGAATGGTGGGCAACGTGGCAAAGGTAGCAAGGTGGCAGGCAAATAACACAACTACGCTTTTTTTTTAAGAACAGGCAAACGCTTTTGGCCCCGCCATGAAAACCTTTTGCCTCAAGCTCGAGACTTCACATAGCTTTTGTTACTCGGCTTGTTCTTGTTGTTGTTTGGCCTTAACAAATTGTTTCAAGATTGATTGTATGGCCAACACACACACACACACACACACGGACAGCGAATATGGCGATTTCGTCAGACATTGGCAAAATGGCGCTCGGATGTACATGACGTACATGACGTTTCCGTTTCCGTTGCCGCCGCCAAATGCTGCAATTTTCAAGTGTTTCACATTTTATTGTTGAATAACACTGAAAACTGCATCCTTGTAACTTTTAGAAATAAAAAAAAAGCTATGAGTCGTCTAAAAGGGATAAATGAGATTCAGGAGTAGTGAAGAGGTGAGTTTGGAGTGCCAGCTTACTGGCAAACTATCAAGTGCAGCCGCAAAACGCTTCTAAAGTTGAGTGGTTGGCATTAACATTTTATAAGCCACCCTCCCCCCTTCCCCCACGGCTGCTATAAAACTTGTCCCACACTTTGTTTAAACGCTTGAAATTAAATGATTTTTCTCTCATTCTCTATCTATTTCGTTCTTTATCTTTGCAGATGGTGCCCACACAGCAGCTCTCGAAACTTTCAAATCTCACTTATTTGAACCTGGGCGGCAATCGTTTTGCCCACTTGCCCGCTGTGGCATTTTTAAACTTGTTTCATTTGCGCGAGTTGCATTTGAGCCGACTCGACTATTTGCAGCGCATCGATTCGAGGTAAGTTTTCCATCGTACCAAGTGAAAGTTTACTATCCGTGCAAATTTACATATGTATATATATATGAGTTGCTCCCCAGGTAGGGTAACTGGGTCAGTGCCGTAAAATGTGAACTGCAAATAGTATTTGCTGAGCAGCTGAAAACGGCATATCAGCAAACTAAACAACAAGCAAACACTTCTCATTCAAAGTGAGGGTAATTCTGAGAAACACCAATAACAGTGTCACATTTGAATACAACTGACAGCTGCATCATTTACAACTTTTAGGCACCCTTAACAGTTGCAATTGATTTAATATACATATATATATATATATATATATACTATGCTATCCAAGACTTAGCAAACAGCTTAACTATTAAATATTGATGGACTTCTTAGCACTTTCTCATTTCGCTCGCTTCTATTTTATTTGAGTTAATCCTCTTTATGTAAATATATTGTAATATCATAATAAAGGGCTATCATTGGTTTCTTCTCTGCTGAAAATAACACTGATGAAATCAATTATTTATATCGAACAACAAACTGAGAGATAATGTCTTCGAATACGTTCACTTTCTCTTCGGGCTGCTGCCTTAATAGTTTCATCAATGAGGGCGCCTTAAAGTAGGCATCGCCCTGGAATTGCTTATCTTCTGGCCGAGTAGACAGATCCTGCCTCATCGCTTGCCATACAATTTGTAATCGCTTTATTCTCACGAGCATCTCAACAAACGATGCCCCTAAGCGTTTACCCTCTGCTCTGCAAGCGTGGCAAGCCAGCTATTTATGCAATTCACTTTTACACACTTGCACATGATCTCCACCCATCCACACACACACACACACACAAACACACACACACACAAACACAGATACACACATCGAATACACACAGAGAGTCACTTAAACATGCCTCAGCTACAAATCATTATTACTCAATGCAATCAATCATGTCTAATACGCTTTGGTAATAAGATGCCACCGCACACACAGACACACACACACTCACACACACACTCACATATACGCAGTCACCCACACACTGACACACAATCAGAAAGCCAAATTGGCGTTCCAAGTTTCCTCCCAGCCTTCAGGTAGACAGTGAAATGCTTGAGCTCAATTCGAGCATATGTTAATTCAATAATTCCAGGCAATTTTCATATCAAATCATCATTGAACGGGCCGTCTCCGTCTGTGGCAAAGTCTCGACTTGGTTGTCAATCAACCCTCACCATTTCCCCCCCCTCTCACATCTCTCTCATTCCCCTGGTCTCACCACATCTGCTTTGCAGCAACATTAACATGACTTATATGCGAAACGTTTGGACAAGCTTGAGTCATGTAAATGGATTCACAGCCGAAGAGAGCTGCCATTAAATCAGTTTAATTTTGCAATTTCGTTTGATTCTCTTGTCTGAGCCATGCCAGACCAGAAAATCCTACTACCAGCCTCCTCCCACACTCCCCTGCCCTTCCATGGTCTTTGCCAATTGTAATTGCTTTTGCTTTTGTTTGGGTTTGTTTGATTTCAGTTTCAGTCTTATTGCAAACTTTTCCCTTACCATTGTTCGCTGGCTGACAAATTGTTGCTTAACTCAAATTTACATGTCGCTCACACTCACACTCACACACAAAAACATACACAGGCACACACAGACACACACAGACACACATGTGTCCTCATTTGCAAACTAAATTTTGCGTTTGTCTCCGCTGGTTTCCTTTCTTTCCTTGTGTTTTTGAAAAGCGTCAGAAAATCTTTATGCTAATATAGCCCCAAAATTTGAATTTTCTTTCTTTTTTTTGACGCATCTTTAGGAAATTTGAATTGTTATGGGGTGCATGGGAGAGAGGGTGGCAAGATTGTGGAGCACATTGTTGCATACTCTGTGAGTTGTGCGAAACTTGACAAAATCGGTTAAAATTTGTAACTGAATATTAATATATATACTTATAACATTTGTAAGGAGTGGGTTGGGTATTTGTGTGTGTGCGTTTAATACTCGAATTTTGTTTTTACTTACTCATTTTGATATGCGTTTTAATTAATTTGTCAATCAAGTTAACTTTCTTCTCATTCCAAAGCCAATTCTTGGTCACATATCTGTTGCAAGCACATAGCTCAACTTCAGTCTCATTTCCTTTTCGATTGACTATAAATTTGGCAGGAAATTATATTTCACAAACTTAAAACTGAAGCTCTATGGTACAAAGTTGTCTGCTGTCGACAGAGGCAAAATGTGTTTCAGACAAATTGTTAGACACCCTTTTCAAAAAAAAAATGTTAAGAAAAAGTAAAAGTAAACGGAAATAGCGCAACATTTTAAAGTTTGGACGGGCGCTGTTACATTAAAGGGCGGGACACATGCCACAGCACAGTTGTGGTGGGGAGGACACATGTATGTAAATATTTATGCAAATGCGTTAATGGAAAACCCACCCCCCCATAACCCCCCATAACCTGTACGCAGACAGGGGAAATGGGGAGGCGGAGAGCGACGTGCGACGATGGCGACATGTTGATAGCAAAGTTTATGGCAGATACTTTTCGCAAACTGTGCGATACACATGTGTTTTGGCTCTCCTGGCTGCCTCATTATAAAAACCTTACACCTAAACAATCAGTGGCGCTCAAGCAAAATTCATTAGGCAGTGGCACGTACCTCCTCCTAAAATCACACAAACCTCCCTTGCAACACTTGAGCATATCAAAGGGAATATTAAGTGAACATTTTTACACCGAATGGAAGCTGTGAATGTCTGTCTATCTGTCTGTCTGTCTGTCTGTCTGTCCTGTCTGTCCTGTCTATCCCTCTGCCAGCCACCTGGGTGTGTATGACTTAATAGCTAAAAGTCATTCGCAACATTAACATTTGGTCCTGCCATAAAAGGGGATAACCCAAAATGTGTTGGCCATCTCGTTTGCACGGCTTGCCATTGCGGATGGAAAAATTGAAACTAATTGTTTTAAAATTTATGCACTTTATGCGAGATGAACACGAACTGACTTCATTTTTCCCCACCTCAACCCGCTTGAAGTGTGGATGAGTTTGAAATGCGATTTGAATTACGGCTGCCGGGGGGTTTTGGGCAAACAGGCGACATTTGTTTTGCGGCTGCTTTGGGGTTGTAATATCTCATATATAAACCGGAGCCCGAAGCCGGATTCCCTGGCAGCTTATCTCGCAATTTACAGTAGCGGCTTGTGTTTGGCTATTTCTGTTGTTCTTAGTTGAATTATGAAGGAACAACACGAATTTGCAGTAGAGTTTGATTTTGTGTGTAATCGTGTGGAATTTAATGATTTTCAGAATGAATTGGGATGTTGTTTGGAACGAGAACTAGAAATTTAATGAATATAATAAACAGTCGCTAAGAATACTAAGCAACCATTAAAAGTATAAGCAAATGCATTTATTTTTTGGAATTTTCATATGACCGGATTAAGCCGAGATACACAGGTATAAAATAAATTACATACTCGTACATTCATACAATATTGCACACATATCACATATAGTTATTCCGACCAGAATTGAATGTTTTTACTAAAAATTCGATTTTTTTCTCATTATTTAAAGCACGTCTGCTGACAGCTTATCGGTCTGCTTAAATCGAATTATATAAAAATATTAACAGATGTAAACAACTACAAGTGTTTATTATTTTATTATCCCCATTGATTTTATTCGACACAGAAAAATACAAGAACAAAAATTTAAATTAAACTAAATGAAAAACAAAAAGAAAATTGTATAATATTTTTGGAAGTATTTAAATGGAAAATTGTGCATGTGCATAGCGTTCATTGTGTGTGTCAATCGTCCTCTTGTGATCGTAAAAGATAAATTTACGCAACAGCTCCTCATCTTCACTTGTCGTGCTCTACTTTATAGGCATCCCAATCATTTTGAAACGCGTCTGAGAAGAAAACAGCCTGAACGTATCCGAGAAATGCCAGAAGCGCGATTACTGACCTCATGTTTAAGTGGGTATTAAACAACAACTGACTGTCCAGTTCAGAAATACGCTGATTTTTATAGTGTCGCAATGAATCAAATATTAAACACTTCTCTTATCAGTCTACCCCAATAAGCTCTTACAATTTGAGTTTACAGTTCGTTTAATTGGGTAAATACAAGATTGCTTAAATACGACAACAATTTGATAACCTGTGTAGAATCCACTGTATGTGAAGTTTAGAGGAAGTTCTTATGGTCAAATAAGATAGTGCTTATCGACCCTAAGCAGGTAATTTTTGGGGTTTAACAAATAGGGTGCAACAGTGACAAAATGTTGCAAATAAACAAACAAAGCTTAAGATCAAGATCACCCTCCAACACCCACCTCACTCTTGGCCCATGTAGCAAAAGCACCTGCTGCTGTTGCAGCTCACAAAAGGGCGCAATGCATAATTTCATGTTTATAAGCATATTTTTGTGAATGAGAGCGAAGAGTGCCAAGAAAAAAACGCAACAACAAACACATAACAACAACAACAACAGCAACAACAACAACATTAGCAGCTGCAAAATGAAAGCAGGAAGAAATTACGGAAACAGGAAAACATAAACATGCTGCTGCCTGCCTAACTGCCATGCCTACCTCCCTCCCACCGTCCGAGTACCGCTGTTGCCCACACTCACAGGCAGCCCGACAATTTTTCCATAAATTATGAGCCTGGAAATATTTCAAGGCAGCCTCGTGAATAGCTATTATGCGTATGTTTATACTTGCTTCTTCTTCTTCATCTTGTTCCTGTTCTCCTTCTGTATTTGCATTCTTTGCCGGGACAAAATAAAGCGAGCGCCAAAGTAGTCCGTCTCTAATCCTGTATATTTATGCATATGCATGCAACCTTACCAAGGACCACACACACACTTCTTACACACTCTCGCCTGGTAATTGCCATCGTTTGCTGCATTGCACTTGAATTTCAAGACAATTATAAATTATGCAAGCAGCAACAAGCAAAAACAGACACCAAAAACAGCCCAGGCTAACCCCAAGCAGTCTCAAGAAATGTGTTTTAGATGAATGCATATATTGTTATTTACCAAGATATAAAGTAACAAGTTGTTGGTATTTAAAATTCTTCTCATATCATTTGGTGATATTAAATTAATATAAAGAGCTAAAACGGTTTTTGCATGCTATGCATTATTTATACAACGAAACTGCAGCGAAAATCAAATGAATTAAGCATATTCGCTGTAAGCATTATCTTTAAGTGGTTTCATATATTTTTCAACCATCCCTTAATGTTATTTGCTTGTCATTTTGTTGCGTTGACATCGCGTTTCCGCTAAACGAAAATTAAAGGTTAAACGGGGCGTATGCGCAATTCAAAAGCGTTTAAAATGCCATTAACAAATGCTTTGGGCATATCATTTGATAATTTGTCGTGGGCTTAGCATAACAATTCCACAATATGCGTGTGTGTGTGTGTGTGTGTGTGTGTGTGGGTGTCTGTGTGTGTGGGTGAGGCAATTAGTTAATGATTGCTTGGGTGTGCATAGCAAATTTGTGCACTGTCTTTAAAGTGTCTCTTTAATGTCCTTCCTCTCACATGCAGACTGCCAGCAGCACAGCAGTCAATAAATCAACAGTCGATGCAGCCAGCAAAACTGGTATCCCTTTGGGGTTATCAACTGTCATATCTCTCTCTATTTATTGTAGTAAAAATGTCAATCAACTGAATAGAGCGGATTTACTCAACTATCACACACACACACACACACACAGCACACATAGAAAGGTGCAGACAGGCGAATGCCAGATTTAAAAGCTTTATGAAAACGGGACAACATATCATTTGATTTGAGTGACTGGCTGACAAAGTATTTGACAGACTGACTGACTGATTGACTGTCCATTCAGTTGCTTTACTATGACCGTAATAGCTGTTCGTGTGATTGAACTGTCCCACTCTCTTCTCTCTCTCTCTCTCTCTCTCTCTCTCTCTCTCTCTCTCACACTTTGATTCTGACTGGTCTGAAGGCCGGAATCGGGAAACGTGACTGAGCCCCACGAACATGGACAGCAAACATTTCAATCCGATTTCAAGCAATTCCAATTCAGAAGCCACAAACACACTCAAACTCACACAGACACACACATGAACAAAACAATTTGCATATGAGTTGGCCAACAAAAAAAAAAGAGAAAAAAACAACACATATATTTTCGACTTTAGACACACACATAAACACACCCAGACACACACACACACCCAGACACACACACACATGGCAGCCATTTCCGTTTCCGCACGTTTGACGCTGGCAAAAACAGCAACAGAAAATAAGTAAGAAGTCTGTGTGGCTAGACTGCTTTACTATCAAATACCCTGCAAAAAAACCCGTAGTAGTTTCTCTTTCTGACTTGAATAAATTTTGAGTTTATTATACAAGTATGAAGATATTGAAATGACAATAAACAAATGACGTAGATATAAGAAGAGAAGCACTTAAAATAGCTGCATCTCAGCACAATTTGAAAATGTTTATTAAACTATTATTAATTCCGATTCGTTTCTCCATCAGCTCTTGATTAAGTTGGATTCATATTAAGCAATTTGTTTACATGTACAAATAATACAAAGTAAACGATACGAATATTAAACACACAACACAAAAATATCTAGAAAAAGTGCCTTCTCAACAAAAAATTAGCAAAGTTTAACTAAAATTTGCATTTGAGGGTATTCAAAGACAGCGAAACTCGCATCGATGAAGTCAACAACAAAAAACACTTAACACAAAATGAAGCTTGAATCTGGTTGCAGGACGAAAAAAAAAAAACAAAGCTGCTGTTGTTGGCAGTCAAGATTTTGGGCCTGTTCCCAGCAAATGTTTGCCTGACAGCCACCCGTTTTGTATATGTGTTTGTCTTTGTGTGTGTGTGTGTGTGTGTGCCTCAACACACATTAAGGCGTCGCCAAAGCTGCATTTAAAGAGCGTTCAACAGCAGGTAGCGACCTGTGGAATCAGCTGAAGTCACCTGCCCCAACGGCAGGTATACAACAGCCCCAGTTCCAGCAACAGCCACCAGCCACCAGCAAACAGAGTCCCCGTCAATGTCACGTTCTTTTTGCTACCCCAAACTGTTTGCCTCCCTGCACTATTTGCATAATATTTGCACAAATAATTGAATTTGTTTTTCTTATATTCTTTTTTTTTTTTGGTAAATTGTTTGAGTAGATTGAACTTTTAGTTTGCTGAAAACGGGGGAAGTTTGCTTTTGGGCTCTGACTGTGCAGAAAATGCAGATAAGCGGCTGCAATTGAAGTTTTTGGCTGCTTAACTTGCCATGAAATTGAACGTTCATCGGGGCAGCATTGTCTAAAAGGTTATAATTTAATTCAAAGGCGAATGCATGCGTTGACTCATAAGTTTGCTCAGGCTTTCTACCTGCCTGGTTTGCTTTATCGCAACGTTGTCTTATTGATCTTGAATCAAATTCATCGATGTAGACAAAAATTAATTAAATCGCCCTCGGTCATAACTTGGTGAAAATTCAGCCGATTTTGAAAAACCTTACTTTTTAGTTATGGTTTCATTTCTAGATTAATACAATTACAATACCAAAAAGCGACTGTACATTTTCAACTGTTTAACTTCGTGAGAACTGAAGCGATTTTCAACAGCAATATTTAATACTACATTCAAATTTAGAAACACGTCTTTCTAATTTAAGCAATTTGTCCCCCGAGTTAGTGTTCTTTGCTAGCATGAATATTAGCTCTTAGTTGGGTGATTGTACTTACTATAAATATACAATTGTCGCAAAGGAGCAAAGCACAAAAGCACAATTCAATGAGAAAAATCATTGTAACTGCTTCGTGCCACAAATTCATCAGTGCTCTCTGACATGTCACTAACCAACTGGTAGCAATCAGTTGCAACTAACTGCTGCATACAAATGGATCTCAAGAGAGGAGGGGCCAACCAAACTGCGGCACTTATCAAATCGATGCATGGAAAGTTCATCAGCAAGTGCAGCTCGAATAAATGCGTTCATTTAACACGAAATGCAACTTAAGAGCTCGAATCAAATCAAATCTGAGCTGTGTGCAAGTGTAAGAAAAAATATCGCTTAAGAGCGACAAATTCGCTCTGTGTCAGCAACGGTAGTCGGGGAATAAAAAGAAGCTGATGGTAAGTTGCTCATACGCCACGTTGCACTTACATCATGCTGCGACTGCGACTGCGACTGACTGTTGGCGAGGGTGGCGAGGGTGGCGAGGGTGGCGAGGGTGGGTCTGCAGGGTTAGTATGTTATAGGTAATGCACTGCCAGCACAGTTGTTGCAAGTGCGGCTGCTGCTGCAGTCAGCGACTTTGCGACGTTGACTTAACTTGGCAGGGATTTACAGCCACGCTTCGCGGAGCTTGCAACGTGCAACATGCAGCATGGGAGCATGCTGCTGATGTTGTTGTCGTATTTTCTGTTGCTTTTGCTGTATTATTAAGTTGAAATAGACGCAGGCTAAATAAATCCACGTCGCTTAAGTCGACGCCATGTGGATAAAGGGCCAACGAGTACTGAGAATGTGTGTTGTAGTCTGTGCAGAGTGTGTGTGTGTAGTGTGTGTGTGTGTGCAGTGTGTGTGTGTGTAGTGTGTGTGTAGTGTGTGGGTGTTTATTCATGTATTTCATTGCCTGGCATTTAAGTTTAACGTTGATGCATAGCATGGTGCATAATTAAAATGAACAACCCAACAAGAATTGTCTCGCGTATATTCACAAAGTATCTTGCTGCTTTATGTGAGTGTGTGTGTGTGTGTGTGTGTGGGTAGGAGTGTCTGTGTGTGTGTGCGTTGTCCTGGTAGCACCATGTATTTGTATTTGTCTTTGACAGCTAGCGCATTCAGTTGAAATGTTTTTAAAACGTCAGGATTGTTAACATGCGGACGAGCAAGAACATAAAGTCTTGGCTTTACTTCAACTACATTTGCTTCAGAATTCCCTACAAGGATTATTTTATTATCCTTATAATCTAAACATTTATTTTAGCATACCTAATTAGCTACATGATCGTGAATAGATCAAACAAATAAACAAATAAATAAATATCCAATCTCTAACTGTATTATTCATCCTTGCTTCTTTGCAGAGCCTTTGTGGACAATACGCACTTGCAGACACTGCATTTGAACTACAATCCGCAGCTGAGTGATATACCGATGCGACTGTTCCAGGGCAATCCCAACATACTGGAGGTGTACATGCAAAGCAACAGCTTGCAGACTTTGTACTCGGCTCAGTTTCCGGTGGATCAGTTACAGAAACTCTACCTGGGCGATAATCCGTTGCAGTGCAACTGTTCGCTGCTCTGGCTCTGGCGTCTGGTCACTGGCAACTTCGAGGGCTCCGAACCACCAATGGAGCATGTGCCGGGCGGAGCTGTAGCCGCCCTCGCCAAAGAGGCGTCGGCTCTGCGTGAGGATGACGATACCACAATCAGAGCGGACGATGGCGTATCTGCCCTAGCAGCCTATATAGCCGAACAGCATATTGCGAATGCCCTGCAAACCACCGAACCGAGCGCCTATGAGCAGCGTTTGGAAGAAGCCTCCAGATCCAGTTCGAGCAGCAGTTCTGGTTACCTGCGCATGGACAAACAGCGGATCGGTTGCGATATCTGGCGGGATGCGAAGCGCACACGTCGCCAGCTGCTGTCGATGAGCGAGGGTGAGATCACGTGTCCGGCGCACATTGTGACCGTGGTGTGTGCCGTGATCACCTGCCTGGTGGTGGTCACGATTGGCTTCAGTGTGCTGTACTATTTGCGTTTTGTGAAGCGACGACGCAAGCTGCTACACGAGCGAGGACCGTTGAGGACGAGCAAGAGCATCATCAATGTGCACGATCGCATCTTGCAGGGACACCATCATCAGCCAGGCATGAGCATGACCTTGGGTGGCTCCGGTATGGGTGGCATGGGCATGTCCCTCAATTATCCACATCATGCGCAAACGTTGCAGGCGCATCAGCATTACCACCAGGCGATGCCGCTGCAGTCGCAAGGTGGCGTTGGTCATGAGTATCAGCAGACGACGCTACCGCAGCTGGACAAGCTGGAGTTGGAACGGTATCTGGCGGCACAGACCATTGCCAACGAGTATCGAGCGCTGAAGCCGTGGGAGCTGCCCGTCAAGGAAGCGGACGATGAGCCAGAGCATCATTACGAGCGTTTCGATCACTACGATTATCCCGATACGCATACCATGACCAAGCTGAAGCAGGCGGCGGCGCTTCAGGGCAGCGCTCAAGCGGCTCAAGCGGCTCAAGCTTCGGCCTCTGCTGCTGCGAACACAAAGCCACATGTTGTCTACGTATGACGTGGACGCAGTATTGGTTCTGGCATTCAAAAGCATCAGCAGCAGCAGCAGCAGCAGCAGGAGTCGAAGGATCAGGACATGGGCATGGAGCTGATGGGTTTGGGTCTGACCAATAACAACTATCGCAGCTATGTGCAATGTCAGAGCAAGGACTTTTGAAGACAGGGATATATGCAGCAGCAGCTCATCAAGTGAGATTAGAATCGTATCTTTTGTGTTCTTATGTAAGGTTATATTTAGCTACCTTTCTTTGGGTTGAGTTAGAGTTTTGATAACTCGCAACAAAGTTGAACAAGCGTCAAATGAAACAAGGGATATGTCTACGTGTATAGCAGCATACTACATATAGTATATATACAATATATAGGAATCAAATATATATATATATATATGTATATATATATATATATATATATATATTAATATTAATATTAATATTAATATAAACATAAACTACAACCTAACAGATATGTCATATTAGCATTAAGTATTAAGCTAACATACGCATATTCAAAGGAATATTTAAATAGCAATAGTTGAGATACACAAAAGTGAATTACTTTCTCTATATCTCTCTTTCTCTCTATCACTCTACCTATCTCTCTCTCTCTCTCTCTCGCTCGCACACACACATCAAATGCAAAAATAAAACCAAGCAATAAATCTCATTAAGCAAAAAACAAAAAAAAAAAAACAAAAAACCCACTCATAGTTAAAAGCATTTAGCATTCTTATGATAAATAAAATGTAGTTTTTAAGCGCATTTAACTGAATTTAATAAGCATAGATACGAAACGTAAGAAATACCGAATGTAAAGAGTGCAACAATAACTTAGTTAACTATTTATTACATTTCATTTATTTTGTTGAACGTTGACAATTGATAAAACCAACTTTTTTGTTTGCATTTCATTTCGCAAGGATGACCAGGCATTAGCTGTGGCTTTGTGGAGCAACAATCTTCTGAAAAACTGGGACCAAAAAAAGTCCATCTTAAATATTCCGATCCAAAAGCATATATGGATATAATGCCAGAAGATCGTTAGTTAGTATGCCACAGCTAATGCCAAATAAATTCTGAACTAAATAGTAACAAAAATACTTTTGAAAAATACTTTTGAAAAACAAAACAAAACAAAAGAAAACCAATAAGATGACAATATATAATGTGTAATTTTAAGCAAAATTCGATTTAATGTATACTATTATTTTGTGGAGAGACTCAAAGTTGGCCTAACACCTAATCAAAATTGATTTGTAAATAAATAGAAATATAAATCTTAATATAAACAAAATGAAAATCAAACACTCTACTCAAGCACAAACTTAGCATACTTTGCATAATTACTGTACATAATTTATTCTTACATTTAAATTTAGTCAAACGCAAAAATGTATATTTTTAAGTAAACAGCAAAACAGAAATATTAAACAAATAAAAACAAGCAGAACGCATTTGAAAACAATTTTTTCGATGCGATTTCATTTAAAGCAAGTGCACCTTGTTGTTATTTTTTTTTTTTCCAGATCTTTAGCTTTTCGAAAATTTGTTGGCTTCAAAATTCACTCATAATTGAATGGGTGGTAAGCATAGAAAATACTTGATGTCCAAACTAAAACTTGAATTTGAATTTGTTTTTAATAAATAGAAAGACAAGCAAAACTAATATTTACAAATGCATATGAAATAAACTATATGAAATACGCAAAAAAATAAAAATACAAAAAAAAAAAACCAAACTACAAAATAAGCTAATAAATCAATGCAAATAGTCGAGACAAATGCAACTGAAAATGCATTTCTGTGGTTCATTGTGCGCAAATTTGGACCATAAATAAAACCATCAAGTGTATGTTTGCTAAAAAAAATTAGCAGACATGCTACGATTGAAATCATAATGTATGCAAAAGTATTTAATTAAATGATATATGGCATAGACACTGGCAATTTGCGGCAACAACAAATATGCACACAAAATACAAACACAACAAAAATGTTATTTCTTATACGAAGACTGAAGAAAACGATGATGCAAATTAAAAAAAAAAAATAAATAAAAATTCTCAAAAATGAGGCATGAGTTGAGTTTTCTTTTTAATTTTAGGGAAGTCTGAGCAGCAGATAGTTGTTTATCTGGGATGTGTTAGCTAAGATATGAAGTGCAGAAGTTGCAAAATTTCTCTTACAACTCATTAAAATATTTTACACTTAAAAACAAAAATAAGGCATCATAAATATTGTAGCTCTGCCAATTTATCCCATGAAAATCCCAAGTAATATGTTTGCATAATATATAAAGGAATTCTAAGCAGTCGAGTCCTTTTGTAAGAGTAAGCTACTGTTGATTTGTCGTCCTAGCTTCATAAATCCAAAATGTGGCAAAAAAAAAATAAATAAAGCCATGTTAAGCAAATAAAGAACTTGTTTTACGAAAGTGGAAGAAAACTATAGCAAGAAATATTTTCACAAGCAGAAATAAACTAAGGAACAATTGACATAAATCTAGCCAGAGAAACAAGTGCTACACAGAAAATAACTTGAAACGCCTACCAAAACACAACAACGCACTTTGAGAGCAGGCCAAACAAAACAAGTGCGAAAAGGGGGGCTGGATACGAACAGATATGTGGCCAAGTAAACATAAGTAAGTAATATATGGCCAGGCAGTGTAACAATAAGGGCGAAATTCAGGGCAGCTTGGTCAACATGTGTTTTGGGGCGGAACTTAAACGGTTTCTTCTATTCAAGAACAATAAAAAAAAGTTGGGAAAATTTTTAGGAACACGCTGGCGAGAAAAAAATAAAAAAATTAAACAATTAATACTTTTATAATGAACAGTAAAAAATTGTTGCATTACAAGGATCAACTCTTGATTGATCCCCTTTTGTTAATGTCCAATGCATTAATTTTAATTAATAAATTAAGCATCTCTATATCGATAAAAATATAAAAGATAAAGGCGGAATTTAAGACCCATTACCCGTTCCCATACACCCTGAGTATGTCCCTGACTGTACTGGACACAACAAGTACACCTCTACAAAAGGACAAGCAGCAGCTACAAGAGGAAAAACAAGACAACGAACAACAGAGAAGCTCAACAGTTTAGTAAATAAATCTGCATGCTCTCTAAATAATTAACATGCCCAAGGCCTGTGTTTGTCACACAGGCTCCGTGTCCACCCCTTGCAGGCATTCACTTTCATTTAGAGTGAATCCCTGCCACACTCATTGAGTTATTCAACCCCGGCAAAGGGGTGTTTGGCTCCAATGTGAAGCTTTGTAAGCTCTGAATGATTGCAACACATTTGTTTGGCCTACTCTCATGAATGTGAGGCAGGCAGACTCCGTTCAGAGAAGCGTTCACAATCCCCGGGACTTAGAGCAGCACCTGCGTACCGGGTTCGCATAGTGAATTGTGCGCGATGGTGCTGTTAGTAACGGCAAGTAATTAATATTATGATATAATACATATTCGAAACAAGGAGCGACTTTGTGGCCCATCGCATCATTTGTTTTCTTTGATTAACTGAAAGCGTTTCACAGGAAATGCTTTTGCGCAAATTTTCTTTTACAGCGCCCAATAAGTCATAAAGTGCAGGAAACGCTTGACGAAATCTATGACTGAGTGCCCATTAAATGCAGCCCAAGATGCGTGGCTGGCCATCCTTACGGGAACGGCTCCCCAACGTAAATATGTATCTGTCAGATACTGTGCCTTGAGTTACGACTGTGGCAACATTTTAATTGCCAGTACGGCCATTTAGGAAATTATGCCGAATTTGTTATGGGTGCTGCTTGCTTTCATTTCTAGTAACAGATTCCGATACAGATACAGATACAGATACAGATACAGCTGCAGAGATACTGTCAATGCTGAGAGCTGCTAATATGAGAGTACACACAACTGCATGCATATAAATTTAAGTGATGTTGCCGCATAAACAATTTAATGGCCCACAATTTTGTTAAAAGATGCGCAAACGGCGAAATTAAATTGGCCAAGAAGTATTGCCTTTTATGCCAAACGGAACATTGCGTAACATTTAATCGATTGAATTGAAATGGATGTTTAACAGATTGAGCTTTCTGATTTAACAAGCACTTGGCATAATTGACGGCACCGATCTAAATTACACTTTTCAATTACCTTCTGCTGTAATGCGTACATGCATATACACATATCAATAAGATACTTTGGTAAAGTGAACGCAAAATATTCCTCAAGATATTTGAGTTATTTCTCTTTAATTATTAAAAACTAAATATTTGCACATTGTGGCATGCTTTAATCTGCCCTTGGCTTGCCTGAAATTCATTTGAAGCAGGACCAAACAAACTGTTCGTTCGTTAGCATATCCTGCAGGATTTGCTGGCTAACCCAACTGTCGCTCTCCCTAGATCTCCCTAGCTTACTTTGAACCCCACTCAAATATGGTGAGAAACTAATTCGTATGCATTCGTAGGGCAACCGCAAAACTGTTTCCGCTTATCTTTGGGGTTTTTGTTGTTGTTGTGAATTATAGCGGTGGCATGCCAAATAAAGCGACCAATAAAAGTGTGGCCAAGATAAGCAAAGTGGCTAAAATAGAGACAACAACACAACACATAACAGAACGGTAATAAAGACCCAAATGACGCAAGCGTTGAAAATTTGAAAAAGACAAAAGAAAAGAAATCCACAAAGAAAAGCTTGCTTTGATTTGTGCAGCACCCAAAAGCACCGAAAAGATACTTTCTCAACAAAGGCAGCTGCAAGTGCAGCAAGCAGGCAGCTGCTAACCAAATAACTTGCAGAGTTCGAGTCAGATGAAATATCTTAAAGCTCTTAATGCTCTTGCATAGCTCTTAACTAAAGGGATAACTTTTATTTTAGACTTTATTTTTGCCTATTTTCAGTTGGATGTCGTTCTCCTCTCTTATTCAGTAAGATGAATGCGTTTGCTTATCTACTTGCCCGCTGGCCACTCTGTTTATTTCGGATCCAGATTCAGGGGACTGAGGGTTCTCTCTGTTACGGTTTCGGTGTTGGCTTCCGCATTTCGTTGCCTGTCAAACGGTGTGTTAGCCACACAGATACAGATACAAATACACAAATACAGATACAGATACAGATACGGAAACGGATACGCTAGCCAGCATTTTATGTATTTCTGGCTGAAAACGATATGTCTGCGTTTTGGGTTTCACTTTGGAGTTAACGCTACCCCTACCCTCCCTTTTTTTCACACACCCCCCTACCCCCTACCAGCTCTTGCTATATCTTTCAGCTTGACAGCATCTTAACTAATATAATGCCCAATTTTCTGTGGTTTATGGCTTACAACTGTCAATGGCTCGTCCGACTATCCATCTCAGCATCGAGTGTGTGTTGTGTGTGTGTGTGTGTGTGTGTGCGTGTGCGTGTCTTTGTGTGTGAGGGTCCTTACTGGCCACTCTGGTCACTCACGCACGCAGCTCACCCAACCCTCCCTTCTTTGCCCACACACACAAAAGGTGTTTTGTTGAGCTTTTTAAGCATTTGATTAAGGGATTTTTCGTGCTTTGCTCGTCGAAGCATTGATAGGTCGTTATTTAAATTGATATAAATGATATGTCTTCGTTTGTGGTTCTCACTCTCTCTTCCTATCTCTCACTCTCTCTCTCTCTCTCTCTCTCTCTTTCTCACTTCATCGCTCTTCCTGGCTGACTGATTCGGCGTTGACATTTTGGTTTTGGGTAGTTATCTAAGTGAATTGCCAATGAGCGCTAAGTGACGTTGATTTATCATATGAGATAAGTATATACATATATAGAGCTACATACATACATACACAGTTACATACCGATATATATTGGTCGCATTATTTGAGCCATTTGCTTTGGCAAAGCGAGTAAATATGGCGCAAAAGGCCTTTCAACGTCTCACTTGTGTATGCCCAGCTGTTGGCCCGCATACGAGCCAAACAATTATTTAAATTAGGCAGACGTAAATAAATTGCTCAGCTGTTCTATTGTTGGTCTAAAATGGTATTTCAATTCAGCTAAATATATGTATGTTGGTATCTGTGAGTTATTCTCGCTTGTGCGCTTTAGTTTCATATGCGCTTTTAGCGCACACGCCGTTTAACGCCTCAGTGGCCTAATGGATAAGGCATCGGCCTCCTAAGCCGAGGATTGTGGGTTCGAGTCCCATCTGAGGTAAAGCATTGGTCGATCTGTTTTGAATATTTTTAATTACTTTTTAAATATTTTTCTAACTTAAATACCTAATTTGCAATTTTTAATGCCTAAAGTATATCTATTAGATGCGTTTTTCGACAGTTGGTGTGTGTAACTCTGTATTTAATATTTATATTTAAGTCAAACAATTAAAAAACAAATTAACTTTATTTATCTCTATGTACTATTTGCCTTAAGTAAAATGTATATATATCAAAATATATATATAGATATATATATTTGCTTAAACAGAACGAATACAAGTATCTTAATATATTTATATCATTTAAAATTCATACTCATACATAGATACATATTTGTTTGTAAAAAATATCAAAGCAAAGGATTTTAAATAGATTTATTCACCGGTATTCGAACCCGCGTATACCGAAAGAGCGCTTAACACTCTACCATTGACGACGATGCAAAAGAATATTGTTTGTTGTCTGAGTTTATATTTGTACAAAAAGTTTTGTTAAAAGCTCGGAGCAAAGCAAAAATTCCATGAAGTTGTGGTGGCAGACAGGGTAGATGTATGAATTTAATGACCAGAATACGTAGGTTCAAGTTCAGTCAAGGATTTTAAAAGTTTATTATTTTTTGCTGTGTTTTATCTTTTTGCTTATAAAATTTAATACACTTACCAAATTGTAAGCAAATATCTAGAAACTGTATCCATCTACATCAAAATCTAAATCTTTCTTTTTATATACATATATATATATTTACAAAATATGTAAATTGTTTTCTTCATTTCTCATGCACACACGATAAATTTATAAGAATATAACAAATTATTGGTAAAATATTTCACAGCACGAGTCAATGAGAGCACCGTTAAAATGTCTGGGTATCGCAAAAATCAAATTTCAAACTCTCGTGAACAGTTTTTGCCTGCTTTCCGGGATGCTCACATAAGTTGTGCAAATTTTTTGTATGTTTTCGAACATGACACCCGAAATTTGGCGTTATAGAAAATAAATTTATGGAAATATTTGCACATCAATTTGGCTGCTTGGCAAACGTTTGGAGCCACACAAAAAAAAATCCAACTCCAACCTCAGCCTTAACCCCTGAACCCATTGCCAATCACCAAACACCAACAACAGCATGGAACAAAAACATTTGAAAGTCGGGGAGCGTAACAAGCAAACACCTTTGGCTTCATTGAACTTGCCGCTTCGTGTTACAAATGCCTCGCAAAGTTTGCTTTCCACATACGTAAACCGAATCAATTTCTGCTCGAGGTGGAGAAAATATTTTTCAGCGATAAACTCAAGTTACACGTTTTTTAAGGGGGGGTAAGTATCGACTGCAAAATGTTGTGTAAAATTTGCAAATGCAATAAATAAACTCGTTTCGTTTGCGTGCTGTGGTTGGTGGCAAGCAACAAAGGTGCGCTGGGAAGGGGACGGCGTCTCTGCTGCTTGCACCCACCCGGAAGCATATAACGGCTTGTTTTTAGCTTCTTCACACTAAACCAAAACTGCGCCACATGTGGCTCCAACTGCTTGTGTTTGTGTACCCTGTTAGAATGGGTAGCAAAGGGGTTTAATGCAATTAGTACTGCATTAATTCACAAATCTAAGAAAGTTTCAAAATAAATATCGATGAAATTATTAAAAACATCTTAATCCTACTTTAATCGACCGTCTAACTATGAAAGCCTACCTTAAGTAACATATACAATTGTCGTATATTGGTAAACTCACTTGAGTGCAATCAGTCCTAATCTGTTTATTGTAATTATATCTCTGATTGTAAATAAAAATAAAAAATAAAAGAACAAAAAAAAAGGTCACACACAAAAAAGATAATAAACAGTTCAGCTAAATGGGTTTGCCAACTTCACAGCTTGTTGCAGGGTATTTCATGGCGACTAAAGCATTCTTGCAGCGAGCTTCTTTCTTTTTTTTTGTGGCCATTGTTTCGATCAAGTTTTTCTCCTGTTCCCAAGCATCCCCAGAAAGTATGCAAATAATTTTTGTACATCGTCTGCGCCTTGCCTCATATTTGATATTCAGTGTCAGTTGGCGGAAGGGTTACGAATATAAGTTATTGAAATTTGCATGCGAGCGCAGAGTGGCTCCAAGGGTGGTATGCCATATAACATATAGCAAGGAGATATGTATAGATATGCGGGGGGAGTGGATTGTGCGGATTGTGTGTCGTGTTAGGCAGACGAATTTACAACACTTTTGCTTTGTTCTTAACCGCCGCCCCCTTGCCACACCTTTGGTGTGTCCCTTCGTGTTGGGTTGCTTATTGCTTAGCCATATATATATATATATAAATATGTTGTTGGTTGGTCTCTACGGGCGTAATTGTTTTGTAGTATATGTTTGATTAAGTGCCGATTATTTGATGTGCTTGATGAATAAATGAAATGGCAACTTACGAAAGGAATTGAGGAATTGCAGGTGTTACATGAGGAAATCCAAATCGAGAGAATTATTTGTAATGCTCCTTTAAGGGAGCTGAATATATCTTAAAACTATGGTATATATAATTAAAGATAGACTAGGCTTACTTTCCGGCAGTGCTGCTGACTAGGAATATATGGCAAATAGAGTCGGAAATGCATTTGCTCAAGTTTATTGTGTAGTTAATAAAATCCTTATCGATTCTACAATAAATATGATTACTACAGTGAGAGCTATCTCATGTAGCCAGATTATTGCTGGTTTTACTTTTTGAAGCCCCTTCCACCACACTGTGGCCACTCAACTTGGCTTATCAAAGTTTAAATTGCAGCTCGAGTGATGGAATTGGCTGGCACTCAAAACTCTAAATAGCACACATTGCAAAAGTGATAAAAGCGCCAGTGGTTGGTCTCTGTTTTCCACTGTTGAGGATGATGCCACCAAGTTTCCATCATGTGCCAGACTGACCCACATACGACGATTATCACACAAGCGATTTACCAGCGGGCGGGTTTCAAATCCGGGGGGACAATAACTTCCCCCCATCTAAGCAGCAACCAGGCAATTTCTAGTTGCCTCCCTGACGAAGTGGACTTTTATTTCACTATTATTACTTTTATCCCAGACTCGGCTTACGCAACGAGTAGTTCTTTTTTTTCCTTTTCTTTTTTGTGGTATTTAAGTGGCTCATCTTCATTTCCCGAGCTATTTGGATTAGATGCGGCGCATAAATTTTTCATGCTGCCAGCTAAAATGGTCAGCTCATGTTCATATAATGATATATATTATATTATACCGCTACTGCTCAGTTTGTAATGTAAAGTAAAGTATTTCACAATCGATAACCAACTTGGCTTTCTTTGATACCCTTTAAAAGTTTTTGGCATACATCGAAATTTAGGGGATATCTGTTTCCTTTGTGACATAATCTTTGTTTCACCTTTATAGCAGCACTTTCGTCTACTAGTTTCAATCGCTCTACAAATTTCAATATTTAAAACAAATTAATTTCAATCACAACCTATTAAATTCACTTTTAGCGCTTATCTATTGGCATTATCAGTCGAGTTCGTTGCCCAAGACAAATTGAATAATTAAATCGTCATGAGCAGCGGCCGTGTGTCATATCATTCCCCAAAATCGTATCTCATCGTTATATCAAATTATGCCAGGCGATTCCCAAATCAAAATTGATAACACTATCTGCACCCGGTTCCATTCTGATCGCTTTCCAAACCACCTTCAGTAGTAGTCGATCGACTGTCAACCTGTCACAATGCCCGTCCAGATTCCACTCATCTGGCTACCCGTATTGCTCATACCTTACCTGGTAAGTATCTAAATTGGTTGTTTAACAAACTTTGCTCACTTGGCAACTGTTGTTGCTTCAGCTGCTCGAAACCAGAGTTGTCGCCGGCTATGGCGATCTCAGTCGGAGTCGGTTAACAACTCAGGCGGAGCACAATCTGGCTGACATCACTGGTCATGCGATGGCTCAGGCCACTGAATTGGTGGATAGTGTTGTTGATGATCTGCTTGTGCTCGACTCACAAAACTCTATAATGCTCAGCTATCTGAGCAACTTTGAGGCATTCCTCTTCCGAAGCGATAATCACACAAAGGAATCCCTGCAAAATTTCTTTGATATTGTGGAAGTCTTCTTGGATGCGGATGCCGCCGAGAAGACGACGAGCATTGAGATTCAATTGATATCCATGTGTCTGCAGCGCAATGGTTTCGACAGATGGAAACGCACAATTCAGATGCGATCGACGAAGTTACTCAAATCCTTTGGCAAGAAGATCAAAAAGCACTTGGATACCCTCGACCAGGAGGAGCGTATTGTCATTGAGCGGCGCTGGAAAAGCGTTGTGACTCGTGGTGGACAACGAAAACTCGAAAAATTTCGAGAGTTTATTAAATGGCTTGCTGGTTAGCGTAATTGCCATATAAACTCAAGAAAAGTGTCAAATTTTTCTGATTTTAAATATAATATAATTTATTTCTAGCAATTAGATGTCGAAGCAATTTAAGTTTACGATCTTCACTTATTGACGATTATTCATTTATTATTTTAGTTCTCACATTCAAAAAGAAATAATTAGAAATTCGCAATTGAGGCCCATGCAAAAAGTAATCAAAATAAACATGTTTATTGCGCCATAACAAAATTTGAAAAAGATAAGCAATTAACGACGATATAATTCGTGGTGCGAAATTGAGGGGGAACCTAATGATGGATTATGAACTTAATTTTCAATAATTATCGATAGGGGAACGACAAAATAGACAAAAAGATAAAAAGAAACCCACGAAAATCAATAAGATTCGCAAAAACTTTGATATATCTAGAGAAAGTTGAGCACTAGAAAAATGCAGGAATGTGTGTTGAAGTTGTAATATAGATTCTAAGATTTAAATTGCACTCATTCAGTACGAAACATCATTTAAAGATGTCAACAAATTCATTCAGTAAACGCTTCGCATGAAATGGAAAAGCAATGATACTCTAGCAACCGTGTCAAATTACTGGAAGGACTTTGGTAATCACATAAAACAAAGTTGTAAATATAAGTTACTTAGAATTTATACTCTTCAACTGCAAATTCACTGGCACACACCCACACACACCAACACACCCACACACACACACACCCACACACACACACGACAGATAAGTGCACGTGCACTCTGGGAATTCCTTGCAGCGAATATAAAAGCACAAAACTTTTTGCTGTGGCTGACGATGGCAATGAAAACTTTTTCATGCACCACAAAAAACTTGAAGAAGTATTATAAAACTGAATATGAAAGCATCGAAATTTAGACAGAACAACAAAAACAACAAAAACAACAAGACAACAGTGATACTTTTTCTTTAGCACCGAAAAATACAGACAGCCCAAAAAGATGTAAAGCTATTGCAACACGAGTTGCCAGCGGCAAAGAGGAAACAGGTGAGGCGAGAGGCAGGGAGGCAGGGAGGCAGGGAGGGAAGTGTAACAACAGTCCAAAGAAAAATGGCAAATGCATTTTCCGTCTGAAAGTGCTGAGTGCATTTACGACTTTTGCTGTCGCGTTTCTGCTCTGTTCATGTATCTATCCAGCTTTTTTTCCTCCCTCCCAGCACATTGAATTGTCCGGGAAGATAACAGGATGCAGCATGAGTAAACCTGAAGGTGGTCAGATTTGTCACTCGCACAAATCGCCTTAAGCTTATCAGATTCTCTGAAATGTAAAGATTCCTCAATTCCGTTGTAATTATTACAATAAAGATGAATTGATTTTTCAGTCCCCTCCCCAAAACAAATTGAACACTTTCAAAACAGTTTAAGTTCTCTGTATTTATTAATCTTCAGTAATGTGGTCTACGACAAGCTCTGCAGAGATACATTACAATCGCAACTATAGGACTAATCAGACAGAAACAACAGCATAAAGCAAGTGTGATAATAATCCAAATAGGTACTGCAACTACCGACGCATCTTGAATTTTTTGGTCCACATATGATATGGTATTCGACAATCCTGTGGCACTCATTATTTAGCCCGAAAAACTTGAAATCTTCAGTGAAAAATTAAAATAATAATCCTTATTAAAATTTACAAAATACTACACAGCACTTTTGATTTAGATTTAAGAAACAATCTGAACTCAAATTTTGACCATAATGTAAATTCATCCTATTTGAGTATATTGGTAAGCCCAGATGAATACAGCATTTGTTATTTGATTTATCACTATCCTAAGCAAATATTGAGGCTCAATAATATGCGTAAGGATCGTTTCTGTAGCCATGCAGTCCGCATAAATACCCAATCAGTAATGGAATCCAGCAGAATGTGCAAAGGCAGCAAAGTACTAATAACACTATCCATAATATGTTTAAATTAATAATGTCATCTTCGGATTCTTGCAGAGGACACAGAGTTGTAGATGCCACAGCTTTAAAGCCGTCGATTTTCATATAATTTTTTCATTTTAATTTTCATAATTTTTCAGTCTTAAATGTGAATTGCTTTGAAGGCAAGGCATACTCTTTTTTTTTTTTGATTTATGCATTTTAAAATACATATAAGGTAAAATGTATTATTCCAGACAGATTTTGTAGATGCCTCCATGAAGTACCGAGCAATCAAGGAAGCTGTGATGAGATTTGAAAACTTCGTCAATTATTCTGTTCTTATATTTGCCAAGAATCTGCGTTCGAATATTACTAAGAAAGTTTATTCGACTAATCAAGGATCGGATATGTCTTTTGCTTTGGCCTTAAACTGAAAATTTACAGGTAACTTGACAACATACTATTCCCACATCTGATGTAGATTTAAACAACAATCTGGATTGACATTTTGATCATAGTAATCCATGATGTATATTCACATTATATAAGTATATTAGTTAGAGTCGGTTTATATAGAATTTGTTATACGATTTTTCGCTTACCTAAGCAAATATTGCGGCTCAATAATATGCGTAAGAATCGTTTCTGTTGGTGTGCAGGCCGTATCTAAACCAAATCAGTAATGGAATGCAGCACAATATGCAAAGACAGCAAAATACTAACAAAACTGTAAATAGTAGCTTTAAATAGAGAACCTGCTCTTCTTCTTCGGGGTCTTCAGTAGCAAAAGACTTATTATAGGCAGAGGCATTATCGAATATCATATATTTTTTCATTACAGTCTTATATATTTTCAGCTCAAAATGTGAATTGCTTTGAAAACAAGGCCTACTCCCACTATTGCTGTCTACTCAATGAAAAGAGTATACTTTTGGGCAGTATACAATCGATTCAGGCGATATGGCGGCCCTGTTTGAACGACATCCAACGAAAATGTCAGCATTTGCATTCTGCAAATTGTCAAGGGTCTATTGAATGCAGAAATTAAGAAGCTCAAAGTCAAGTACACTCTCAACTCCTTCTTAGGGGAAGTTAGTCATGAAGTGACTTCTAATGATGCCTGGCCATCCACTCACGGGAGAGCCTTTTTACACACGCACGCACACATTTCACCGACAATGCGCAAAAAATTGTATACAAATTAATGAAATGCATTAAGGGAAATAGATGTGAAATGTGAACTGTAAAACTGGGACTTCTGACTGAGTCGACGAGTACTTCTGCGCTCGTTAGCGCTTCACACACACACACACACGCACACACACACACACACTTAGAGAGGGAGGAGCCCAAACCAAACATCTCCTGTAACACATTTGCATAGCACTCGCCGCTCCCATCATTATCATAATTTGCATGCGTTCTGAGCGAGTTTTAAAATATTCATACGAGTTGAAAGATTTTCAAGTGTTCGCACGTGTGTGGGTGTGCAGGGGGGGAGGGGTGGGTTGAGTAAGTGTGTGTATGCGTGTGTTTACCTTGGGGGAAGGGCTTGTGATTATTATGACTGTATTTGTGTGTGGCCATCACAGTGCCATTATCGTACTCCAGCGCCACAACTTAATGCTTAATGGCAAAATCCCAAAAAAAAATGTTTAAAATAATGCAAAATTAGTATTCGCCCAAGCATATTAAATTGAATTATGAATTGATATTAAATTTAAAGAGAGAAAAAATTGATTTGTTAATAATATATATATAGATATTAACCATATAGATACTTACATATTGAATTGTATCAAATATATCAACATCCATCGATTTCCTCTGTTGAAGGCGATTTACAATTCTGTTTGAATTAAAAACAAATAATCATTATATTATAAATGCTGAATAATAATGTTTGATGGTCATTGTGGTCTCGTTATTATTGCCGCATTTGTTAACAATTAGAGGAATTAGCATTGTGTGGCTTGTTAGCCAATTCAAAGCGTTGCCATTGGTAGCTAGTCAGTTGCATTCAAAGCTAAATTCCCCCTTCCTCCCCCCGCACAACTATCAAAGTAAATGTCAGCCAAAGCGACAACAAATGCGCATTCAACTCGTATTCAAACGCACACCCTCACACACACACACACACACACACACACACACACACACACACACACTCACAACAGAGTCATACACGTGGCTGCATGTCAAAGTGCAAAGTTTTGCGGCGCAAAGAAAAAAGTTGCTCAAAGCTCACGAAAAAAAGCACTCGCTAAAGGCAAAGAGCGAATAAGAGTAAAAGCTGAACGGCAGTCAAAAGCGCCGCTTGTGGATTTTATAAAGTTTCTTTTTGGCTGTTGTTGTTGTTGTTCTTGTTGTTGTTGTTGGCAACCCTTTTGGCTATGGCAATTTTTACCTGACTGCAGCCTGCGAAAAAACAGCTCCCCCCTTGCCAAAGGGGAAGCACATAAAAATTGTGAGTGCACAGTTCAAAAAATGTTCGTTCGTCGTTTTTGTTGCAGTTGTTGTTGTTGTTGTTTTGGTGTTGGTTTTGTAGTTTTGAGTTTGTGGTGCGTGTGATTCAGCCGCGTTGCAAGTAACGAGCGAATACATAAAGCAAACCAAAAACCTAGTTGCAAGTATAGTAAAAAATAAGTAACTATGCTAAGTAAACGATTACAAGTGTAACGCAGAGTTAAATCTTGAGAGAAATCGCCTATCAGCATATTGACGACCGATGTTAAGGGTATAGATCTACAAATGGTATCTTCCGAGTGCCGACGCTTAAATGCACTCTCAGAAATATAATACAAAATTGATGTTGCTTTATTTCTTATACCAATACAGTTTTTGGCCAATCAACTGTTGAAACAATCGTGAAACTTCGTGTGTTAGGACCAAGATATCTAAATGCTCTGTTTCAACTGAGCGACTCTAAAATTATAAATAAATATATATGTATATATATATATAAGTTCAAAGTCTCTTGTTTCAAGCTGCCTAGATTAACATATCAAAAAGTGCTTCAGCTTAGCCGTGCAAACTATTTGATTAAGAAGATCCCAGTCAAATCCGTATTTCTGCAGACAACACACAAGCACATATCTATCTACATATATACATACATGTGTATATCGGTTCTTTTCCGCTGATTTTATGTGCGCAAAAGAGGCAACGCAATCATCATCATCATCGTCATCGTCATACATTGCCCAGGCCCATCATCATATTCATTGGCACTCAAGCAATGCGCCTGGATTGCAGTCGTAAACTTGATTGTAATAGTATAATTTTTTACGTAGATAAAAGGAAAAAACCGAAAAGAAAAAAAAAAGAAAAGAAAGAGAAAGAGAAAGAGAAAGAAACGAAGAAAACAATATCAACACACACGATGCGGACTATTTTGGCCCAGTTTAGGCCTTGGGTCCATCTGCCCGATGATTGTTGTCCGCATACGAGTTGGATGTCTTTCATTTTCATGCAATTTTTATGTGCGCTCTATTCCGTTAGCGTTATGTGAGCTTATTTATAAGCAACGAGAGACGCCGCAAAAAAACCTGATGCAGACTCAACCATAATCCGCCCCCATAGACCCTTGCTTATTCTACCCGACCGGTCGAGAAGTTATTGTTATCCTTTTGTTTTAGTGTGCATCTTTTATGCCACATACACATATATATATTGTATACACTTTTTTATGCGAAACTGTCACGCCCCACAGCCCCAAATTTGTTGGTGTTGCTCTGTGTGCGCTGCTCTTACACGCCACACGCATTGATTCATAATACATAAATATAAATATTGCGTATACGCAGCGCTGCCTTAGCATTCATTGCCATAAATTCTTATAAACGTGGCACAAACGCGCACACACACACACACACACACACACTCATACACACGCATTGGTAGTGTGTCCAGCATACAGCATACACAAAGACGCAAAGTCATCAATCTTTTAGCATTTCACTTAGATATACGAGCATTTCCGAACCGCCCTTTGGAAGACTTCTCTCCTCTTTGCCATTATTTACCCTTGCCACTGCCCTTACATTCAATATTTGTGCATAAATATTAATACTGCATAGCCATGTTTATTATTGTTTGTTTATTATTGAATGCTCAACCTCAACCACACCCACACAAAAGTCGCCTACTTTTACAGAAGATTGTCGCCTAAGTTTCTCTGGCAACTATTTCAGTCTTCTTGCATATGCAATTGAATTTCTATTTTTTTTTTGCGCTTCTCTATTTGTTATACAGATACAATTAACAGGGGATACTAAGTTTCCAAATAGTTTCTTTATTCGATTGGGATCTGCATTAAGTTATGCAAGATTTCAATAATTTCAACGAGCGATGTGCCTAACTCATATAATTTATATATTTCTAGTGCTACTTAGAAGTATTTGTTCTCAAGAGTACTTGATCTGATTATCTTTGTTCATACTGCCCATTACCATACACCTAGCCAGTCTCTTTTCTACTTAGCCAATTTCCCTAACCGGTTCATGCAAATGTCTTGAAAGTAAAAATGCCATAGAATGGAATATGTCTATGGTAAGTGGACTGCTCCCCCTCGGCGTAAATGTCGAGCGTGGACAAATCACAGCACATGTTGGCATTAGCTACAAATTATGGGCAGACAAGTGCAGCCAGTGGGGGGATGGGTATAGGGATGAGGACACATCGATGCAGGACATCAGGACACACTCGAAAAATACAAACGACACATTTTATTGATGTTAATTTAATGCAAGAAAATAAAACAGGCGGCGTTGCAGCGGAAATAAAAGAAAGAAAAAACGAAGCCAGCCGAGACCAAAATATATAAGATTTGCATATAAACAGGCGGCGATACACACACAAACACACACAAAAACACACATACACACACACACACACGCACACACACATGTGCAGTGAGGCAGACAAACTACGAGTACAGACTGTGGCATACGCCAACATTTGCATAACAGACGGGCCCCGAAAACTGTCATTGCCAAGGTTTTACATCCGCTTGCCGCAATCATCGTCTGTATCGCTGAAAAGGGGCGGCAATGGGTGGGCGTGGCATTGCCCCTGCCGCCTATCAATAATATTTATGGCGTCGACTCATTCTTAAAATGTGTCCGCGCGACATATGCAAGTGGATATTGCTCTATTTTCAAGTGGATTCCATTCCATTATAATACGCTCGTAAGTGGTAAACGAATATATAAATATATATAAATATATATATATATGTATATGTATATATATATATATATATGTATATATATGTATACATATAGAAAAATGTGTAAAATGCCGTCGAAAATTCGCTTGTGCCAAAATTTATTGGCATGTGTAAACAGCACACAGACACATAGTGAGGGGTTGCTTTCCCAATCGCACACTTCACATTAGCATTTCAATATAATTGCAAATATTTAAATTCAATTCAAAGTGTCGCCTACAAATGTATTCCAATATTGGCAGCCACAAAATTTATTGCTTACTTAGCAGCGCGAATCCTGCTGCGGATTCAAAACAATCCCATCACTGATGGATTTTATTAACACTTAATTATTTTGCGGATAATGAATTGACCTAAATTGATGGCATATACATATATAAATATATATGTATATATGTAGGATATAGTGCTTGAAACGAGAAATGTATTTTGTGATTGAAATTGCAGTCTCATTTAAAGTAGATTAAAGCTGCAGATTTTGTAACATCAAATTTAGTAAGGTATTCTCCTTTTTCCTGTTTCGCATGCTTACAAAAATATCCTTGGGCCTATTTATATATGTACATATATAAATATTGCTGTTGGAGTAAATACCATAAATAATTTACACAAATCACCCACTAAGCTTGTTGTTACAGCTCAAAGCATCCAATGCAGCCATCAATTCTCCCAACACACACACAACTCCTGGTCACCCCTGCCACTGACTCTTTCCACCCCCATCTCAGTTCTATTCATTGTGCTACAAAATTTTGATAGATTTGCTGCTGCATGCAGCGCATGTAAACATCGGCTTTCGGTTAATCAAATTAAGTGCAAGTTAATGGCGGGACAACCCAAAAACCCACTCCGTCTGCCCACTTCGTAGCCCAACATCCTGCAACTCGCACCCAGGCATTGTTAGGGAATATTATTCGATTTTCGTTGGATGCTTGAGCTATTTTTTGCGCTTTGTTTGCACAATCGAAAATGATGAATAATAAATTGCTAATCATAAATATTGCGAAATCCGGCGATGTAATGAGCTGGCAGCTATTGCGCGGGTCGCGTGAAAAATGACTGCCAACCAGCCCCATCCTCCGTTCCCCGTTCCCCGTCCACCGTACACCGTCCTACCACCACTGTAAAGCAAAACAATACGAAAAGTACACATTGTTAAATTGAAAGGAAACAAATGTAAAATTTATACAGCTGCAGTGCCCGCAATGCTGGCCACAACCAATGGGGTCTCCAGATACAGAATCTATTCAAGCAGCGCATGCAAAATCAAAGATTACTTAGCGGGGAGGTAACGAGCAAGAGTTGTGCCGGGAGCGGAAGCTGTAGCTTCTACGCTTGGCAGGCGTGCTGGTAGCAACGACGACTCCTCTAATGGTCTACAAACTTTGCACAATTTGGCAGGGTGAAATTTTGCGCGATTTTCTTTGCTTTGGACAAAGTTGAGCATTATAAAAAATAAATAGATTTCTGTTTGCGGCGCTTATCTATTCTTTAGTGGTTGTTTTTATATCGACGAGTGTTTATTGCTGCCTTTGAATGTGGGCTAACTGGTGTTAATAATTAGATTTATTCGAAAAGTATATTTTTATAACGTAATACAGAAATTTCTTTAAAAAAAATCTTTTAAAATCTGTTCTAAAACTTATTTTCCACTGAATAAACTATAAATGATAATGGGAAATGTTTTTCGATACTTTAATTTAGTACACAATAAAGTCCAATCTCGATTTAATATATTGCTGAAGAGATGAAGCTCTAGTCGCTAATTCTCTTACTTGTATTATTTATATTTTTTGTAAATAAAAATTTATTTCATTTAATATAATAAATAAATTGATTAATATTTTGATGTTATGAGTTTCAGCCATGTTTAATGGAGAGAGAGAGAGAGAGAGAGAGAGAGAGAGAAATTAAGCAATACAACCCCCAAATCGAGGCTCGAATGGAGCTGGACACTGAACCGATATTATCTGAGAGCAACAATTACGAAACAAGGGGACCAGTGCCTTGACCGCTTATAGTACAATGGCCACTTGACGTTAGTAATTAGCGCTTGGAAATCAATAGATTCTGAAGTGGTGCTTTTGTTGGTACAGGCAAGCATCGCAATCGCAATAGCAATCGCAATCGCAATCAGGGTTACGTGTGTGTGCCACTAGACAAAATGCCATTTCGATTGTGCCGGAGCAATCAATGCGACTCCCGGACTTGGCCACCAACAGCAGCAGCTGACAAGTTTCTCATGAGGTGGCCAGTGGAGAAGAGGAGGAGATGGCTAAAAATCACAACAGCCAAAAATGTACTAAAGTCAACTGCAGCAGAGCCATGATTACAGTCACAGTTCGTTAGCACAGCCGAGAGGGATAAGTACGGCAAGTGGCAGTAAAAATTCAGCAGTGGCAGTAACAAGTTGCAGTGGCAGTGGCAGTGGCACTAAGTAAGCTGTAAGTTGTGGTCTCTACTATATTTGCGACCATACTTTATGTTTCCAGCATTTGAAATCGGCAACAAAGCGCTCTTAATTAAATTTCCTGTTCGATGGCATTGCCTACTTTTGTGTTGCTCACAAGAAACTGTTGCACACACACAGACACACACACACACACCACTACATAAACACATACCAAACCACAAAATGTTCACTAAAACAATGGCAAAGAAAGGCACAACAAGCTGCCAAGCAATTTGCAGCATCTCACCAAGAAACAGCTGCGCACATCGAATCCCCAACGAACAAGAACAAGACACGAAACTTTGCCAACACAAAAACGAACATTGAATGCCCTAAACACATATGGAAAGCTGAAAGTGTTCAAATTTAGATATGCTAGTGTAAAAATGTGGAAGTGATAAAACGAATTTAGTAAATTTAGAAGCTACTCCGATATTCTAACAACAGTGACTTAAAGGCTAATTCAAATTGATTAAGGTCTAACATTAAGTGAATTACATTTTGTGTTGCGCTGTCAACATTTCAGAAATAATTTCTAGATAATAATATTAATTAATATTATTAATTGAATCCTTAAATAGATTTCAAATACAAATTCGCGTCAAATTTAATGATTTAAGAACACTCTTTCAGTTCTTGTTATTTATGACTTCTTTAACTATTAATATGCCAACAGCAATTTAAGAGAAGACAAATACAAATACATTGGCCAATTTTAAGTGCCCCACGAGTAGAGAGTATACAAGCCGCGATGCGGAGCTGCAGCTGCTGCTGTGGACAACAAAATGGCGCTGCAAATTGTTGGAGCATAGAGCGGAAATGCAAGCTGATTTAGCTGCGTGTTCTTGTTGTTGTTAGTGTTCTCTCTGTATTTGTTGTTTGTCAGTGTTCTCTGTATTTGTTGCTGTTGCTGCTGTTGTTGTTGTTGTTGTTGTAGATATCGTAGTTGTTGTTATGGCCACTGTTGTTTGTAGCGGCATGGCCCATGAATATTCATGGCGGTTGCCGGGGCAGTCATTCATTCATTCGTGATTTCCCTCAAACGACGGCAAGGCGGAGAAATAAGCAGAGGCAACGACGACAGACAAAACATGAAACCAAATAAATAAACAAAATGTCAGAGCACAGCAGCGTCGGAGGCGAACGCCAAGAAATTGGCGTGAAAATAAATCAAGAAACAAATTGGAAAATTTGTTATTTCGCCAAAAACAGACAACCGGACGGAACAAACCAAAATAGCACTGCTTTGTTATCCTTTCATATTAGTTAGAAAAACAAAAGAGGACGAGCACTCGAAGCACTTCGAATATATCAAGAATTTATTGAATGCATAAAGCTGAATAAGTTCCATTTTAAGGACAGTAAACTGGCATAAGAAGGTAAGGGTAGATGATGGCCAAAAAAAAAGAAAGAAAGAAGGGAAATGAAACAAAACGAAGCCGAGTGGCCCACAAAGTGAAGGCCAATTAAAATGTCCTTTAGGCAGTTTTCAATTTAATTAACACGCAAAGCAGAAAATGCACAAGCAAACATGAACTGCAGGGCAAGAACTCGAAAGCCGTCACCAGAAACGATATATGTATGTACATATATACACATATATATGGATGACGGTCAGCTCAGCTGAAAGTGGAACTGTTCGCCATAAGAGCATAAAAATCGTTTATTTAATTGTAAAATATACATATTTAAATAATGCCCATTAAAATGCAGTAGCAGATCGCTCGCTTAAGCTCGGGCCACGCCCTCATGCTGCCCAAATCAGCTGGCAAAGGTAATCAACTGACCTGCAACTGCCAGCAGAATGAACAAGTTGCAACAACAACACAAAAATACATTAAAAAACAACACACGCACATGCACACACACACAAACACACACACACACACACAGACACACACTTATAATGCGCGAAGTCCACGTCTGGACGTGGCAACTGTTTGGAGTGGAAGTCTGGACTCTGGCAGCTGGGATCTGCGTCTGCGACCATTTCTGGCAGCGGGTCTGGGCCAGCCCTTTGTACCGGATGGGGTGTGGATGGAGGTGGGGGTGCAGATGGTTACATTTACTTTGAGTGCGCTGCGCTCATTTAAATGCAAATTTAAATGAAATTTTAATCCATTTTAAGGACACAGAAACCTTTTGCCAGTCGCCAGCCTCATCGATACACAAAACTGACCCCAAAGCGGGGCGACTGCAAACTGATTATAATAAGTTGGTTTGTTGTACAACTCAATGCACCCTTTATTTTTGTCGCATGTAAGTTGGCCCAAATGGAGCGAACGCCGGAACACATGCCACACAGCTGCAACTACTTATGCTCTTTATTGAGTAGCATTAACGGGATTCTGTCAGTCAGCAAATTAGCTATCGTTGATGCCAGCTGCCATCCTGAACTCCTGCCAGCGTTCGGCCATCGAACGTTGGCGCGGTGACTCAAAGCGTTCCGGCTCCGGCCCCGTTTCCGGCTCCGGCTCTGCCTCCGACTCCGTATCCGTATCCAGCTCCAATTTCAAATCCAAGTCAGGCGGCGATGAGTCCGACACTTCTTTGACCAGATGGAAATCACAACGCTTGCAATAGAGCTGCATCTGATTGCGTGGCTCGAATTTGCGGTCACAAATGGCGCATCCACGGAGCGGCAGGCGGCAACGAAGGCAACGATGCTCCGCATTGGACAACTCGCTCCACAGGCAACGGCGATAGCAGTTGCTGCACAAATACAACCTGTAGTCAGTCTCGGACATATTCCACAATTCACTGCAAGTTTCAATTGGTTAAAACTCTCTAAAAATCGGTATGCAATTTTACTCGATGTTTTTTTATTTTTATTTTTTTTTCTATCTTTTTTTTTTCAATATAGAAATTCAATTTCTATTGTGCAGAATATTTATTTCACATTGTGACAAATTGACGAGAAGTGTCAATTTGCTTTATAAATATATATTTGCCGGGGTGCTTTTTTAAGCCGATTTTTATATGGCCTTTCAATCATATGGTATCCAATTACCGTATTATTACGATGCACTTAAAGCTCAACCCATTTCATCTCGATTACATTGATGCATATGCGGCAGCTGTGGCAGCTGCACCAGGCGAGTAAATGTAATCTTAACCGAATTAAGCGCAACTTTAATGCCTCATTTGTGATGGGAGATGTCAGTTGAGGTAAACTTTATATGTGCATGTCCTGCAGGCTGCAGTGCTTTCATCTCGCTGTCATTGTGAGCTCTTAATCAAAATGCACTTATACACAAGCAAACACACACACACACACACACACACAGAAAATCACACATATGTAGTGGCATAATTTACATGGCATTAAAAATGCTATAATGATTTATTGTTGCAGTTTCATAACGACAAAAAAAAAAACACATATTTAAAACGATGTATTTATGTTTAATCAGGGGCGAATGAAAAGCTTGAAAAATAAAATAATAAACTCTTAATACGATAAAGAGAATAAACCAAACAAAAATATGAGCTGCAAAAATAATCTGATGAACATGTGAGTTAATCAGCGCAAGATAATTTAAACAGAATGAATATAAATATCTTCTAAGCAGATCTTCCTCATCGATTAATATTTATTATTGTTCTTCTCCTTCTGGCATAAATCGTTTTTGAGTGTAGCTGACTAAAAAGTATTCGGCTTATCTAAAACATCGCTAATAATAGTAAATTAATTTAATTGATTTTGTACAAAATTTTTTATATTTATCACAATTTATCATTTGGGTCATTTGAAACCGAATCCCATTTCAACCAACATTTCAATTTGCGCTGAAAGCTGTAATGAATATAGAAAATATAGTTGTCCGAAAAAAACATATCAATTAATAACAATCAATTGGAATTAACTTTACCACAAATCGTTCATTTTAATTCTAGATTTTCAAACACGGCATCGCCAAGTGAAATGCCAACAACATCGATGAGCAGCTCGGAAGGAAGCCCCGTGTCGCGAACGGCATCGACCGCATCACTGCTGCAACAAGGACACCCAAAAAGAATATCAATCAAGTCCAGTTCTAGAATCGGACCTGGTTTACTGCTTTTTCCGGGCATCGCTCAAAAGCAAGCGGGCAATCTGCCGCCAGAAAATCAAGTAACTAGAGCTGAACCCACATATCATGATACAAATGATGAGCAGGTGGCCACCATTAATCGACGTAAGCCGCGCAGCGTGCGCAGCTTTCGACGTCCGCCGCTGTGGCAGCCACCAATGCTGACCAGGCCAACAAGGGACGAGGAGAAGCCTGACGAGCATGAGCATGATCCTGGGCCCGGTAAAGGCCGTTTGGCTTGCCTGGCGAAGGCACATGCATTCATTCTCGAGTTTCTGCAGGGCTCCTCCATTCACGGATTCGTCTATTTAGCCAAATTTGGCTTGAACTTTGTCGAACGGTGAGTTTTTGCTTGACGCTGTGTGGGTAGACATAAGTTTGGGATGGCAGGCAATAAGCCAACTGAATCATCAGCAGCTCCAGCTGTTTTAGCCGCAATGCAGCAACAATTGATTGCCTCAGTTCGCTTTGAATGGGGAATGATGATGCCATGGAAATCCGAATGAGTCGCCATGAGTTAGTAAAATGGCAATAAATTAATATCTTTATCTAAAATATCTATCTCTATAAACTCTATTTTTAGCAGGAACAGGATATACCAATTTTAGAATGCACTAGATTCAATATTTAAGAACCTCTTTAATTACCCTCACAACAAACCAAATTCTTTTGCTTTAAGTATTTATGGTTTTTTCTCTCTCTCTCTCTCTCTCTCTCTCTCTCTCTCTCTCTCTCTCGCTGTCTCTCTCGTAAGGCCATTACTTTCATACAATTAACTTTTAAACTAAATTAAACTAAAGCCTTATTACGGCCCCACAAGCCTCAATTACAACTAAAACTTTCGTTCTGGCTTACTTTCGCTTTAGCTTTCGATTTCCCGGCAAGAAAGTACAAACTAAACGACACCGAACTATAAGTCAAGGACTTAAAATGTTCTAAAGCGCTCGCACGTGCAATGCAAAGATTATAATTCCGATATCGCTACCATATGCCACAGGGCCCAAAACGGATGTGCGTGCCCATATAGGCTCTCTCTCTCTCTCTCTCTCTCTCTCTCTCTCTCTCTCTCTCTCTCTCATTTTCTCTTTCTCACTCTGGCTGAATTTACCCATTCGCATGAATAAAATTAGGCATGAGCAAATATACATTTTTCTACATCTTTTTCGGGGCGGGGGTGAAAGTAATATTTTGGCTGGTGGAATTTGTATTTTGTGCAGAGTAAAGCGGCAGCGCAATAAATCCTGAAAACTGACATGACATGACAAACAGGATTACACGGAATGTCTGGCAAGGCTTAAATTGGTAACACACTCCACTCCACTCCAAGTGAAAAGACTGACATCCAAGGAGGCATGTGGGAACTGTCAGCATAACAAAAATGGACCACAACCAGCCAGCAGCTGAGGGTTAATTAGTGGATAACACACCCCACCAGCACGCCAGACTCACTTTCTACCCAAATCCAGACTGCTGCACGGCAAGCTCCATTACAATTTTTGTTAGTTCTGGTAGAG
The DNA here is from genome assembly GCA_035041615.1 of Drosophila anomalipes. Lineage (NCBI taxonomy): Eukaryota > Metazoa > Arthropoda > Insecta > Diptera > Drosophilidae > Drosophila > Drosophila anomalipes. The sequence continues at coordinate 12,807,141 of JAWNKZ010000041.1, forward strand.
AAGAGACAGGTGGTAAAGGGGGCGCTGTGTGCAGCACGCAACGCCCGGCTCTAATTAATACACTACCCCAACTCTTAGCCAAATGATTTGTGCTGCCTACAATTTTATTTATTTATGTCCATTTTTATTTCGGCACATCACATTGATTTATTTACTTTAGCCGCAAAAAAAAAAAACAAAATAGATGAAACTCAAATGTGATTTACAATGCCAAATAAGAGAAAGCGAACCGAAAACTGAACACTCTGCAACCAAAGCCAAGATATAATTTTAATTGGTTTTACACAACACAGATTCGACCTCTTAACAATCGAGGATATCATTAAAAAAGATTTTTTACCATATAAATTACATCCATAAACAATCGACTTTCGCCAACGACCATACTACGCTGAATACATCGGTTCTCGTCCGATCACCGAAATTAAGCAGCGTCGGGCGCGGTTAGTACTTAGATGGGGGACCGCTTGGGAACACCGCGTGTTGTTGGCATCGTCAACAATACTTTTTTTTATACCAGCTAACTACATAAACATATTTTTGTCATTTAACTCCAGCCACATCATTGCTTTAACTGGCTCATTCTAATCCATTTCATCATCTATACTACTATACTATTTTCATACCATTCTCATTCCATTTTCTATAAATATCTTCAAAATGTCTTATACAAATTCCAACTCTAAGCACTCGACTTTCGCCAACGACCATACTACGCTGAATACATCGGTTCTCGTCCGATCACCGAAATTAAGCAGCGTCGGGCGCGGTTAGTACTTAGATGGGGGACCGCTTGGGAACACCGCGTGTTGTTGGCATCGTCAACAATACTTTTTTTTATACCAGCTAACTACATAAACATATTTTTGTCATTTAACTCCAGCCACATCATTGCTTTAACTGGCTCATTCTAATCCATTTCATCATCTATACTACTATACTATTTTCATACCATTTTCATTCCATTTTCTATAAATATCTTCAAAATGTCTTATACAAATTCCAACTCTAAGCACTCGACTTTCGCCAACGACCATACTACGCTGAATACATCGGTTCTCGTCCGATCACCGAAATTAAGCAGCGTCGGGCGCGGTTAGTACTTAGATGGGGGACCGCTTGGGAACACCGCGTGTTGTTGGCATCGTCAACAATACTTTTTTTTATACCAGCTAACTACATAAACATATTTTTGTCATTTAACTCCAGCCACATCATTGCTTTAACTGGCTCATTCTAATCCATTTCATCATCTATACTACTATACTATTTTCATACCATTCTCATTCCATTTTCTATAAATATCTTCAAAATGTCTTATACAAATTCCAACTCTAAGCACTCGACTTTCGCCAACGACCATACTACGCTGAATACATCGGTTCTCGTCCGATCACCGAAATTAAGCAGCGTCGGGCGCGGTTAGTACTTAGATGGGGGACCGCTTGGGAACACCGCGTGTTGTTGGCATCGTCAACAATACTTTTTTTTATACCAGCTAACTACATAAACATATTTTTGTCATTTAACTCCAGCCACATCATTGCTTTAACTGGCTCATTCTAATCCATTTCATCATCTATACTACTATACTATTTTCATACCATTCTCATTCCATTTTCTATAAATATCTTCAAAATGTCTTATACAAATTCCAACTCTAAGCACTCGACTTTCGCCAACGACCATACTACGCTGAATACATCGGTTCTCGTCCGATCACCGAAATTAAGCAGCGTCGGGCGCGGTTAGTACTTAGATGGGGGACCGCTTGGGAACACCGCGTGTTGTTGGCATCGTCAACAATACTTTTTTTTATACCAGCTAACTACATAAACATATTTTTGTCATTTAACTCCAGCCACATCATTGCTTTAACTGGCTCATTCTAATCCATTTCATCATCTATACTACTATACTATTTTCATACCATTCTCATTCCATTTTCTATAAATATCTTCAAAATGTCTTATACAAATTCCAACTCTAAGCACTCGACTTTCGCCAACGACCATACTACGCTGAATACATCGGTTCTCGTCCGATCACCGAAATTAAGCAGCGTCGGGCGCGGTTAGTACTTAGATGGGGGACCGCTTGGGAACACCGCGTGTTGTTGGCATCGTCAACAATACTTTTTTTTATACCAGCTAACTACATAAACATATTTTTGTCATTTAACTCCAGCCACATCATTGCTTTAACTGGCTCATTCTAATCCATTTCATCATCTATACTACTATACTATTTTCATACCATTTTCATTCCATTTTCTATAAATATCTTCAAAATGTCTTATACAAATTCCAACTCTAAGCACTCGACTTTCGCCAACGACCATACTACGCTGAATACATCGGTTCTCGTCCGATCACCGAAATTAAGCAGCGTCGGGCGCGGTTAGTACTTAGATGGGGGACCGCTTGGGAACACCGCGTATTGTTGGCATCGTCAACAATACTTTTTTTTATACCAGCTAACTACATAAACATATTTTTGTCATTTAACTCCAGCCACATCATTGCTTTAACTGGCTCATTCTAATCCATTTCATCATCTATACTACTATACTATTTTCATACCATTCTCATTCCATTTTCTATAAATATCTTCAAAATGTCTTATACAAATTCCAACTCTAAGCACTCGACTTTCGCCAACGACCATACTACGCTGAATACATCGGTTCTCGTCCGATCACCGAAATTAAGCAGCGTCGGGCGCGGTTAGTACTTAGATGGGGGACCGCTTGGGAACACCGCGTGTTGTTGGCATCGTCAACAATACTTTTTTTTATACCAGCTAACTACATAAACATATTTTTGTCATTTAACTCCAGCCACATCATTGCTTTAACTGGCTCATTCTAATCCATTTCATCATCTATACTACTATACTATTTTCATACCATTCTCATTCCATTTTCTATAAATATCTTCAAAATGTCTTATACAAATTCCAACTCTAAGCACTCGACTTTCGCCAACGACCATACTACGCTGAATACATCGGTTCTCGTCCGATCACCGAAATTAAGCAGCGTCGGGCGCGGTTAGTACTTAGATGGGGGACCGCTTGGGAACACCGCGTGTTGTTGGCATCGTCAACAATACTTTTTTTTATACCAGCTAACTACATAAACATATTTTTGTCATTTAACTCCAGCCACATCATTGCTTTAACTGGCTCATTCTAATCCATTTCATCATCTATACTACTATACTATTTTCATACCATTCTCATTCCATTTTCTATAAATATCTTCAAAATGTCTTATACAAATTCCAACTCTAAGCACTCGACTTTCGCCAACGACCATACTACGCTGAATACATCGGTTCTCGTCCGATCACCGAAATTAAGCAGCGTCGGGCGCGGTTAGTACTTAGATGGGGGACCGCTTGGGAACACCGCGTGTTGTTGGCATCGTCAACAATACTTTTTTTTATACCAGCTAACTACATAAACATATTTTTGTCATTTAACTCCAGCCACATCATTGCTTTAACTGGCTCATTCTAATCCATTTCATCATCTATACTACTATACTATTTTCATACCATTCTCATTCCATTTTCTATAAATATCTTCAAAATGTCTTATACAAATTCCAACTCTAAGCACTCGACTTCCGCCAACGACCATACTACGCTGAATACATCGGTTCTCGTCCGATCACCGAAATTAAGCAGCGTCGGGCGCGGTTAGTACTTAGATGGGGGACCGCTTGGGAACACCGCGTGTTGTTGGCATCGTCAACAATACTTTTTTTATACCAGCTAACTACATAAACATATTTTTGTCATTTAACTCCAGCCACATCATTGCTTTAACTGGCTCATTCTAATCCATTTCATCATCTATACTACTATACTATTTTCATACCATTTTCATTCCATTTTCTATAAATATCTTCAAAATGTCTTATACAAATTCCAACTCTAAGCACTCGACTTTCGCCAACGACCATACTACGCTGAATACATCGGTTCTCGTCCGATCACCGAAATTAAGCAGCGTCGGGCGCGGTTAGTACTTAGATGGGGGACCGCTTGGGAACACCGCGTGTTGTTGGCATCGTCAACAATACTTTTTTTTATACCAGCTAACTACATAAACATATTTTTGTCATTTAACTCCAGCCACATCATTGCTTTAACTGGCTCATTCTAATCCATTTCATCATCTATACTACTATACTATTTTCATACCATTCTCATTCCATTTTCTATAAATATCTTCAAAATGTCTTATACAAATTCCAACTCTAAGCACTCGACTTTCGCCAACGACCATACTACGCTGAATACATCGGTTCTCGTCCGATCACCGAAATTAAGCAGCGTCGGGCGCGGTTAGTACTTAGATGGGGGACCGCTTGGGAACACCGCGTGTTGTTGGCATCGTCAACAATACTTTTTTTTATACCAGCTAACTACATAAACATATTTTTGTCATTTAACTCCAGCCACATCATTGCTTTAACTGGCTCATTCTAATCCATTTCATCATCTATACTACTATACTATTTTCATACCATTCTCATTCCATTTTCTATAAATATCTTCAAAATGTCTTATACAAATTCCAACTCTAAGCACTCGACTTTCGCCAACGACCATACTACGCTGAATACATCGGTTCTCGTCCGATCACCGAAATTAAGCAGCGTCGGGCGCGGTTAGTACTTAGATGGGGGACCGCTTGGGAACACCGCGTGTTGTTGGCATCGTCAACAATACTTTTTTTTATACCAGCTAACTACATAAACATATTTTTGTCATTTAACTCCAGCCACATCATTGCTTTAACTGGCTCATTCTAATCCATTTCATCATCTATACTACTATACTATTTTCATACCATTCTCATTCCATTTTCTATAAATATCTTCAAAATGTCTTATACAAATTCCAACTCTAAGCACTCGACTTTCGCCAACGACCATACTACGCTGAATACATCGGTTCTCGTCCGATCACCGAAATTAAGCAGCGTCGGGCGCGGTTAGTACTTAGATGGGGGACCGCTTGGGAACACCGCGTGTTGTTGGCATCGTCAACAATACTTTTTTTATACCAGCTAACTACATAAACATATTTTTGTCATTTAACTCCAGCCACATCATTGCTTTAACTGGCTCATTCTAATCCATTTCATCATCTATACTACTATACTATTTTCATACCATTTTCATTCCATTTTCTATAAATATCTTCAAAATGTCTTATACAAATTCCAACTCTAAGCACTCGACTTTCGCCAACGACCATACTACGCTGAATACATCGGTTCTCGTCCGATCACCGAAATTAAGCAGCGTCGGGCGCGGTTAGTACTTAGATGGGGGACCGCTTGGGAACACCGCGTGTTGTTGGCATCGTCAACAATACTTTTTTTATACCAGCTAACTACATAAACATATTTTTGTCATTTAACTCCAGCCACATCATTGCTTTAACTGGCTCATTCTAATCCATTTCATCATCTATACTACTATACTATTTTCATACCATTCTCATTCCATTTTCTATAAATATCTTCAAAATGTCTTATACAAATTCCAACTCTAAGCACTCGACTTTCGCCAACGACCATACTACGCTGAATACATCGGTTCTCGTCCGATCACCGAAATTAAGCAGCGTCGGGCGCGGTTAGTACTTAGATGGGGGACCGCTTGGGAACACCGCGTGTTGTTGGCATCGTCAACAATACTTTTTTTATACCAGCTAACTACATAAACATATTTTTGTCATTTAACTCCAGCCACATCATTGCTTTAACTGGCTCATTCTAATCCATTTCATCATCTATACTACTATACTATTTTCATACCATTCTCATTCCATTTTCTATAAATATCTTCAAAATGTCTTATACAAATTCCAACTCTAAGCACTCGACTTTCGCCAACGACCATACTACGCTGAATACATCGGTTCTCGTCCGATCACCGAAATTAAGCAGCGTCGGGCGCGGTTAGTACTTAGATGGGGGACCGCTTGGGAACACCGCGTGTTGTTGGCATCGTCAACAATACTTTTTTTATACCAGCTAACTACATAAACATATTTTTGTCATTTAACTCCAGCCACATCATTGCTTTAACTGGCTCATTCTAATCCATTTCATCATCTATACTACTATACTATTTTCATACCATTTTCATTCCATTTTCTATAAATATCTTCAAAATGTCTTATACAAATTCCAACTCTAAGCACTCGACTTTCGCCAACGACCATACTACGCTGAATACATCGGTTCTCGTCCGATCACCGAAATTAAGCAGCGTCGGGCGCGGTTAGTACTTAGATGGGGGACCGCTTGGGAACACCGCGTGTTGTTGGCATCGTCAACAATACTTTTTTTTATACCAGCTAACTACATAAACATATTTTTGTCATTTAACTCCAGCCACATCATTGCTTTAACTGGCTCATTCTAATCCATTTCATCATCTATACTACTATACTATTTTCATACCATTTTCATTCCATTTTCTATAAATATCTTCAAAATGTCTTATACAAATTCCAACTCTAAGCACTCGACTTTCGCCAACGACCATACTACGCTGAATACATCGGTTCTCGTCCGATCACCGAAATTAAGCAGCGTCGGGCGCGGTTAGTACTTAGATGGGGGACCGCTTGGGAACACCGCGTGTTGTTGGCATCGTCAACAATACTTTTTTTATACCAGCTAACTACATAAACATATTTTTGTCATTTAACTCCAGCCACATCATTGCTTTAACTGGCTCATTCTAATCCATTTCATCATCTATACTACTATACTATTTTCATACCATTTTCATTCCATTTTCTATAAATATCTTCATAATGTCTTATACAAATTCCAACTCTAAGCACTCGACTTTCGCCAACGACCATACTACGCTGAATACATCGGTTCTCGTCCGATCACCGAAATTAAGCAGCGTCGGGCGCGGTTAGTACTTAGATGGGGGACCGCTTGGGAACACCGCGTGTTGTTGGCATCGTCAACAATACTTTTTTTTATACCAGCTAACTACATAAACATATTTTTGTCATTTAACTCCAGCCACATCATTGCTTTAACTGGCTCATTCTAATCCATTTCATCATCTATACTACTATACTATTTTCATACCATTTTCATTCCATTTTCTATAAATATCTTCAAAATGTCTTATACAAATTCCAACTCTAAGCACTCGACTTTCGCCAACGACCATACTACGCTGAATACATCGGTTCTCGTCCGATCACCGAAATTAAGCAGCGTCGGGCGCGGTTAGTACTTAGATGGGGGACCGCTTGGGAACACCGCGTGTTGTTGGCATCGTCAACAATACTTTTTTTATACCAGCTAACTACATAAACATATTTTTGTCATTTAACTCCAGCCACATCATTGCTTTAACTGGCTCATTCTAATCCATTTCATCATCTATACTACTATACTATTTTCATACCATTTTCATTCCATTTTCTATAAATATCTTCAAAATGTCTTATACAAATTCCAACTCTAAGCACTCGACTTTCGCCAACGACCATACTACGCTGAATACATCGGTTCTCGTCCGATCACCGAAATTAAGCAGCGTCGGGCGCGGTTAGTACTTAGATGGGGGACCGCTTGGGAACACCGCGTGTTGTTGGCATCGTCAACAATACTTTTTTTATACCAGCTAACTACATAAACATATTTTTGTCATTTAACTCCAGCCACATCATTGCTTTAACTGGCTCATTCTAATCCATTTCATCATCTATACTACTATACTATTTTCATACCATTTTCATTCCATTTTCTATAAATATCTTCAAAATGTCTTATACAAATTCCAACTCTAAGCACTCGACTTTCGCCAACGACCATACTACGCTGAATACATCGGTTCTCGTCCGATCACCGAAATTAAGCAGCGTCGGGCGCGGTTAGTACTTAGATGGGGGACCGCTTGGGAACACCGCGTGTTGTTGGCATCGTCAACAATACTTTTTTTATACCAGCTAACTACATAAACATATTTTTGTCATTTAACTCCAGCCACATCATTGCTTTAACTGGCTCATTCTAATCCATTTCATCATCTATACTACTATACTATTTTCATACCATTTTCATTCCATTTTCTATAAATATCTTCATAATGTCTTATACAAATTCCAACTCTAAGCACTCGACTTTCGCCAACGACCATACTACGCTGAATACATCGGTTCTCGTCCGATCACCGAAATTAAGCAGCGTCGGGCGCGGTTAGTACTTAGATGGGGGACCGCTTGGGAACACCGCGTGTTGTTGGCATCGTCAACAATACTTTTTTTTATACCAGCTAACTACATAAACATATTTTTGTCATTTAACTCCAGCCACATCATTGCTTTAACTGGCTCATTCTAATCCATTTCATCATCTATACTACTATACTATTTTCATACCATTTTCATTCCATTTTCTATAAATATCTTCAAAATGTCTTATACAAATTCCAACTCTAAGCACTCGACTTTCGCCAACGACCATACTACGCTGAATACATCGGTTCTCGTCCGATCACCGAAATTAAGCAGCGTCGGGCGCGGTTAGTACTTAGATGGGGGACCGCTTGGGAACACCGCGTGTTGTTGGCATCGTCAACAATACTTTTTTTTATACCAGCTAACTACATAAACATATTTTTGTCATTTAACTCCAGCCACATCATTGCTTTAACTGGCTCATTCTAATCCATTTCATCATCTATACTACTATACTATTTTCATACCATTTTCATTCCATTTTCTATAAATATCTTCAAAATGTCTTATACAAATTCCAACTCTAAGCACTCGACTTTCGCCAACGACCATACTACGCTGAATACATCGGTTCTCGTCCGATCACCGAAATTAAGCAGCGTCGGGCGCGGTTAGTACTTAGATGGGGGACCGCTTGGGAACACCGCGTGTTGTTGGCATCGTCAACAATACTTTTTTTTATACCAGCTAACTACATAAACATATTTTTGTCATTTAACTCCAGCCACATCATTGCTTTAACTGGCTCATTCTAATCCATTTCATCATCTATACTACTATACTATTTTCATACCATTTTCATTCCATTTTCTATAAATATCTTCAAAATGTCTTATACAAATTCCAACTCTAAGCACTCGACTTTCGCCAACGACCATACTACGCTGAATACATCGGTTCTCGTCCGATCACCGAAATTAAGCAGCGTCGGGCGCGGTTAGTACTTAGATGGGGGACCGCTTGGGAACACCGCGTGTTGTTGGCATCGTCAACAATACTTTTTTTTATACCAGCTAACTACATAAACATATTTTTGTCATTTAACTCCAGCCACATCATTGCTTTAACTGGCTCATTCTAATCCATTTCATCATCTATACTACTATACTATTTTCATACCATTTTCATTCCATTTTCTATAAATATCTTCATAATGTCTTATACAAATTCCAACTCTAAGCACTCGACTTTCGCCAACGACCATACTACGCTGAATACATCGGTTCTCGTCCGATCACCGAAATTAAGCAGCGTCGGGCGCGGTTAGTACTTAGATGGGGGACCGCTTGGGAACACCGCGTGTTGTTGGCATCGTCAACAATACTTTTTTTTATACCAGCTAACTACATAAACATATTTTTGTCATTTAACTCCAGCCACATCATTGCTTTAACTGGCTCATTCTAATCCATTTCATCATCTATACTACTATACTATTTTCATACCATTTTCATTCCATTTTCTATAAATATCTTCAAAATGTCTTATACAAATTCCAACTCTAAGCACTCGACTTTCGCCAACGACCATACTACGCTGAATACATCGGTTCTCGTCCGATCACCGAAATTAAGCAGCGTCGGGCGCGGTTAGTACTTAGATGGGGGACCGCTTGGGAACACCGCGTGTTGTTGGCATCGTCAACAATACTTTTTTTATACCAGCTAACTACATAAACATATTTTTGTCATTTAACTCCAGCCACATCATTGCTTTAACTGGCTCATTCTAATCCATTTCATCATCTATACTACTATACTATTTTCATACCATTTTCATTCCATTTTCTATAAATATCTTCATAATGTCTTATACAAATTCCAACTCTAAGCACTCGACTTTCGCCAACGACCATACTACGCTGAATACATCGGTTCTCGTCCGATCACCGAAATTAAGCAGCGTCGGGCGCGGTTAGTACTTAGATGGGGGACCGCTTGGGAACACCGCGTGTTGTTGGCATCGTCAACAATACTTTTTTTATACCAGCTAACTACATAAACATATTTTTGTCATTTAACTCCAGCCACATCATTGCTTTAACTGGCTCATTCTAATCCATTTCATCATCTATACTACTATACTATTTTCATACCATTTTCATTCCATTTTCTATAAATATCTTCAAAATGTCTTATACAAATTCCAACTCTAAGCACTCGACTTTCGCCAACGACCATACTACGCTGAATACATCGGTTCTCGTCCGATCACCGAAATTAAGCAGCGTCGGGCGCGGTTAGTACTTAGATGGGGGACCGCTTGGGAACACCGCGTGTTGTTGGCATCGTCAACAATACTTTTTTTATACCAGCTAACTACATAAACATATTTTTGTCATTTAACTCCAGCCACATCATTGCTTTAACTGGCTCATTCTAATCCATTTCATCATCTATACTACTATACTATTTTCATACCATTTTCATTCCATTTTCTATAAATATCTTCAAAATGTCTTATACAAATTCCAACTCTAAGCACTCGACTTTCGCCAACGACCATACTACGCTGAATACATCGGTTCTCGTCCGATCACCGAAATTAAGCAGCGTCGGGCGCGGTTAGTACTTAGATGGGGGACCGCTTGGGAACACCGCGTGTTGTTGGCATCGTCAACAATACTTTTTTTATACCAGCTAACTACATAAACATATTTTTGTCATTTAACTCCAGCCACATCATTGCTTTAACTGGCTCATTCTAATCCATTTCATCATCTATACTACTATACTATTTTCATACCATTTTCATTCCATTTTCTATAAATATCTTCATAATGTCTTATACAAATTCCAACTCTAAGCACTCGACTTTCGCCAACGACCATACTACGCTGAATACATCGGTTCTCGTCCGATCACCGAAATTAAGCAGCGTCGGGCGCGGTTAGTACTTAGATGGGGGACCGCTTGGGAACACCGCGTGTTGTTGGCATCGTCAACAATACTTTTTTTATACCAGCTAACTACATAAACATATTTTTGTCATTTAACTCCAGCCACATCATTGCTTTAACTGGCTCATTCTAATCCATTTCATCATCTATACTACTATACTATTTTCATACCATTTTCATTCCATTTTCTATAAATATCTTCAAAATGTCTTATACAAATTCCAACTCTAAGCACTCGACTTTCGCCAACGACCATACTACGCTGAATACATCGGTTCTCGTCCGATCACCGAAATTAAGCAGCGTCGGGCGCGGTTAGTACTTAGATGGGGGACCGCTTGGGAACACCGCGTGTTGTTGGCATCGTCAACAATACTTTTTTTATACCAGCTAACTACATAAACATATTTTTGTCATTTAACTCCAGCCACATCATTGCTTTAACTGGCTCATTCTAATCCATTTCATCATCTATACTACTATACTATTTTCATACCATTTTCATTCCATTTTCTATAAATATCTTCAAAATGTCTTATACAAATTCCAACTCTAAGCACTCGACTTTCGCCAACGACCATACTACGCTGAATACATCGGTTCTCGTCCGATCACCGAAATTAAGCAGCGTCGGGCGCGGTTAGTACTTAGATGGGGGACCGCTTGGGAACACCGCGTGTTGTTGGCATCGTCAACAATACTTTTTTTTATACCAGCTAACTACATAAACATATTTTTGTCATTTAACTCCAGCCACATCATTGCTTTAACTGGCTCATTCTAATCCATTTCATCATCTATACTACTATACTATTTTCATACCATTTTCATTCCATTTTCTATAAATATCTTCAAAATGTCTTATACAAATTCCAACTCTAAGCACTCGACTTTCGCCAACGACCATACTACGCTGAATACATCGGTTCTCGTCCGATCACCGAAATTAAGCAGCGTCGGGCGCGGTTAGTACTTAGATGGGGGACCGCTTGGGAACACCGCGTGTTGTTGGCATCGTCAACAATACTTTTTTTATACCAGCTAACTACATAAACATATTTTTGTCATTTAACTCCAGCCACATCATTGCTTTAACTGGCTCATTCTAATCCATTTCATCATCTATACTACTATACTATTTTCATACCATTTTCATTCCATTTTCTATAAATATCTTCATAATGTCTTATACAAATTCCAACTCTAAGCACTCGACTTTCGCCAACGACCATACTACGCTGAATACATCGGTTCTCGTCCGATCACCGAAATTAAGCAGCGTCGGGCGCGGTTAGTACTTAGATGGGGGACCGCTTGGGAACACCGCGTGTTGTTGGCATCGTCAACAATACTTTTTTTATACCAGCTAACTACATAAACATATTTTTGTCATTTAACTCCAGCCACATCATTGCTTTAACTGGCTCATTCTAATCCATTTCATCATCTATACTACTATACTATTTTCATACCATTTTCATTCCATTTTCTATAAATATCTTCAAAATGTCTTATACAAATTCCAACTCTAAGCACTCGACTTTCGCCAACGACCATACTACGCTGAATACATCGGTTCTCGTCCGATCACCGAAATTAAGCAGCGTCGGGCGCGGTTAGTACTTAGATGGGGGACCGCTTGGGAACACCGCGTGTTGTTGGCATCGTCAACAATACTTTTTTTATACCAGCTAACTACATAAACATATTTTTGTCATTTAACTCCAGCCACATCATTGCTTTAACTGGCTCATTCTAATCCATTTCATCATCTATACTACTATACTATTTTCATACCATTTTCATTCCATTTTCTATAAATATCTTCAAAATGTCTTATACAAATTCCAACTCTAAGCACTCGACTTTCGCCAACGACCATACTACGCTGAATACATCGGTTCTCGTCCGATCACCGAAATTAAGCAGCGTCGGGCGCGGTTAGTACTTAGATGGGGGACCGCTTGGGAACACCGCGTGTTGTTGGCATCGTCAACAATACTTTTTTTATACCAGCTAACTACATAAACATATTTTTGTCATTTAACTCCAGCCACATCATTGCTTTAACTGGCTCATTCTAATCCATTTCATCATCTATACTACTATACTATTTTCATACCATTTTCATTCCATTTTCTATAAATATCTTCAAAATGTCTTATACAAATTCCAACTCTAAGCACTCGACTTTCGCCAACGACCATACTACGCTGAATACATCGGTTCTCGTCCGATCACCGAAATTAAGCAGCGTCGGGCGCGGTTAGTACTTAGATGGGGGACCGCTTGGGAACACCGCGTGTTGTTGGCATCGTCAACAATACTTTTTTTATACCAGCTAACTACATAAACATATTTTTGTCATTTAACTCCAGCCACATCATTGCTTTAACTGGCTCATTCTAATCCATTTCATCATCTATACTACTATACTATTTTCATACCATTTTCATTCCATTTTCTATAAATATCTTCATAATGTCTTATACAAATTCCAACTCTAAGCACTCGACTTTCGCCAACGACCATACTACGCTGAATACATCGGTTCTCGTCCGATCACCGAAATTAAGCAGCGTCGGGCGCGGTTAGTACTTAGATGGGGGACCGCTTGGGAACACCGCGTGTTGTTGGCATCGTCAACAATACTTTTTTTTATACCAGCTAACTACATAAACATATTTTTGTCATTTAACTCCAGCCACATCATTGCTTTAACTGGCTCATTCTAATCCATTTCATCATCTATACTACTATACTATTTTCATACCATTTTCATTCCATTTTCTATAAATATCTTCAAAATGTCTTATACAAATTCCAACTCTAAGCACTCGACTTTCGCCAACGACCATACTACGCTGAATACATCGGTTCTCGTCCGATCACCGAAATTAAGCAGCGTCGGGCGCGGTTAGTACTTAGATGGGGGACCGCTTGGGAACACCGCGTGTTGTTGGCATCGTCAACAATACTTTTTTTATACCAGCTAACTACATAAACATATTTTTGTCATTTAACTCCAGCCACATCATTGCTTTAACTGGCTCATTCTAATCCATTTCATCATCTATACTACTATACTATTTTCATACCATTTTCATTCCATTTTCTATAAATATCTTCAAAATGTCTTATACAAATTCCAACTCTAAGCACTCGACTTTCGCCAACGACCATACTACGCTGAATACATCGGTTCTCGTCCGATCACCGAAATTAAGCAGCGTCGGGCGCGGTTAGTACTTAGATGGGGGACCGCTTGGGAACACCGCGTGTTGTTGGCATCGTCAACAATACTTTTTTTATACCAGCTAACTACATAAACATATTTTTGTCATTTAACTCCAGCCACATCATTGCTTTAACTGGCTCATTCTAATCCATTTCATCATCTATACTACTATACTATTTTCATACCATTTTCATTCCATTTTCTATAAATATCTTCAAAATGTCTTATACAAATTCCAACTCTAAGCACTCGACTTTCGCCAACGACCATACTACGCTGAATACATCGGTTCTCGTCCGATCACCGAAATTAAGCAGCGTCGGGCGCGGTTAGTACTTAGATGGGGGACCGCTTGGGAACACCGCGTGTTGTTGGCATCGTCAACAATACTTTTTTTTATACCAGCTAACTACATAAACATATTTTTGTCATTTAACTCCAGCCACATCATTGCTTTAACTGGCTCATTCTAATCCATTTCATCATCTATACTACTATACTATTTTCATACCATTTTCATTCCATTTTCTATAAATATCTTCATAATGTCTTATACAAATTCCAACTCTAAGCACTCGACTTTCGCCAACGACCATACTACGCTGAATACATCGGTTCTCGTCCGATCACCGAAATTAAGCAGCGTCGGGCGCGGTTAGTACTTAGATGGGGGACCGCTTGGGAACACCGCGTGTTGTTGGCATCGTCAACAATACTTTTTTTTATACCAGCTAACTACATAAACATATTTTTGTCATTTAACTCCAGCCACATCATTGCTTTAACTGGCTCATTCTAATCCATTTCATCATCTATACTACTATACTATTTTCATACCATTTTCATTCCATTTTCTATAAATATCTTCAAAATGTCTTATACAAATTCCAACTCTAAGCACTCGACTTTCGCCAACGACCATACTACGCTGAATACATCGGTTCTCGTCCGATCACCGAAATTAAGCAGCGTCGGGCGCGGTTAGTACTTAGATGGGGGACCGCTTGGGAACACCGCGTGTTGTTGGCATCGTCAACAATACTTTTTTTATACCAGCTAACTACATAAACATATTTTTGTCATTTAACTCCAGCCACATCATTGCTTTAACTGGCTCATTCTAATCCATTTCATCATCTATACTACTATACTATTTTCATACCATTTTCATTCCATTTTCTATAAATATCTTCAAAATGTCTTATACAAATTCCAACTCTAAGCACTCGACTTTCGCCAACGACCATACTACGCTGAATACATCGGTTCTCGTCCGATCACCGAAATTAAGCAGCGTCGGGCGCGGTTAGTACTTAGATGGGGGACCGCTTGGGAACACCGCGTGTTGTTGGCATCGTCAACAATACTTTTTTTTATACCAGCTAACTACATAAACATATTTTTGTCATTTAACTCCAGCCACATCATTGCTTTAACTGGCTCATTCTAATCCATTTCATCATCTATACTACTATACTATTTTCATACCATTTTCATTCCATTTTCTATAAATATCTTCAAAATGTCTTATACAAATTCCAACTCTAAGCACTCGACTTTCGCCAACGACCATACTACGCTGAATACATCGGTTCTCGTCCGATCACCGAAATTAAGCAGCGTCGGGCGCGGTTAGTACTTAGATGGGGGCACAGCTTGGGAACACCGCGTGTTGTTGGCATCGTCAACAATACTTTTTTTTATACCAGCTAACTACATAAACATATTTTTGTCATTTAACTCCAGCCACATCATTGCTTTAACTGGCTCATTCTAATCCATTTCATCATCTATACTACTATACTATTTTCATACCATTTTCATTCCATTTTCTATAAATATCTTCATAATGTCTTATACAAATTCCAACTCTAAGCACTCGACTTTCGCCAACGACCATACTACGCTGAATACATCGGTTCTCGTCCGATCACCGAAATTAAGCAGCGTCGGGCGCGGTTAGTACTTAGATGGGGGACCGCTTGGGAACACCGCGTGTTGTTGGCATCGTCAACAATACTTTTTTTATACCAGCTAACTACATAAACATATTTTTGTCATTTAACTCCAGCCACATCATTGCTTTAACTGGCTCATTCTAATCCATTTCATCATCTATACTACTATACTATTTTCATACCATTTTCATTCCATTTTCTATAAATATCTTCAAAATGTCTTATACAAATTCCAACTCTAAGCACTCGACTTTCGCCAACGACCATACTACGCTGAATACATCGGTTCTCGTCCGATCACCGAAATTAAGCAGCGTCGGGCGCGGTTAGTACTTAGATGGGGGACCGCTTGGGAACACCGCGTGTTGTTGGCATCGTCAACAATACTTTTTTTTATACCAGCTAACTACATAAACATATTTTTGTCATTTAACTCCAGCCACATCATTGCTTTAACTGGCTCATTCTAATCCATTTCATCATCTATACTACTATACTATTTTCATACCATTTTCATTCCATTTTCTATAAATATCTTCAAAATGTCTTATACAAATTCCAACTCTAAGCACTCGACTTTCGCCAACGACCATACTACGCTGAATACATCGGTTCTCGTCCGATCACCGAAATTAAGCAGCGTCGGGCGCGGTTAGTACTTAGATGGGGGACCGCTTGGGAACACCGCGTGTTGTTGGCATCGTCAACAATACTTTTTTTTATACCAGCTAACTACATAAACATATTTTTGTCATTTAACTCCAGCCACATCATTGCTTTAACTGGCTCATTCTAATCCATTTCATCATCTATACTACTATACTATTTTCATACCATTTTCATTCCATTTTCTATAAATATCTTCAAAATGTCTTATACAAATTCCAACTCTAAGCACTCGACTTTCGCCAACGACCATACTACGCTGAATACATCGGTTCTCGTCCGATCACCGAAATTAAGCAGCGTCGGGCGCGGTTAGTACTTAGATGGGGGACCGCTTGGGAACACCGCGTGTTGTTGGCATCGTCAACAATACTTTTTTTTATACCAGCTAACTACATAAACATATTTTTGTCATTTAACTCCAGCCACATCATTGCTTTAACTGGCTCATTCTAATCCATTTCATCATCTATACTACTATACTATTTTCATACCATTTTCATTCCATTTTCTATAAATATCTTCAAAATGTCTTATACAAATTCCAACTCTAAGCACTCGACTTTCGCCAACGACCATACTACGCTGAATACATCGGTTCTCGTCCGATCACCGAAATTAAGCAGCGTCGGGCGCGGTTAGTACTTAGATGGGGGACCGCTTGGGAACACCGCGTGTTGTTGGCATCGTCAACAATACTTTTTTTTATACCAGCTAACTACATAAACATATTTTTGTCATTTAACTCCAGCCACATCATTGCTTTAACTGGCTCATTCTAATCCATTTCATCATCTATACTACTATACTATTTTCATACCATTTTCATTCCATTTTCTATAAATATCTTCAAAATGTCTTATACAAATTCCAACTCTAAGCACTCGACTTTCGCCAACGACCATACTACGCTGAATACATCGGTTCTCGTCCGATCACCGAAATTAAGCAGCGTCGGGCGCGGTTAGTACTTAGATGGGGGACCGCTTGGGAACACCGCGTGTTGTTGGCATCGTCAACAATACTTTTTTTATACCAGCTAACTACATAAACATATTTTTGTCATTTAACTCCAGCCACATCATTGCTTTAACTGGCTCATTCTAATCCATTTCATCATCTATACTACTATACTATTTTCATACCATTTTCATTCCATTTTCTATAAATATCTTCATAATGTCTTATACAAATTCCAACTCTAAGCACTCGACTTTCGCCAACGACCATACTACGCTGAATACATCGGTTCTCGTCCGATCACCGAAATTAAGCAGCGTCGGGCGCGGTTAGTACTTAGATGGGGGACCGCTTGGGAACACCGCGTGTTGTTGGCATCGTCAACAATACTTTTTTTATACCAGCTAACTACATAAACATATTTTTGTCATTTAACTCCAGCCACATCATTGCTTTAACTGGCTCATTCTAATCCATTTCATCATCTATACTACTATACTATTTTCATACCATTTTCATTCCATTTTCTATAAATATCTTCAAAATGTCTTATACAAATTCCAACTCTAAGCACTCGACTTTCGCCAACGACCATACTACGCTGAATACATCGGTTCTCGTCCGATCACCGAAATTAAGCAGCGTCGGGCGCGGTTAGTACTTAGATGGGGGACCGCTTGGGAACACCGCGTGTTGTTGGCATCGTCAACAATACTTTTTTTATACCAGCTAACTACATAAACATATTTTTGTCATTTAACTCCAGCCACATCATTGCTTTAACTGGCTCATTCTAATCCATTTCATCATCTATACTACTATACTATTTTCATACCATTTTCATTCCATTTTCTATAAATATCTTCAAAATGTCTTATACAAATTCCAACTCTAAGCACTCGACTTTCGCCAACGACCATACTACGCTGAATACATCGGTTCTCGTCCGATCACCGAAATTAAGCAGCGTCGGGCGCGGTTAGTACTTAGATGGGGGACCGCTTGGGAACACCGCGTGTTGTTGGCATCGTCAACAATACTTTTTTTATACCAGCTAACTACATAAACATATTTTTGTCATTTAACTCCAGCCACATCATTGCTTTAACTGGCTCATTCTAATCCATTTCATCATCTATACTACTATACTATTTTCATACCATTTTCATTCCATTTTCTATAAATATCTTCAAAATGTCTTATACAAATTCCAACTCTAAGCACTCGACTTTCGCCAACGACCATACTACGCTGAATACATCGGTTCTCGTCCGATCACCGAAATTAAGCAGCGTCGGGCGCGGTTAGTACTTAGATGGGGGACCGCTTGGGAACACCGCGTGTTGTTGGCATCGTCAACAATACTTTTTTTATACCAGCTAACTACATAAACATATTTTTGTCATTTAACTCCAGCCACATCATTGCTTTAACTGGCTCATTCTAATCCATTTCATCATCTATACTACTATACTATTTTCATACCATTTTCATTCCATTTTCTATAAATATCTTCATAATGTCTTATACAAATTCCAACTCTAAGCACTCGACTTTCGCCAACGACCATACTACGCTGAATACATCGGTTCTCGTCCGATCACCGAAATTAAGCAGCGTCGGGCGCGGTTAGTACTTAGATGGGGGACCGCTTGGGAACACCGCGTGTTGTTGGCATCGTCAACAATACTTTTTTTATACCAGCTAACTACATAAACATATTTTTGTCATTTAACTCCAGCCACATCATTGCTTTAACTGGCTCATTCTAATCCATTTCATCATCTATACTACTATACTATTTTCATACCATTTTCATTCCATTTTCTATAAATATCTTCAAAATGTCTTATACAAATTCCAACTCTAAGCACTCGACTTTCGCCAACGACCATACTACGCTGAATACATCGGTTCTCGTCCGATCACCGAAATTAAGCAGCGTCGGGCGCGGTTAGTACTTAGATGGGGGACCGCTTGGGAACACCGCGTGTTGTTGGCATCGTCAACAATACTTTTTTTATACCAGCTAACTACATAAACATATTTTTGTCATTTAACTCCAGCCACATCATTGCTTTAACTGGCTCATTCTAATCCATTTCATCATCTATACTACTATACTATTTTCATACCATTTTCATTCCATTTTCTATAAATATCTTCAAAATGTCTTATACAAATTCCAACTCTAAGCACTCGACTTTCGCCAACGACCATACTACGCTGAATACATCGGTTCTCGTCCGATCACCGAAATTAAGCAGCGTCGGGCGCGGTTAGTACTTAGATGGGGGACCGCTTGGGAACACCGCGTGTTGTTGGCATCGTCAACAATACTTTTTTTTATACCAGCTAACTACATAAACATATTTTTGTCATTTAACTCCAGCCACATCATTGCTTTAACTGGCTCATTCTAATCCATTTCATCATCTATACTACTATACTATTTTCATACCATTTTCATTCCATTTTCTATAAATATCTTCAAAATGTCTTATACAAATTCCAACTCTAAGCACTCGACTTTCGCCAACGACCATACTACGCTGAATACATCGGTTCTCGTCCGATCACCGAAATTAAGCAGCGTCGGGCGCGGTTAGTACTTAGATGGGGGACCGCTTGGGAACACCGCGTGTTGTTGGCATCGTCAACAATACTTTTTTTTATACCAGCTAACTACATAAACATATTTTTGTCATTTAACTCCAGCCACATCATTGCTTTAACTGGCTCATTCTAATCCATTTCATCATCTATACTACTATACTATTTTCATACCATTTTCATTCCATTTTCTATAAATATCTTCATAATGTCTTATACAAATTCCAACTCTAAGCACTCGACTTTCGCCAACGACCATACTACGCTGAATACATCGGTTCTCGTCCGATCACCGAAATTAAGCAGCGTCGGGCGCGGTTAGTACTTAGATGGGGGACCGCTTGGGAACACCGCGTGTTGTTGGCATCGTCAACAATACTTTTTTTATACCAGCTAACTACATAAACATATTTTTGTCATTTAACTCCAGCCACATCATTGCTTTAACTGGCTCATTCTAATCCATTTCATCATCTATACTACTATACTATTTTCATACCATTTTCATTCCATTTTCTATAAATATCTTCAAAATGTCTTATACAAATTCCAACTCTAAGCACTCGACTTTCGCCAACGACCATACTACGCTGAATACATCGGTTCTCGTCCGATCACCGAAATTAAGCAGCGTCGGGCGCGGTTAGTACTTAGATGGGGGACCGCTTGGGAACACCGCGTGTTGTTGGCATCGTCAACAATACTTTTTTTTATACCAGCTAACTACATAAACATATTTTTGTCATTTAACTCCAGCCACATCATTGCTTTAACTGGCTCATTCTAATCCATTTCATCATCTATACTACTATACTATTTTCATACCATTCTCATTCCATTTTCTATAAATATCTTCAAAATGTCTTATACAAATTCCAACTCTAAGCACTCGACTTTCGCCAACGACCATACTACGCTGAATACATCGGTTCTCGTCCGATCACCGAAATTAAGCAGCGTCGGGCGCGGTTAGTACTTAGATGGGGGACCGCTTGGGAACACCGCGTGTTGTTGGCATCGTCAACAATACTTTTTTTTAT
The DNA here is from genome assembly GCA_035041615.1 of Drosophila anomalipes. Taxonomy (NCBI): domain Eukaryota; kingdom Metazoa; phylum Arthropoda; class Insecta; order Diptera; family Drosophilidae; genus Drosophila; species Drosophila anomalipes. The sequence continues at coordinate 12,828,815 of JAWNKZ010000041.1, forward strand.
ACCAGCTAACTACATAAACATATTTTTGTCATTTAACTCCAGCCACATCATTGCTTTAACTGGCTCATTCTAATCCATTTCATCATCTATACTACTATACTATTTTCATACCATTCTCATTCCATTTTCTATAAATATCTTCAAAATGTCTTATACAAATTCCAACTCTAAGCACTCGACTTTCGCCAACGACCATACTACGCTGAATACATCGGTTCTCGTCCGATCACCGAAATTAAGCAGCGTCGGGCGCGGTTAGTACTTAGATGGGGGACCGCTTGGGAACACCGCGTGTTGTTGGCATCGTCAACAATACTTTTTTTATACCAGCTAACTACATAAACATATTTTTGTCATTTAACTCCAGCCACATCATTGCTTTAACTGGCTCATTCTAATCCATTTCATCATCTATACTACTATACTATTTTCATACCATTCTCATTCCATTTTCTATAAATATCTTCAAAATGTCTTATACAAATTCCAACTCTAAGCACTCGACTTTCGCCAACGACCATACTACGCTGAATACATCGGTTCTCGTCCGATCACCGAAATTAAGCAGCGTCGGGCGCGGTTAGTACTTAGATGGGGGACCGCTTGGGAACACCGCGTGTTGTTGGCATCGTCAACAATACTTTTTTTTATACCAGCTAACTACATAAACATATTTTTGTCATTTAACTCCAGCCACATCATTGCTTTAACTGGCTCATTCTAATCCATTTCATCATCTATACTACTATACTATTTTCATACCATTCTCATTCCATTTTCTATAAATATCTTCAAAATGTCTTATACAAATTCCAACTCTAAGCACTCGACTTTCGCCAACGACCATACTACGCTGAATACATCGGTTCTCGTCCGATCACCGAAATTAAGCAGCGTCGGGCGCGGTTAGTACTTAGATGGGGGACCGCTTGGGAACACCGCGTGTTGTTGGCATCGTCAACAATACTTTTTTTATACCAGCTAACTACATAAACATATTTTTGTCATTTAACTCCAGCCACATCATTGCTTTAACTGGCTCATTCTAATCCATTTCATCATCTATACTACTATACTATTTTCATACCATTTTCATTCCATTTTCTATAAATATCTTCAAAATGTCTTATACAAATTCCAACTCTAAGCACTCGACTTTCGCCAACGACCATACTACGCTGAATACATCGGTTCTCGTCCGATCACCGAAATTAAGCAGCGTCGGGCGCGGTTAGTACTTAGATGGGGGACCGCTTGGGAACACCGCGTGTTGTTGGCATCGTCAACAATACTTTTTTTTATACCAGCTAACTACATAAACATATTTTTGTCATTTAACTCCAGCCACATCATTGCTTTAACTGGCTCATTCTAATCCATTTCATCATCTATACTACTATACTATTTTCATACCATTCTCATTCCATTTTCTATAAATATCTTCAAAATGTCTTATACAAATTCCAACTCTAAGCACTCGACTTTCGCCAACGACCATACTACGCTGAATACATCGGTTCTCGTCCGATCACCGAAATTAAGCAGCGTCGGGCGCGGTTAGTACTTAGATGGGGGACCGCTTGGGAACACCGCGTGTTGTTGGCATCGTCAACAATACTTTTTTTTATACCAGCTAACTACATAAACATATTTTTGTCATTTAACTCCAGCCACATCATTGCTTTAACTGGCTCATTCTAATCCATTTCATCATCTATACTACTATACTATTTTCATACCATTCTCATTCCATTTTCTATAAATATCTTCAAAATGTCTTATACAAATTCCAACTCTAAGCACTCGACTTTCGCCAACGACCATACTACGCTGAATACATCGGTTCTCGTCCGATCACCGAAATTAAGCAGCGTCGGGCGCGGTTAGTACTTAGATGGGGGACCGCTTGGGAACACCGCGTGTTGTTGGCATCGTCAACAATACTTTTTTTTATACCAGCTAACTACATAAACATATTTTTGTCATTTAACTCCAGCCACATCATTGCTTTAACTGGCTCATTCTAATCCATTTCATCATCTATACTACTATACTATTTTCATACCATTCTCATTCCATTTTCTATAAATATCTTCAAAATGTCTTATACAAATTCCAACTCTAAGCACTCGACTTTCGCCAACGACCATACTACGCTGAATACATCGGTTCTCGTCCGATCACCGAAATTAAGCAGCGTCGGGCGCGGTTAGTACTTAGATGGGGGACCGCTTGGGAACACCGCGTGTTGTTGGCATCGTCAACAATACTTTTTTTTATACCAGCTAACTACATAAACATATTTTTGTCATTTAACTCCAGCCACATCATTGCTTTAACTGGCTCATTCTAATCCATTTCATCATCTATACTACTATACTATTTTCATACCATTTTCATTCCATTTTCTATAAATATCTTCAAAATGTCTTATACAAATTCCAACTCTAAGCACTCGACTTTCGCCAACGACCATACTACGCTGAATACATCGGTTCTCGTCCGATCACCGAAATTAAGCAGCGTCGGGCGCGGTTAGTACTTAGATGGGGGACCGCTTGGGAACACCGCGTGTTGTTGGCATCGTCAACAATACTTTTTTTTATACCAGCTAACTACATAAACATATTTTTGTCATTTAACTCCAGCCACATCATTGCTTTAACTGGCTCATTCTAATCCATTTCATCATCTATACTACTATACTATTTTCATACCATTCTCATTCCATTTTCTATAAATATCTTCAAAATGTCTTATACAAATTCCAACTCTAAGCACTCGACTTTCGCCAACGACCATACTACGCTGAATACATCGGTTCTCGTCCGATCACCGAAATTAAGCAGCGTCGGGCGCGGTTAGTACTTAGATGGGGGACCGCTTGGGAACACCGCGTGTTGTTGGCATCGTCAACAATACTTTTTTTTATACCAGCTAACTACATAAACATATTTTTGTCATTTAACTCCAGCCACATCATTGCTTTAACTGGCTCATTCTAATCCATTTCATCATCTATACTACTATACTATTTTCATACCATTCTCATTCCATTTTCTATAAATATCTTCAAAATGTCTTATACAAATTCCAACTCTAAGCACTCGACTTCCGCCAACGACCATACTACGCTGAATACATCGGTTCTCGTCCGATCACCGAAATTAAGCAGCGTCGGGCGCGGTTAGTACTTAGATGGGGGACCGCTTGGGAACACCGCGTGTTGTTGGCATCGTCAACAATACTTTTTTTTATACCAGCTAACTACATAAACATATTTTTGTCATTTAACTCCAGCCACATCATTGCTTTAACTGGCTCATTCTAATCCATTTCATCATCTATACTACTATACTATTTTCATACCATTTTCATTCCATTTTCTATAAATATCTTCAAAATGTCTTATACAAATTCCAACTCTAAGCACTCGACTTTCGCCAACGACCATACTACGCTGAATACATCGGTTCTCGTCCGATCACCGAAATTAAGCAGCGTCGGGCGCGGTTAGTACTTAGATGGGGGATCGCTTGGGAACACCGCGTGTTGTTGGCATCGTCAACAATACTTTTTTTTATACCAGCTAACTACATAAACATATTTTTGTCATTTAACTCCAGCCACATCATTGCTTTAACTGGCTCATTCTAATCCATTTCATCATCTATACTACTATACTATTTTCATACCATTCTCATTCCATTTTCTATAAATATCTTCAAAATGTCTTATACAAATTCCAACTCTAAGCACTCGACTTTCGCCAACGACCATACTACGCTGAATACATCGGTTCTCGTCCGATCACCGAAATTAAGCAGCGTCGGGCGCGGTTAGTACTTAGATGGGGGACCGCTTGGGAACACCGCGTGTTGTTGGCATCGTCAACAATACTTTTTTTTATACCAGCTAACTACATAAACATATTTTTGTCATTTAACTCCAGCCACATCATTGCTTTAACTGGCTCATTCTAATCCATTTCATCATCTATACTACTATACTATTTTCATACCATTCTCATTCCATTTTCTATAAATATCTTCAAAATGTCTTATACAAATTCCAACTCTAAGCACTCGACTTCCGCCAACGACCATACTACGCTGAATACATCGGTTCTCGTCCGATCACCGAAATTAAGCAGCGTCGGGCGCGGTTAGTACTTAGATGGGGGACCGCTTGGGAACACCGCGTGTTGTTGGCATCGTCAACAATACTTTTTTTTATACCAGCTAACTACATAAACATATTTTTGTCATTTAACTCCAGCCACATCATTGCTTTAACTGGCTCATTCTAATCCATTTCATCATCTATACTACTATACTATTTTCATACCATTCTCATTCCATTTTCTATAAATATCTTCAAAATGTCTTATACAAATTCCAACTCTAAGCACTCGACTTTCGCCAACGACCATACTACGCTGAATACATCGGTTCTCGTCCGATCACCGAAATTAAGCAGCGTCGGGCGCGGTTAGTACTTAGATGGGGGACCGCTTGGGAACACCGCGTGTTGTTGGCATCGTCAACAATACTTTTTTTTATACCAGCTAACTACATAAACATATTTTTGTCATTTAACTCCAGCCACATCATTGCTTTAACTGGCTCATTCTAATCCATTTCATCATCTATACTACTATACTATTTTCATACCATTCTCATTCCATTTTCTATAAATATCTTCAAAATGTCTTATACAAATTCCAACTCTAAGCACTCGACTTTCGCCAACGACCATACTACGCTGAATACATCGGTTCTCGTCCGATCACCGAAATTAAGCAGCGTCGGGCGCGGTTAGTACTTAGATGGGGGACCGCTTGGGAACACCGCGTGTTGTTGGCATCGTCAACAATACTTTTTTTTATACCAGCTAACTACATAAACATATTTTTGTCATTTAACTCCAGCCACATCATTGCTTTAACTGGCTCATTCTAATCCATTTCATCATCTATACTACTATACTATTTTCATACCATTCTCATTCCATTTTCTATAAATATCTTCAAAATGTCTTATACAAATTCCAACTCTAAGCACTCGACTTTCGCCAACGACCATACTACGCTGAATACATCGGTTCTCGTCCGATCACCGAAATTAAGCAGCGTCGGGCGCGGTTAGTACTTAGATGGGGGACCGCTTGGGAACACCGCGTGTTGTTGGCATCGTCAACAATACTTTTTTTTATACCAGCTAACTACATAAACATATTTTTGTCATTTAACTCCAGCCACATCATTGCTTTAACTGGCTCATTCTAATCCATTTCATCATCTATACTACTATACTATTTTCATACCATTCTCATTCCATTTTCTATAAATATCTTCAAAATGTCTTATACAAATTCCAACTCTAAGCACTCGACTTTCGCCAACGACCATACTACGCTGAATACATCGGTTCTCGTCCGATCACCGAAATTAAGCAGCGTCGGGCGCGGTTAGTACTTAGATGGGGGACCGCTTGGGAACACCGCGTGTTGTTGGCATCGTCAACAATACTTTTTTTTATACCAGCTAACTACATAAACATATTTTTGTCATTTAACTCCAGCCACATCATTGCTTTAACTGGCTCATTCTAATCCATTTCATCATCTATACTACTATACTATTTTCATACCATTTTCATACCATTTTCATTCCATTTTCTATAAATATCTTCAAAATGTCTTATACAAATTCCAACTCTAAGCACTCGACTTTCGCCAACGACCATACTACGCTGAATACATCGGTTCTCGTCCGATCACCGAAATTAAGCAGCGTCGGGCGCGGTTAGTACTTAGATGGGGGACCGCTTGGGAACACCGCGTGTTGTTGGCATCGTCAACAATACTTTTTTTTATACCAGCTAACTACATAAACATATTTTTGTCATTTAACTCCAGCCACATCATTGCTTTAACTGGCTCATTCTAATCCATTTCATCATCTATACTACTATACTATTTTCATACCATTTTCATACCATTTTCATTCCATTTTCTATAAATATCTTCAAAATGTCTTATACAAATTCCAACTCTAAGCACTCGACTTTCGCCAACGACCATACTACGCTGAATACATCGGTTCTCGTCCGATCACCGAAATTAAGCAGCGTCGGGCGCGGTTAGTACTTAGATGGGGGACCGCTTGGGAACACCGCGTGTTGTTGGCATCGTCAACAATCCTTTTTTTATAGCAGCTAACTTCATAAACATATTTTTATGTTAGTTAGTTATGGGATGCATTGGTGCGAGAGTTCTTATATTTTGTGCAGCAAAAAGAAATACTAAGTGCCTGACAAATAAGATGAAAAGTCTGCAATTGTTGTAAGATTTCATAATAATGGAATTCCAAGACATTCATTCTTGAGCATAGATATCATTTATTAGAACATCCACATGCATCACTGAGCTTTATTCACGCACAAACTGTATTCATATGAGTGCTAAGAGATGATGAAACAAAGCAAGTGTTAGACAGACAGACAGACAGACAGACAAACAGACAGTCAGTCTGGCTGACAGACAGGCAGACAGATGCGTCGAGACTGGCAGATATGTATGCAAGTACATACGTATGATTTAAAAAGAATTTTTGCGGGCAGACATTCAGTCAAATCAGTCTGTAGTAGAAATAGCAAACGCAGCGAGCATTCCGAGTTTCCTCATAAAAACAAAGCGTTCTTGTGAGCATACTTCCTGGCGCTCAACTGGAAGATACCTCTCACTTAAGTATACAAACTTTGAATACACAACTATTTACTTAGTTTTTTTGTAAATTAAGAAGACTAAAAGTGAAAGGTTACTGAACATTAAGGTCTAATTTTGTTCACAATAAACATTAACTTAATGTTTAGCAATGTTTCACAAGTGAAGTGCATTTCTATACACCTGATTAGCCGCTTTTTACCATATTATTTATCAAGGGTATATTTGAGCCGAAAATAGCTGACAAACTTTACAGAGCGGTGACTATTTGAAATTAGAAATAATTCGGAGCAGAAGCGGAAAGTGCTCAACATTTTTGAAGCGAAATTTTTGAAAATTAAAAGCCAAGTAGCTGTTACAGCAATGAAATGCCCAGACCTATTCCACATCCATGTGTGTGTGTGTGAGTGTGTGTGTGTGTGTGTGTGAGTGAGTGTGTGCTGACAGCGTTGAAGGCTTTATGAGCCATTGCTGGCGTCAAAATGTCATCATTGTGCGGTATGGCACTCGGAAAGGGAGATTCCTCGAGGATTTGTCGGCTTTTGTCAGACTTGTTATGGCTACTCTATCTCCCTCTCCATCCCCGCTCCACCCTCTCTCTCTCTCTATTGCTCTCTCGCTCTCTCTCTCTCTCTCTCTCTCTCTCTCTCTCTCTCTCTCTCTCTCTCTTTCTGTTTGGGTGCTCGCTGAAGCGTTGTCTTCGTCTATTTTGGCTGTCGTCGCACTTGCAGCAGCAAATAAAATAAAAATGGGGCGCCTCGCCCAAAAAGGGTTGCATGGCGATTGTCTGCCTCTTCTGCCGTTCATTGACTCTTCCTGCCAACTTGGCCATAATTCTTGTGTCGCGCATATTTCGCCTGATGCTTACAAAAATTTACACGCAATAGATTTTTATGTGCGTTGCCAGAATGTATACAAAAAAAAAAAACATACATATAGCATCATATATCATTTTCTGGATATATACATATATTTTTTTAGCATGCTTTGGTTTGCGTTTATCTGTGTGGCCCTGTTCAGCATCATCTCGCTGAGCCAACGCACTTGGCAACGGTTTCAGACCTCGCCCATGGTCATCTCAATGGATCGCAATAAGCTGGTGTGGAATACTAGTTTTCCATCGCTCACGGTGTGTCCCCATAAACGCATCGATGATATCAAACTGGAGGATTATATACTGTGAGTCTTCACTTTCCTACTGTTAAAGATATTTCAATTTTCATAAGAACCTGAACTTCCTCTCCGATTTGTTGAGTGGTTAACTATTACATAAAATAATTAAAGTTTTTACAAAAGTTCGATTTCTCCGAATTTATTAAGCCAAAGTGTTGGAAAACAATAAAAATAAGAATACAAACTACAATTTCATCTAAAGTTGTCTACACAAAACTTGGGCAAACAAAAGCTGTTTAAAACTAGTTACTTTATTCTGTAAGAAATCAAAATTGAATGCAGCAAAGTTTAGCATATCCAAATAAAATGTGCATATAAGCGATATCTATATCTAAACGAAATCTGTTCCCTTTGTTTGCCATGCCAGCAATCATAGCGAACAATTCGATGATGAGGAGGATAAGGAGTATTTCCGGGAATTTATTGTTAAACTTGCCAGTCTCACATATGACAACTTGGAAACTCTTCCGCTAAACAAATCCTATGGCATCGAAGGCAGTCAATATTTGGATATACTCTACGAATTGAAATGGCCATTCGAGCCAGACATCAGCAGCGGCGCCGCCGTCAAAATGTTCATCTATGAGACGCTAACCGAATTTGGAATTTGTCACTCAGTCAACTCGCTTATAGCTCGCTACAATGCCTTTAGGTAAAAGTATTCTATTATATTACTATTACTATTATTATTATTATATATTATATTTCATACTGATAGCTATTGGCGCAATGGCGATTGGAGCATCTTGGATCATGGGGATCGTGTTACAGTTCATCCACTCGATGGTGAGATCTATGCACAGATCATCAATCTGTCCACGGCCTATGATGTCTACTTTCACGGCGCTGGTGACGTACCGAATATATCCAAGCAGCGATATACATTTCCCGAAAGTGACTACACAACTGTCGAGCTAATCGCCCTGGAGATCTATACGAATGAGGATGCTAGAGCGTAAGCAAGATAAAACTCTATATTCATTTCTGTCCCTATCTGATTTTAAGCACAATTAGTTCTTCCATATTCTGCATAAGCTATAATTTCTTTCGACTCTGACTCCATAAAGTATATATATTCTTTATCAGCATCAAAAGCTGATAACTATAAGTTGAGTAGCAAATTGAACAGTTGGGTATCTCGTAGCGAGCTCACTCGAATAGAGTTTTGCTAATTGTTTTCATAGTCTATCAATTTATGTTTGTCTTATTTGAACTGTATTTAATATGTGGCAGATTCAACACGAAGCAGCGTCAGTGTCGCTTTCAGTACGAAGCGGAGGATATGCAAACGGTGCCCATTTATAGTTTTGGTCTGTGCCTCTCCGAATGCCGCATGTTCTTCGCCCTGCGCATCTGCGGCTGTGTTCCACACTTTTATCGCAATCTGTGTAAGTTGTCATAGTAATGCATTTTAAAGCTGAACATCATTCTGTTGCCATTGTAATCATATTTGGCGTGCCATCATCATACCCATCCGCATCCTTGCTTCACTTCACATTGTTGCACTTAATTGGTCTCATTAAATTTAACTTTTATGTGTCGACGTCGCAGATTCGCTCATAAAATGTTTAACTAGTTCCATTTCAAGTCTTCACAACTATCATCTCTCTCTCTCTCTCTCTCTCTCTCTCTCTCTCTCTCTCTCTCTATCTATGTCTCTCCTTGCCACACTTTCTGCCTCTTTCAGTGCGCAATGGTCGTCGCTTGCCCATTTGTGGCTTGCAGGGCATCGGTTGCCTGGTCAAAATTAAACGTGAGCATTTTTATATTTATTTTTTTGATAAGTCTGCATGCAAATATTTATTTGACTTTGGCTCGAATTTCGATTTGAAATTATGCAAGAAATATTTCATTACCAAATATTTTACCGTTGAACGCTGAACGTGACCATATTTCAATGGTTGCTGCTGGTCAGTAAACGTTCCCAGAATTCGATCAAATATTTAACTTATGCTTAAATGATTATGCACAATGATGGCCAAAAAGACCTTGCTCGAATTATTTTCAATTTTATCATTCTAGGCGAGATAATCTCTTTGAAGTCGGATAAATATAAAATCCATTGCAATTGTCTGGCCAACTGTGATGATTCCAACTTTTTTGTGCAATCCTATGTAAGTCGAGCAATCATTGCGATAACACTAAAAGTACAAGCAACAAAAGTTACCCCACATTAATTATAGGCGATGCAAATGAATTTGCTAACAAGAAGAGAACATCTATATTATACTCGTTTTAAACAATTTAAGCGGACAGGGTAATTTTAGCTTTTTTAAATGTGCTTTCAAAATGTTTGCACAACACAAGCGCCATCTAGCGCTCGTTAAAACGCTGCTGGACATCGCATTGGCCCCCGTGAGTGCGAGTGAGACAAGGAGTTTTTTTTTGTTGACGTTGAACAAACATCGAAATTGTTGACCGGGGCCGTAAAAAATAATAAGCACAAAAGTTGGTCGGCAAAAGCGGGTGCCTTGAAATATGCAATTATTACTGTTCGGGCCGCTTCGGCCGTAGCTGTAGTCAACGCACAGGCGAGCACAAAAGTTGCTCTTTAACGTGACTTTTTTCGCGCAGTGTGCGTCGAAAGTTTTTACATTTAATAATAATTTTAGTTTAGTTTGAGTTGTTGTACTGTTGGTGTTGCTGCTGTTTATTCTCTTGTTGCTATTTCAATCCCTATTTCTCCTTCTCTCTCTCTCTCTCTCTCTCTCTCTCTCTCTCTATCTCTATCTCTCTCTTTGACAGAGGTCTCGCGTCTGGTTTTTGGGCGCTAATCTTCAATGGGGCATTATTGATTATCCCAAAATGCAGCTGCGTCGCGATGTGCTTTTCTCCTTTGCTGATGTTTTGGGTAAGTTTTTTCTTTTCTTTTTTATATATATATTCCTTTTATCTGTATATTAACGTACTTAACGTATTTTTTACAGTTTATATTGGCGGCCTTGTGGGTTTCTTTTTGGGCTGCAGTGCCTTAAGCTTTACGGAAATTGTTTACTATTTTACGGCACGCTTTGTTCGTCGCATGTTTTGCAATTGAAATCGCGAAAGCCTGTCAATTTATCTTAACTCTTAAATTACAAATAAAACTAATAATCGAATATGCTCCGTAAATAAAATCGTCTAAAGTTAACTTTAAACTTTAAGTTTAGTTGGGAGGTCATTTTCGAAATTGTCATATTTCAAAACCAGGAGACAAGTTTAATCAAGGTTTCGAATCTAGGGAAGCATTGTGAGAAACACTTTGTATTTATACAATAATGAGTTAAGAAAAGTGTCTGGTAATCCTTAATCAAGTCTCAAGTTAAAATTATCCTATTTACCAATTCATTTTACTTACAAGTAGACAATAAATAGTTTTGCGCCAAGGTTGCAAAAATCATCGAAATCAAAGTAGATACATGCGTACAAATATGTATATATGGCTCAAATATTTCCATCCCCTTCCCCTTCCCACCCCCCTATGACCAAACAATTGATTGTCGATGCTCAGACGCTCGTCGCCCCGCATTTCAATGAACAACTGTCGGCGTCTGGAACCCGGTTCTGAAGGTCTGACGTCTGATGTCGGATGTCTGATTTCAGATGCCTTCGACTGTCCGTCCATTCATGCAGTGAGATTCATCGACAAATTAGTTGACTCTTGTGTTTTTCTTTCTTTTTTTGCAAACCTTGCCGATTTTTATGAGGCACAACAACATCGTATATCGTATTTAATATTTGTTATCCGTTTTCGGAGCCAAATAATTTGTAGTGCCAACTTATTTTGCCCATTCAATTGTTTATTTCGCATTCGGGTCATCTAGGGTCGTTCCAACTATTCGCGAAGTTAACCAGCTGTGCGCGGTTAAACTATACAAGCCGCCCTCGAGCACATTCTGTACACTTGTCATGATTTTGTTTGTTACATATTTTCGCAGATATGAGTGAACCCGAACTGTAATTGTCAACAAAAGGCGAATGCTAGTTAAGTTTTCCGTATACATTTTCTGTCATGTCATCAATAATGGATTTCAGATGAGCAAGAAACTCCAGTGAAGATTTAGGTCAACAAAGGGGCAGCAGTGGCAGGAGAAGTGAGAGCAAAGACAAACACTACTCAACGCATTTCAAATCCCTTCACACACAAAATCCGACTTTAACAACCCTTGTTTGAAGGGCGCACAATAGAAAATCTACATTTGAATGCGCCAACAAATACAACAGATTTTTAATATTTTTATGCAAAAAAAAAAAAAACGGAGATCAAAAACCATACTTTGCCCCTCTGCCAAACTGGAAAACTCCACCCCTTGCCACAATCAAAGCTCAAAGGAATTGTCAGCGTGTAAAGCTCTTTTGCACCTTGGCAGAACTCCGACTTTGCTTTGCCAGCATCAATGGCAACCGCAATCCACGTCACGTGGGGATTGTCGCCACCGACGCATGCATTGTACACATATATGTACGGCGTATATTTATGATTAGGGGATGCATTGGATAAATTGGGGGTGGAGTTCGGGCTGTGAATATACAATGCTTACCTAATTCCGGACACTGTAGACTTTGAAGCTAGTCCGTTTGCAGGAAACGCCAAAGGGTAGTGGCATCATCATCCTTCTTTTCCGCATAAATTTTGGAATTATTGAAATTTATTGTTGAATTGCGTGTCAGAGGAATGGGGGAAGGATGGGGATTCTGTGCCCATTTGAAAGGAAGCAATTCATCACTCCACTAACTAATGACCTTGATTGTTCCATAATCGCATATTAAGTCTGCATTTTGTGTATTGTTATAAGCACTATTCACAAAAAAAAAAAAAACAAAATATATGTGGCAAAATCTTTCTGTTTATATTTGCATAAGCCAAGACGTTAGATTTTAAAATTGTATTTCAAATCAGTTTTTTCACCACACACAAAACGCCCTCTATCGTGTTGCGTGCTCTGCTCGTTAACATTTCTAAATAACGTTACTAAACAGCTGTTAAATTGCGCTTATAAAGTCCAGAGCTTTTTTACAACTCATGTGCTATTTAGAAATACTTTCTTATAAAAGCGTTGTCTTCAAATGCATTTATTAAGCAATTACATATTTAGACTTTCTTAGAAAAACCGATAACAATGTTTACTGGTCACTTGTCAGGGAGCAGATTTCTGCGCGTTGTTTAATAACTTAACAGCAAATGTTAAACTCTTAGGGTGACCACAGCTCGCATGGAAAACAACTCAGCGAGAAGAAGAAGAAGCAGAAGCAGAGCAAAAAGTGAGCGGAAGGTGGAAATTTCCACAAAACAAATTCGCACAGAATGCACAAAAGTGCGCCACCTTGGCATTGTAATGCAACTTTAGCTGCCACGCAAGCAGCAGCTGCAGCAACAACCTTGCACGGCAGCTGTAATGCTGCCAACCGAATAGCGACAACAACAACAGAAGCAAATCTGGTGATAAGATCTGAAAAGTGCGCAGCATCTTTATCATCAACTGCTACAGCAGCAGCCGCCCCCGCCTCCCACACCTCGCCCCGCACGCAATGGCTACTGCTAATCGTAGTGTTGACACTGCAACTGCAGCTGCAAGTGCCGCATGCAACGGCAACGCACATCAGCGGCGAATTTCACACGGCGGACTTCTTTCAGTTCCTCGCCAAGTTCGGTTTCCAGAAGGCTGATCCGCCCGCGCCGCGCAGCCTCCCATCCTATGGCTATATCTATGGCAATGTGACGTCACGGGACGTATACAGTGCACCCGTCACGCTCGTCGTTCTCGACAAGTCGACGTTCGTCGACTTCTACAGCAATCGCAGCTATCGCGACCGGGAGATTGCCTGTTCCCGCATGTTCTCGCGCCTTCAGTACATCGTCTACGATCCCGACTGTAATCCCCAAGGCAAACGGGATTTTCTGCGGCGTGTACCCTGCCCAGCGGGCCAGCTGTGCGTCGACGAGGATGCGCCCTCGAATGTCATCGGAGAACATCAGTTCACCTATGTCATTGACCTGGAGGCGGAGCCACGGTAAGTGGCACACACAGTTATCAGCTGCTTATCACTTAACTGATAAGCCATAAAACAATACATTTACTGATGAGTTAATAAACAATAAGCGGAAACGCAGACTTCAGTCTGATATTTCGCTACTTGATATTTTGATTTGTTTGCACTGCATAATCTCTTAAGCACAATTGAAAAATCGAATTATGAATAACTTTTTCGCTTTTGTTGTTTTAGCTTCTGGTATGTGGCGCTGGTGGCCTGTTATCGCAATCGAAGCACCTGCGTCTGGCACGCCCACGAGCAGCTGGCGCGGCTGAGCAACCGGAGCAGCAGTCTGCTGGCCACGCTGCAGTATGACATCAATTTGGTGAATGTGCATCCAAACAATTCGGTGGCACATCCGCTAACCTTTCAGTATCCTTACGATCAGCAAAATCTGCTCGAAATGTATTTGATTTTCATGCTGGTCTACATTGTGCTGCTGCCCATGCAGATCTATGCGGTGCGTCACCAGAAGCATCCGGTGACCAAACTATTCACGCTCAGTCTGCTCAGTGAGTTTGTGAGTCTGGCTCTGATCACAGCCCATCTCATCCGCTATGCAGCGAATGGTGAGGGTGAGCCGAATATGCAAGCAGCCGGTGATGTGCTGGACATACTCAGTCGCACCACATTTATGCTGATCCTACTGCTGCTGGCCAAGGGTTGGGCGGTAACCCGGCAGCAAATCAGTCGCACCGGCTGGATCATATTGATGTCAATTTGGGTGCCCTACTGTGCGTTCCATGTGTTTCTCTACATTTGGGATCGGGTAAGTTGAAGTGCCAGCCAAGAGAATATTTATATGATTTATAAATGTTTTGCATTTTGCAGACGGAGGTGGATATTATATCAGATAGTGATGAATACCAATCCTGGCCCGGCTGGATTGTTTTAATTTTGCGGTAGATATATTAATTTAATCCTTATATCTGACTAATTTAATCAATTTCTGAGCAGCACCTCGTTTATGATGTGGTTTTTGTACGAGCTGCGCAATACAATGAAGTATGAGCATTCGAGCAAGAAGCTGGACTTTTTATTGCACTTGGGTGCGTCCAGTTTGGTGTGGTTCATCTACTTGCCGATTGTGGCAATTGTGGCGCTGCAAGTGAGTCCCATGTGGCGCTACAAACTGCTGCAGGGCATCACCAATTCCGCTGATTGCATGGCCTACTGTGTCATGACCGGACTGCTGTGGCCCAATCGTGCCGGCCAATATCTTCTGCTAGCGGGCACCAAATATGCAGGTGAGTTCAACTAACAGTCGAGTCGAGTGTTTGCCCTTCAGTTGACTATATTTTTAATTCCTACTCTCTCAGGCATGGACGAGCTGGACGAGTTCAATGAGGCGCCACATATAGTGAGGGAGCGAGAGCGTCGTCTCAATTCGCCACCGGATGATGTATCGATTGGTACAAACAGCGGTGGACGCGGCATGGTTCTCTCCACAAGCATACCGCATTCGCTCAATGGCGATTTGCTGGAGGCAGAAGATTTGGATGCCGAATTACTAACGGATCTGAACAAGAATAGTCATATTGTGGCATAGTCGGTTGTGGCGAGTCAGAGATTACAATTATACATAAATATATAATCAACGGCAACAACGGGTTAATTACTAAGCTTAGTAGTCAAAATGTGCTAAAATGAAGAAACGGCAAGAATGTTAATCATACTACAACACACCCAAATACCACACATACATCCACATATATATATATATATATATATATATATATATATATATTATATTTACTTACATATATAAAATAGATATAATCCATATAGTTTTTAGCCGCCTACAACGAAGTTAGTGAGAGTGCAAAGTGCAGCAAAGATAAAGATTGTTGTGTGATTTATCTAATATATGCTTATATTTACAATTAGATTTTGTTCGACGAGATAAGTTAACTTAGAAAACTACGCATAGATTGGCAAACAAAACGCTTGAGAATTATTTCATTGTGGTACCCAATAAGCTCACAATTTTTAGACGATTTAAGCTCCCACACACACACACACAGACACATATTATCATTCAAAGCAAAAACAAACAAAACAAAAAAGATTTTTTGATAAGAATTAAACATGAAGCAGCAGTAGTGAAGTTTAATATTAAGTACAAGAAAAGAAAATTGCATACAAAACCAAATTCGAAGTGAATGCGAAATAAATCAAATCAATCATTTTTAACCCATGTGTATATATTTATATACTGCTCATAATTCATATTGAAATGATGAAGAATTATTTAATTTATTTAATCATAATATGTGTGCTATTTGCACAGATTATCCTTAATACAGCTGTTTCTATATACTTCACAAATATTGCCTCGTGCCTTGATGCTACCGGCCAAGCTATCCGATCTCTGTTGTGCGTCCCCTAAGAGCCTACAAGGATTTTTCATTGGAGTTACTACCTGCTGCAGCTGCTCGGAGCATTCCTCGTCAGATTCTTCGCTTACCTCGTCACCGGGCAACCAAGGATAATCTGTTGCATCCACTGCCTGCTCGCATTCCCCAGCATAGTCGACAAACGAGCAAGGAAAATCGGTTGAAGACACTTCCTGCTGATGCTGATGGTGCTGGTGCTGGTGCTGCTGCTGCTGCTGTTCAGAGCATTCCTCTCTAGCCTCGTTGTTAGCAATGACCAGTTGCGGCGTAGTCGTTGAATAACCCACTTGTGTGGTTTCAACGCGCACTGCATCATCTATGGCCTTCCTTATGAGGCGCACCGTTTCCGGTTTAAAAAACAAAATATTGAATTTTTGGTCGCTATTACTCGGAAAACGTATATCAGACTGCTCAATCATGTGGATAATCGCAATCTTCGACTCCGCAGATAGCAGATAGTAGCGTTGCTGAATGGCCAGACGTTCCTCTTCGCTGGCGAAATGCTGCTGCGAATCTTCTACATCTTCATCGGAGTCACTCAGATTCGTCTGGGAGCAGAGCTCTTCACTGATCACTTCAACATTGACTAACATCGGCAACAGTATCTTACTGTATGTCGGCTTATCCGTTCTGTAATGCAGGCGTGCTCGGACCATGTCCTTTTTGAGGCAAATACTCGTATTGTCGAGAGCATCGATCAGACTATCCTCCCAATTGAACTCTGGCTTCGAGCAGTGCACCTCTGGTTCCTCAGTTTTGTATCCATTAGCCGGAGTGTCCATATCGTCCTCCACATTGCGCTGAACGAATGTTTTCTGGATGCAATTTGCCTGATCCTGACACTGCTTAAGCAAGCTTGCAAGTTTTGTATCAAAGTTGTCCAGCGAATCGATGTTATTCTCGCTCAAATCCTCACCCAAAGCTAACCACTTTTTGTGAAAGAAATGCTGAGCATCCGGTTCGAGCTGCACCGTGTCGTCCTCCAGATTCTGTAACCGTTGATTGCACTGACGCTTGCATACGGACTTTTCGCTCTTACCCTTGGTACAGAGTACCTCCTCACCACCTGGGAGTTTGGCGAGCACATTCTGCAAAAATGTTTCCAGCATCTGACAGTTCCGATAGACGTGTGCATCTGGTCGATTGAAGGTGTAACAATTGTGGATGACCAATTTGACATCGTCAATTAGTTCATCCACCATTTGATAGTATCTATTGTCCAGCCTCTGTATAATGGTGCCCAAATCCATTGGCCTCTTTATTACGTTATAGTAGGTGGGCACATTCAGCAGCTCCGTGTCCACAGGTTCCATGAAGTGAACGGCGAACTGTTGTCGCTGCAATTCCCTCAGGAAATACTTTTTGATGTAATGCATCTTGTTAGTGTAGCGACCAACCTTGCCACATAATGGCATCACATCCGGTTGCACTCGCCTTAGAATCGAATGCGGGAATCCTCTCGAATAGGCCTGTAAAAAAAAAGGAAATATAATTTCGGAAACCCAAAAAAAAAAAAAAAAATAATAATTATCTATAAAGCAATTGTCAATAAAATACAAAATACACAGAATCGTGCGATTTATCGGCACTAACTCACCATCGCGATTGGTGTCCAACAAGTTCTCAAAAGATGCAATTCGATGCTTCATTGAGTGACAGCAAAATAAAGGTTTCACATACGAGTATTTTATGGAATACGTGTACTTTTATTTTTGATATTTTTAAAAACGTATACACAAATACTCAAATATTTATCGTGATCTGATATTTTTTTCATTTTTTGGTTTTTTTTGTTTTGTTTTGTATATTTATATAAAGTATGCTGTTTATTTGTATTCATATTTGGGCTAAAATCGACGAATAAACTCGTAAAATATTTCATTTTTATGTTGGATATTGCACACTTTTCTAATTTGCGGCTGCAGTTGCACAGTGCTGCTCAAACTGCATCGGCGGCAACTCTAAATACATGCCGATAAACATATTATATTTATATATATATATATATATATATATAAGTATTTCTAAACACATTGACGGCTTTTGCATTGCATAAATTGGCACTATGCGCTAAACGAACTGTAAATAAGTCCATACAGTAAATATCGTTCGCACTGAGAATTATTTTGAAATTATTTCAAAGTTAATTTCTAATCCAAATTTAACAAATAGTTTTTACTATCCCAGTGCAAATGGTCCAAATTCTTTTGGCATACAATCAAAAATGTTATGGAACTAAAATTAAACAACAGTGGAGGGCATACACATATAGATATATATAGTAAAATTTAAAACAATTATTTAAAGAATTTGTACTTAACACGAATGGAGCAAAACAAATGTAAATAATATACATAATATTTGGCTAAAAGCTGCGCATTTAGCTTATGTTTAAAATATGCTGTGCTCAAACGAGCTGCAATTTACCAATTTATGAATTCATTGCGTTAATTGCAGCTGGTGTCAGCACAGACTGAGATGGCAAAGTAAGTTACAGTTAGAACGGATGGCATAAAACTGGCATTGGGGTTGCTTCCCCCATATACATATACATATACATATATAACATCTGGACACTATACGTGTATTTTATCTTATTTTTCATTTTTGGCTAAGCATGCGAGTATTCTTGTATGTAATTGATTATTCTGTGACGTCTACAATAGCATGTAGGAATGATCGCGTTCCAGGCGCGACTTGGCCCGCATTTGTATATTGCCAATGGGATCTGAGGGCGGTGGTATGCCATTAATCTGATGTGTGGGCTCCTTGTAGAAGAACTCGGTGCGTCCGCACTTGTACCCATAAAACACCGAGTCATGCGAACTATAAAAATCATCGAGTTCATTTCACATATCATAATTGGCAGCTATTTCGAAGACTTACCGCAGTATTAAGTCGGTGAGTTGGCCGCTTGGCTGCTGCATATCGCAGTGCATGCTCTCGAGTGTGCTCAGCTCGAGAGGATTCCATGGCCCGTTGCGCTGCAGTGCATCCCACTTGGCATCTATGCACATGAAGCTATAGTTGCTGCAATCGCGCTTGTCGCCCTCCACATTCACATTCAGTGTTTGATTCAACTGCGATTCCATGTGCGGAAATTTCGCCACGCAAATGTCGAACTGCCGAAGGGAAGCAAAAGATTAAAGAGACTTTCTAGAGGATTCAAATTGCTCACAATAGCTTACCATCTTTTGCACAATGGGCTGCTGAAAACAGGCACCCTCCTCCATGAGCAGCAGCAACGTCATATTCTGCTGTCCGCACACATAGAGCTCTGTGCGCTGCAGTCCATCCACCGGAGCAGAGGCAATGGGTGGTGGCGGAGCATTGAATGCAGCCAGTGCATCGACAGCATCCTCGCAATTAAGAGATCTGCGACGTGGAAACACCTTGCTGCTGGTCAACGGCGTCTGGATCTCAATGGGCGTCGTCTCGTTCAGCGCCAGCACTGAAAGCTTGGCCATCAGTGGTGTTAGGGGAACTCCACTTCCACCATTACGACTACGCTGACCAATAGTGGTGTCCACATTGTCACCGGCTGACTTTAATGGCAGACACATGGAGCGTTTGTCCAGCGGGGTCTTGACTGTTGCTATATTCAGATTGCGATCTGCAGCTTCTGCTGAGGTTGCTGCCTGCTGTCGCATGTGTTCGTCCAGCTTCTGGATCTCCATGTTGAACTCCTGGAATTCGGCAACTAGCGCCGCCAGTTCAGCATCCTGTGCGGCCTGCTCGCTGGCAGCGCCCCACAGCTTACGGTACTGTTCGAGGAACTGCTGGAACAGGCTGCGCGAGATCTGCTGACCGTTGGCATTGAAAACCGGATAGGTGGGATCGCTAATAGTGCGCGAACTGATCCGCTCCTCGCTCTCTATATAGTCCGGCGAGGATTCGCTGCTGGCGCCAACGATGCCGTTACCGGTGCCGGTGCCATTGCGATTCACATCCGTCTTGAAGCCGTCTGTGATGTGGCCCAACTTTTTGGATATGGCACGCAGTGCATCCTGTAAATCCGCTGACGATTTGCGACGCGTCAGCTGCTTATGCGGATTACTGATAAAGTTCTGAAAGAACTTCTCCACATCCAGCTTGAGCGAGTTGCGACGAGACGACGCCGGCTTGCCATTGGAGTTGTGTGCATCGGCTTCCTGATCTTCGGGATTGGCGCATATGGACATGACACTTGCTACCGGCAGCACCTTATTCTCTGTCATGGGAGTGTTACAGACACTCGTACGTCCAATGAACTCCGGATACGAGTCGGTCTCATCGAAGTTAATCGAAGCAATGCCCGATTCCGGCAGATCCTTGCTATGCAGACTCTTCAAGCGGAGCGGCAGATGAGTTGGCCGCATCGACTTTGGCCGTGCCGTCGGCAGCTCCACCTTGCCCGGCGTATCCGTCGTCATCGCATGCTCTTCCTCGGGTATATGGGTAAAGATCAGCGACTTGTCACGCTTTAGCTTCCGCTTGGCATATTGAAATGGCAGCGAACTTTGTCCCAGCTGCGTTGTTGTCGTCTGGAGATTCTGTGCCCGCTGCGCCTCGGCGGCCAATTTGCGATACTGCTGGTGATCCACATAAACCACCAGCATCTGCACGCCATTGGGAATGTGAAACTGTTGCATGTTCAGCTGCTCGGCGGTGGTGCGCACATGTCGTGGATCTGTCAGCACCAATTGCTTGGTCACCACATCGCCCAGCTGGGAGGCAACCACTCTGAAATAAAGTGGACAAAGATCAGCTTGATTTAAACTGATTTGTTTACTCTGGTAACTTACTTATTGTGGTAGAGTATGGCGCCGCCAAGTATGCCCTTTGTTTGCTGGCAGCTTTGCAGCGTTTGTATGGCCTCCAGATAGATGTGACTGGCGGTCTGTGGTTCAAAACGGTAGTTAACATTTAATACTTTCATTGCGATCGCATTCAATGCACTCTCACCTTGGGCATGCGCAGCTTGGGCACATTCTGGAATGTGTTGCCGTTGCGCTGCAGCATCGGCAGATATGTCTCGAATATGTGATATAATTTCTCGCTGAGATTACGACTGTGCTGCTGGGCGGGCTGTGCGTACTGATCGTGCAGCGACTGCAAATCGCGATGGAAGAACTTAAGGAGCGAGCTCAAGAGATTCGCACGATGTTCCAGCAGCTGATCAGCAATATTTCGATCTGTGCCCACAGCCTAGAGGAAAACAGAATCAATCATAACTGTATAAAGATGCTAAGTCAGCTTAGCCAACTTACCAAAACGAAACGTCCAAATTCCTTGAGCACAAATTTGCCATTCTGCAGAGCCAGAATACGAGGCTTGAAGAAGCAGTCCTTGAGGAAATACGATGTGCCCATCAGCTGGCCACAGAGTGCCACCTTTTGGGTGTCCGACACCCAGCTGGGATGAAAGTACAGCACAGCGGCAATCGGATCATCAGCCTCGTCCTGCAGACACTCTGTGTCATACACAAACACAATCATCGTCTCTCTGCCAAATAAAAACAATTTGAGAACGCATTAATTATAACATCGCTTACAGTTTTAGAGGAATTGCAAGAGAGAGCCACCTGTCGAGCATTTGACGTCGCAGCTGTTGCAGCTTCTGTTGTCGTTGCTGCTGCTGCGGCTGCCAGCGTTTATGGTTCGGCTTGCGCCACTCTTTGAACATTTCGGAAGAGGGTAAACTGATTCCAGTCTAGCAATTATTGGCTATAGTTCAAGTGAAAAGAAGCATCGTGGCGGCTTATCGCCACCCTCAATTTGCCGCGTTGATAACTCAGTCAACAGTCAACTGAACTGAAATGCCAGCTGTCTGGCTGATAAATAAATACACACCTATGATATGAGGTGTCAAACAGCAGCGCAGCATTGTTTCAAAATTTGCTCACGCTTCGAGCGGTGCATGGTCGACGGGGGTGAGGCGAAGGTGACGCGAGGTGAAATCGCCACTTATTACGACGTTTATTTAGCATGGCAGCGCAACGCAGCGTAACGCTTCAGCATATATCACTTTACGCAGTCAAATCAAGCGTTAACAGTTTGAAAGTCATCTGAACAGCGCCAATTGCTATCGATAACAGAGAAATTAAGTGAAGTGCTCACAGATCGCAGCAATATCGATTATCGGCAGAGTAAGAGTAAGAGCGAGGAAGAGGCTTAATCAAATAACCTTCAATTCGCAAACTAAAATGTAGTGTGTGTGTGTGTGTAAGTGTGCGTGAAATTCGGCTTCAAAATGCATCAATGGAATTTTTATTAGAATGCTCATATAAAAATGTACACATACCGCAATGGTTATATTAGTAGCACAACTTTGGAGTTTATTCGATTAAACACTGTTTTTATATAAATTTAACCGACACTTGACTTTAAAGATACAGAACTTAATTCAACTTCAAAAATCGGCCCTCCTTTTTCGCTATTAGTATCGGCATATATATACTTGGCCACATATCCATTGGGCCCCGCCTCGTAGATGACCACAAGCTTCCCCTTCTCGAACTCCTGATTGAGTGTACCCCTCACCTCCAGGATGCCGGGTGTAATCTCCTTGACCGTCTCTTCTCGCGAACTATTCCCATCTGGATGCCGAATGCTGTGCGAGCAAGAGAGTTACTTAAATTAAACCTGGATCTAAGAGTTGAACTGAGGATTACCTTAATGTATACTGATCATTTCCCGGCTTCAGTTGGAAGCCATTTGCGTTGCTGATGCGCGGCACAAGCGTTGCTGGAGTCACAAGCACAAAGTTGGCAAAAAGCACAAGAATCCACTAAAGAGTTGCATATAGTATTTAATTGGAATCATTCAACATATTTCTCCAACTCACCGGTTTCAACATTATTTTCGCATTGATTTTTAGTAGGTTCGCAACTAGAAATGCCTCATTGGCAACTGACTTTGGGAGTCTACCATCTATGCATATTTAAAAGACGGTGATCGGAAACAAGTTTTGAATCGACTGATAATTGGTGACATAATAACAAAAAAAACTAGAATTCTTATTGGAAAGTAATGACGTATAGGATTCTCCCAGCGAACCGTTATTAAGATCAATAACCGACTTATTTCAATTTAAATTTATTCACACCAAAAAAGAAACCATTAATTGCTTACAAGCATTATTTGTAAAACACATTGACACGTGATGACTAACCGTGGGAATTCTGCCGGCTTTATTTAAAAATGTCAAGTACGTAATTATCTCTAAAGGTAATTACTGCCAATGACAAGTTTGCTACCGATAACAGACAAATGAAATGAAATGTTCACAGAGCGCAGTATTATCGACGTTCATAAAGAAGTTTAGTATAATAAGATTTAATTTGTAAAGCACAATGTAGTTTCAATTTTAGAATCAATTTGAAATTCGACATCGACACACAGCATCTTTGCTAGTTTAATTAGCATGGCATACTTTTAGGAGTAAAGATGGGCAGTGTAAATATCAATAATTATTAATTTATTTAATTGAACACTATTTACATATAAATTTAACCAGCTGTTGACTTTAGAACTGTTGTACTAAGTGCAAATTGAAATATGGGCTCTTCTTTTTTGCCTGCACCCTTATAGATATACTTGGCCACATATCCATTGGGCCCCGCCTCGTAGATGACCACAAGCACCCCCTTCTCGAACTCCTGATTGAGTGTACCCCTCACCTCCAGGATGCCGGGTGCAATCTCCTTGACAGTCTCCTCTCGCGAACTCTTCCCATCTGGATGCCGAATGCTGTGCGAGCAAGAGAGTTACTTAAATTAAACCTGGATCTAAGAGTTGAACTGAGGATTACCTTAATGTATACTGATCATTTCCCGGCTTCAGTTGGAAGCCATTTGCGTTGCTGATGCGCGGCACAAGTGTTGCTGGAGTCACAAGCACAAAGTTGGCAAAAAGCACAAGAAACCACTAAAGATTTGCATATAGTATTTAATTGGAATCATTCAACATATTTCTCCAACTCACCGCACTCAACATTAGTTCCCTTTTGATTTTTAGAAGATTTGTACCTAGAGAAGCCTCATTGGCAACTGAGTTTGTCAGAGTGCTAGCTTCGTATTTTTAAAAGCCCAAAAAGTGGTGCTTAAAACCCGTTTTGAATCGATCGATGACTGGTGTGATTTAACAAAGAAAATACTAGCATTCATGGGAAACCATTGACAGCAATACATCCTCCCAGCGAATCGTTAGTAAAAGCAATAACTGAATTAGTCGTCTTGGCAAATTCACACAAAAAGAGATAATTAATTGCTTACTAGCATGGTTTGTTAAACATTGACACGTGATGACTAACCTTGGGATTTATTTATATTTACCAACGTCAAGTACATAATTATATCTGAATGTAATTACTACCGATGACATGATTGCGTATGATTTTCAGGTGTATGCAGCTATACAGCATTTACAATTTTCAATGGAACTTCAGAGATTAGAATCGCCATTCGGTTTTAATTTTAGATCATTATTTATTTTAGCAACTTTTTTTTTATTATCTTCTTTAGCAAAACAAACAAACAAAAAAAGAAACCTCGAACATCTTTAAGCTGGTATTCGTTTTCTCATTTTCGCGGGAACACTGTACTCAGCCAGCTGCTGCCTTAAGAACTGATGCGGGCAGACTCTGTACGAAAATCCCGGGGTCGGTTGCTCCGTACTGATACTTGGCAACATAACCATTGCGATCTGCTTTGTAGGTGACATCCAGTCGCCCATTATTATCAGGGTAAAATTGATAGAGTTGCCCATTCACCTGGAGCTCGTCGAGTGAAATCTCCTGCACGGTCTCCACACGCGTGGCTTCATTCAGCTGCACGCTATGCGATCAGACGAAATTATCGAGATCAGGAGGATTTTTAAGGCAAACCTCCTTTATTAAGGGAAACCTACTTTAGTTCATAACGGTCATCGTGGGGTTCCAGCTTCCAGCCAATTTGATTTTCATCCTCTGCATTGATACGCGGCACAAAAATGGCAGGCGCCGCCAATGTCAAGTTGACACACAGAAGGACTAGCAACTGTTCACAAATTAGGAGATAATCACTCGTATTGTTAGCCGGAAAAAAAAAACTTACCGCTTTAAACATTGTCAGGCAAGCCACAAAAGCAACTAAGTTACTTATACAAACTAAGGTTATTTTTATTAACGCCAAAATTGTATCACGACAAACTAGTTTTAGGTTCCACAAATTATTACATCAAAAGAGATATGCTATTTATAAGCATGTGGAACCTGTTCGGTAAAAGTATTTCCTAACCATTTACTTAAGTTAAGTACTGTGGGTGCGCACTAAATGGAATTTCCAACTATTCGGAATGATTACAAATAAAAACCATAATTATTTTTTACATATTTTTTATCACTTTTTACTAAGTTTTATATACGAAGAGCATTTATCAGCAGTTCAAATTCATCACTATAAATCGAAGATGCAGTTTTTAGTTTCAGTTTTTATCTCCTTTTACTAAAAGTTTACACAAGAACACAACTCTTATACCACTGTGTCATATGCTCTTACAAAGGAGGAGCGTTTATACTGATATACATATTGCATATGCTTATCAGCAGTTTATTGTTAGGCTTCACTTTGATAGCGAATCGTTTGTTTGTGTATGTTTGTTTGTGTATGTGTGTGTGTGCGCATGTGTGTAAGGGCTGCAACTCAAAACAAACACAATAAAATACCCTCACATACACCCACGACACATGCACATACAAACACACACGTACACCCACGCACACACAGACAAAATACCTGCATACAGGGATCCAACCAGGAAAAAATAACCGCAGTTGTTGTACATAGTTTTTTATTTTTGTTAAATAATTGTATGCACTTACTTTGTTGCCATTTTGGGTACGATGTTTTTGTATTTGTTGTCACTTTTATTGCACTTTATTGATTAGAATTCTTCATTTTAATGTAAATAACTTTACACCTCCCATTTTCGGTGTAATTCTGCGGGGGTGACTGAGCCGCTAATATCGATACATCGCATTATATACAATGTGACCATATATTCTGCAGTTAGTTGAAGGCATGCCAACTTTGTAGAATTTCGATAACGATGTCCAATGGTATCGGTGCCAGGGCCATCGCTAGACGTATACCAAACAAGCCAAAGCAAAATGGCCGCCGAAGTGTAAAGAGTATACTTTTTTAGAAGTTCGTGTTTTTCGCTTAATTTGATCATTATTTGAACATTTTTTATGAATTTTGGTGAGTCCAGTGGCTGCACAAAGATGATCTGCACAAATGTGCCCAAAATGCATACCTAAATTGTGAGTTTGAAGTGCGAAACATTGTGTTTTAAATCAAAGCTAAATTGTGGTTGCTGTTGCACTTACTACACACAAAAAAAAAAACTACGGCCAGAAGCCAACAACTCAAGCGTACCCAACTGCAACCCCCGCGCCGCATTTTATTTACCCACAACTAGCTACGAAGTAACAAACAGGTTTTTATTGTGTACAGACGTGTGTTTTTCTCTCTTTTAATTTATGCACACACATATATACAAACGTGTACACCTATACACACACGCACACACACACACATGTAAACATACAAACCAAACATGAAGCATAAGCTTAAAAACGAGTAAGACAAGAAAATACATAAATTTTACGCGTGCGCGAGTGTATGTGAGTGAGTGTGTGTGTATGTGTGTAATGCTGTAAACAGCAGCAGCAAGCAGCAGTCGAGTGCTGAAGTGGCTCGCGATCAGCACTAAGAGAGAACGAGAAAGAGATAACATAAAAAGGAAAAAAAAATACAAAATAAATGACTCGCTATACAACAGCTACAGGTGAATTTGTGGACTTGTTTCTACAGACTCCCCGTCCCCCCACCCGACCCCTCGACTAGTTCTCTAAACAGTGGTCGAGGCGGTGGCCAAAGTGTTAGTGTCTTGTCTGGCCAAGAACTGTAAAAGGCAGCAGCACAAAAACGAGTTAGCTTCTAGCTGAGCTGAGCCGAGCTGTGCTGTGCTGTGCGAGTAGAAAATTTAATAAATTAGTGGCATAATCAATTCGTGTCGTTCTACAAAGTGTTTTTTGTTTAGTTTTTAGTTTGTAGCTGCAAACGCATATCGACAACTAACGGTAAAGTGACTCCAATTTCAAATGCAACAGCGACAGCAGGAACAACGCCCCAAAAAATGAGAAACAACAATATGAAAGTTCGATGCAAAGCTTAAGAGTCAAAGTGACAAAGGCGACAGCAGCCCAAAAGTGGAACGCGACACTTAACCTCAAAAGCACACACGCACCACTCCCCGCACCCCGCCCCTTTTTTTAATGGGTTTTGAATGCAACTGCGTATATATATATACTATATATATATACTATATATATGTATATATATATATATATATATACAACGTACTTGTTGATTGTTGTTTGTTGATTTAAGCGCGCATGTTTTAACTTCAAATTAGAAACTCCCACGCTCATTTTACGCGCTTTAATAATAATGCTTTTTAGTTTTGTGAATGAATGAAAAACTTGTCGCGCCTTACTTGTTACTGTGGCTATTAAAGAAAGAAAAAACGATATTTATTGATTCACAAATTATGTAGAACTCATTTGTTTGTTACACTTGTGAATCATCTGCGCTTCCGCTGAAGCCAAACTGAGCATTGCCTGTTGATTAAACTGGTTTTAACTACGCATGTATATGTGTGTGTGTGTGTGATTGTATCTAAGTGAATCATGTAGGAGGAGTTGGAATACAAATCGGAAGTAAAGCGATAGTTGGCAGCAGCAGTTGCCAGTTGGAGTCAGTTGCACGCGATTACTCTGTGGATAAGAAGTGAAGTGAAAAGCAAAGTGGAAGACTTCAAAGTGCATTGAACTGAACACTAATGATAAGAAGCCCAATGAAAAGAGCAACACACAAAACATAGTATAATAAACAACAAGGCAATAACAACAACAGCAACAAAATCAACGAGCGGTATTTTAATTAAACCATATGATTATATAGTCATTATATACAATATACACATACATATATGTAGAATATAGAATAGCTAGAGAAGAAATAATGATTCTGGCTTGGAGCTCAGTCCTTAAGTCGATTATGAAGCTAATAGAAGTATTTAATAATAGTGGTGTTAAAACTAAACGATATATGTCTGAAAAAATATGAAAATGGTGTTCTGCAAGAGTAGCGCCTTAATTTGACAGACTTTTTATTCAGCAGCGGGTAATATTCGGTTTTGCACGCGCCTAATGATGTTTCTTCTGGTCGAGAATATGACAGTGTGTTCTGTAGACATTTAAAGTCAATGATAAACTAATGATATTCATCAATTTTTCGTCGTATAAACTAAGTCGATCAGCTTAACTAAAATCAGCTAATATGAATTACTAAATACTACACAAATATGCATAAAGATTGCAAAAGCAACAGCTACCAGAAATACAGATATAGACGTCGAACCAGCCAGCCAGAGTCACTTTGTCTACGGTTAACGAATCACTTTATAAGGCAAATCCGCACTCTGCGCACAGGTGCCAACTGCCAACAGGTGTTGTTGTTGTCACAACGTATCTGGGCTTGTTGTCTGCGAGTATTATTGACTAACTGAACGCCCACTGGCCAAACTGGTTGCATGCAGAAATAATGCGAACATCAGGTTTCCAGCCAATAATCTCTACACATAATATACATTAATATAATATGTATAGTATGAGTATGAGAGTATAGTGTATCTAATGACACAAGGGTCCCCCCTTGTGTAAATTCATAAAACGAGGATTTTCTGATTTCGACTGATTTCCCTTCGACCTGTGATCAAATTTTTACAAGATGACACCATGGTCCTGGAATGGGTTTCAGGATTTGAAAAAACAAACGCAGACATCAATTTCTTCTGGGGCACGTACAAACTTCCACACTTATCTATTGACACGCTCACACTACCCACAGCAAATAGGGCTGGGAGACGACAAACGACAAACGTGACATACATTTCCCGTTATCTTGATCAACTTCGCTTATCTGTGCAACACATACAGATAGGCAGGCAGACAGCCAGTCAGCCAGTCTCGCGGTCTGCTGCTTATCAGTTAGGGAAACCTGTGGAAAGTGTAAAAAGCAGCATCTGCGAAGGCATCTGTACCCCATCCATAAATAGATAGACAGCTAGAAAGATAGATGATGCTAAAAGGTAACTCAAACTGGAAGTTGAGCTCATCAATTAATTGCCACACACACACATATACACGCACACACACACACACAGAGCCAGCATTTGTTGTTGGTCAACTGGTCGTCTGGCAAAAGCAGAACGCACTTCCTGGCATTGAACCAAATGCGACTTGTGAAACTTGAGACCGAGCCAAACATAAATATAAAATTGATAATGTGTATTCATAATACGTACAACACATGCATCACAACGAGGGCAGCTCAACAACAAAGCCCTTCACAATAGACATCAATTTATGTTAAAATCGGAGCCAGCAATAAGACATATTTAAATTTCTATACAACTTAAAACCAAAAAGTTAAAACCATCAATTACAAATCGTACCACGGCGATCGTTATAAAGATGCCTTTGCGTTGGCTAAGAATTTAAAATTACCTTTCTATCTTTAAGCACGTAGTTTTCTCTTAGCTGTAGTTGGGAACTGACCTATCCGTTGGAGTCGACTCGGCTCGTTGACCGGCGGAACACGAAAAGCGTCGAAAATGAAAAGTTATCGTCTGTTGTAGATCTGAAACCACCCTCTCTCTTGCGTCTGACACACAGAAATTCTTAAGGCCAATTGTAGACCCCCATAATTTCGACACTTGCACACACATTACATTACAAAACCGACATCAAATGGAATGGAATGGGCCAAGAGTCAGACGGCGGATCACTTGACCCCTGCCACCAACCACTGCTGTTGAAAACCTTCAAGCTGGAAAAACGATACCAGACACCAAATTCATTGACCAAACCAACAACATAAACAACAACAACAGCAGCAGCAGCCGCAGCAAGTGTGACCTTCAATTGGCCAATAAAGCAATTTATTGAAGATCATCCGCCAGCAGCGTGTAGGTAAAAGTTGTCCAACTGTGACAAGAGGCGACGCACGATGAACGGTGCACGGTGCAGGGGCGTGAGAAACTGTAGCACAAATTTCCGGCGATCGTCATTAAAAAGAAAAAAAAACCGAGAAGACCCACACATGGAAATTACGTGTGCGTGTGTGAGTGTGTGCGTGTGTGTGAAATAAACGTGTGATAAACATATTTTGCAGGACAGCACGTCCTGAAATGCTCTAACTTGTGTATCTATAGCTGATTAGATACCGAAAGCCACGGAGAAATCGACGGAAAATACCGCACGTGATTTCCAACAAAACAATTTAAAAAAGTGGGAAAAACTCAAAACAGAATGAATCACACAAATTACCACAGGACACGATGTGAAACAGTGCGTGACATGTCAAGAAGGGTGCTGCACTGCACATAGACAGAGAGAGAGAAAGCAGCAGAGTGGAAAAGAGAGAGAGAATCGTAAGAGAGGGCAGTGGTGGTAAAACTGTACGCGAAACTAAGCAGCTCTCAAAACTATTTCTCTCTAGTGTGGGCGTATAAGCTGCTGTATATTGTTGCCTTTATTGCTGTTGTTGTTTTGCGTTTTATGTTTGCCGTTCGCCGTTCGCCGCTCTGTTTGGCAATTTTGTTGTGTTCACCAGTTCTCTCTGCGTCAGTGTTCGACGAGTTCGCCCAACGTACGGTTCAGCTTGGTCTTTAGTCGATTTTAGAGCGATTTTCATAGAAAGTGTGAAAAAGTTGTGTGTGCGTGTGAAGAATTCGCAAACACAATCATCACATTAACAAATGCGATCAAACAAGTTTTGATCATTGTTACACAAGAGAAATTTGGTAACAATAATAGGCAACAAATGAGTGAAAACTATTTTATGTTACACAATAATGATGATAAAATACTGTTGTAATTTACAAATAAGAACTATTAACTTGTGAAAGTATGACAACATAATTTACTGATTTAACGAAAGATATTCAAATGTTACTTAAATTATTACTCAAGTATTATATAACTAAATATCGTTTAATATCGTATAAGAATGTTTTTTATAAACGAACTCTTTGTGCCTACGTATATGGCTCGTAAGACTCGCCTGGCTAGAAGGAACAAAAACAAAAGATGAAAGTTAACACGAAAAAAGCGTAACCCATTAGCCCATTTTCCGCCATGGAAAACTCCTTGGGGAAACTCAAACACTTGACCAAAACCAGATCTACTAAAATTCCTTACATACAAGAAAACTAATCGTAACATTTTTTCATCTCATTGCAGGTTTTGCGTTTTCTTTTGAGTACATCAGCTAATAGCATTGAGAAAGAAACAGAAGAAGAAGCAAAAGAAATCATCAAGCAAACGCAGTGAAAATTATAATCTACAACAGCAATGCAATGTTAGTGAATGCAGCAGAAGCAGTAAACAACTGGCACGAAAATGACAGCAAACAAAATGACAAACTGCAGTGATTAAAACCAGTCGGAGAGTCAGGCAAGAGCCAAAGCCAGAGACAGCCCCATTGGCACCAGTAGACAGCCACAGCTACAGCCAGCCAGCCAGCTAGCCAGCCACTCAGTCTGTGAGTGTGCCAGTGGCAGCTGCACGACCAGCACAACCACCACCACTAGCAATAGCATTATCAGCCGAACTGCTGAATCATCAGAATTGCAAAAAAGCCTGGCTCAACAGTTTTCAAGTGCGCTACGTCAATTGAAAATACTTAATTCTAGTTGTGCTGCAACAACTAAAGAACACGTCAAGAGACCTTCAGCGTTCATCGCCAACAGCAAAGGCAAAAGCAAAAGCAGCAGCAGCAACAATGCTAATTACTGACCGTAGCAGATATCAACACAACAAAAGCAGCCGCAGCAGCAGCAGCAGCCACTGCACGGCGAGGGCAACAACAACCAGAACAACAGTTGTCGCGCAGCATATGTTGCTGCTCTTCCTCTACCTCAGTATCTGCCTTGTCAGTGCTTGGATGCCCGATGTGCGGCCCGATTTGCAAACGAGTAAGTCGCCCACAAGCCACAGTCGCTCTTCTTGTTGTTATTATTATTATCATTATTGTAGTTGTAGTTGTAGTTGTTTAGCTGTGCCACTTGTTGTTTGTTTTGCTGTTGTTTCTTTTGTTTGCCGTTTGCTGTTTTTATCACCAATCCACAATAACAATAACAACAACAGCAGCAGCAGCAACAACAACAACAATAACAAGCGGCTGCTTATCGCGCCCAATTTTTCGCAATGCTTGCAACAAATTAGCGTTTCCTCTGAAGCAAACCTAGTAAATGGGCCAACTAATTGCAGACATACATGTTTGCTATAAAATCCAATTGCTGCATGTTTTCAAGCACAGCTGCCAACGATTATATAAATCGTTTTTTAAATGTATTTCACATTTAACAAGTACAATTCAATGTCAAGAGAGCGTTTTTTACAGCAACGCAGCACAATTAACAGAAGAACGAACAGCGCACGAGTTCTGCTTAAAAACTCATATTTACAGTTAAAATTCGCTTAAGAGCTGTTTTCAATATTGTTTTAATGTAATTTACTTCACTTAATATATATATATATATATATATATATATATATATAATAGTTTTTTTAATCTCAGTTTTCAAACGTTGGTTGCGATAACATTAACAAAATTCGATTCAATAACTTGAATTTATTATTAGAATAGAGGAAGATGGTAATCTCAAACTAATGATGATCTTGAGAGAATATACCAATATATTTTCCTCTCTTAAATAACAACAAATATTTTCCATTGAAGTATCGCAAATGAATCTTGATAAACTCGGTGCATTTCCCATTTTAAAACAATGGGAATTTGAAACAATTGAAATCGAAATTAAACGACTTTTATTTGTATTCGCAGAGGCAGACAAAGTGACGGCGAGTTTCTTTGGCAACACCACGGACTATTATAAGATTTTGGGCTACGATGATGAGAATATTCTCGTGGGTGCCAAGTAAGTATACGATTCCTTATTCGATTGTAAGTCTGTGTGCACATATGGACCTTGAATGCCTTAAGGTTTTCACTCGATTGCCATTTGCGAATGAGCAAACTAATCAATTGTTTTCCACCTGAGCTGAATGCATAAACACTGTTGTTTTTATTGGCACGAGCTAACTTAAATATTTATATAAAAAAGACGTGTTCGATTCGCGGAATAATTAACGCGCCATTGATATTACGAGGGTTTTATTTGTTCTCCTAGCAACTGTTTTTCTTGTTGTTGTTGTTGAGTTTGTGTTAATTTTGTTCAGTTTAGATATACAAACAACCGAGTGCAAATCTCGCATTTCTCATTCGATTTCCTGGAATCAAGCAACAGGCCAACAACTTGTTTACTTTACGTATAATTCTGTTCAAGCATTCGCCTGAATTGAAGCATGCAAAAGTGCAATTTTCCATGTACCCCGAATCATTGATGTAAATATAATAATTATGGATCACTTATAATCTCAAGTTTAGTTGCACTTTTTTTTAAACATTATTAATCATCAAATAATTCAAGCTATACATATATAATATTACAAACATAATTAGAGTAGTAAAGATTTATAAAAGCTGTGTTTAAATTTAGATAACCACTCACAACTCAAACAGAGCGTTAAGGCCAAGAGCAATGTGCTTTATTTTTTTATGGAATGAAAACTAGGAAATAATAATTTGTAGATGTGTTTTCTAGTTTCTGTTCGGGTTATAAACTGGGAATATGGCATGAACGTAAACGATGGCAATTAAAAGCGCAATTGCATATTTTGAGTGCTCAATTTATACAATGTATGAGCTCAAATTATTTTTGCGCGAAGAACCTTGACAAACAGTTTGGCATGTTTAACGTGTGCTTCTCTCTACAAGTCTCTTCTCCTCTCCCTGCCCCTCATTTATTTTTTGTTTGGCTGGGCAATTTGATTCATTAGCAGGCCACTGTGGCAATTAACTTGACAACTAACTAAATTATCTCTCTCTCTCTCTCTCTCTCTCTCTCTTTCTGTTTGTCTCTCTCTCTCTCTCGATATGCAGGGACGTCTTTTACAACATCAGCTTGCGCGGACTGAAGGAGAACAATCGCCTGGTGTGGCACAGTTCGGGTGCGGATCGGGAGCTGTGCATGCTGAAGGGCAAACACGAATGGGATTGCCACAACTATTTGCGTGTCTTCTCGCGACTCAGTGATGGACAATTTCTGCTGTGCGGCACCAATTCGTACAAGCCACGTTGTCGCCACTATGCGAACGTCGAGCAGGCAGCAGCGGACGGAGCAGATGCGACGGTCACCAACTCTAGCTCCAGCGTCAACAGCATGCGTTATGAGATAACACGAGATGTGGAGGCGCAGGGCCTGTGCCCATATAGTCCTGCCCACAACAGCACCTATGCCTTTGCCGATGGACAGTTGTATAGCGCCACTGTTGCCGATTTCTCTGGCGGTGATCCCTTGATTTATCGCGAGAATCTGCGCACCGAGCAATACGATCTCAAGCAGCTCAATCAGCCGGACTTTGTGGGCGCTATTCAGCGCAATGGCTACGTGTTCTTCTTTTTCCGCGAACTGTCCATGGAGTACATGAACTTTGGCAAGGCGGTCTATTCGCGTGTGGGTCGCGTCTGCAAGAATGATCGTGGCGGTCCCTACAATCACGGCAAGAGCTGGACATCGTTCCTCAAGGCGCGGCTCAACTGCTCGATGCCCGGCGAATTTCCATTCTACTTTGATGAAATACGTAAGTGATGACTAACAGATTCATTCCCTTGACTCACCCAAGTGAGCATGTATACTAAATTTAGTCATAAGGACTTCCAGTTTTAGTATTTAATTAACATGGCATGCATCTCTCTCACTCCGTTTATAGAGGCCATAAGTCCGATTGTGGAGAGCGGAACCAATGCAATGGTTTATGCCGTGTTTACCACCTCGGTGAATGCCATACCCGGGTCGGCGGTGTGTGCCTATCGTGTGGATGATATACTGGCCGCCTTCAATGGAGACTTCAAGTCGCAAAAGGACTCACAATCACACTGGCTGCCCGTTGAGCAAACACAGGTGCCCAAGCCGCGTCCCGGCCAGTGTGTGGACGATTCGCGCACGCTGACCAGCATTGCGGTGAACTTTATTAAGAATCATCCACTAATGGAGACAGCTGTGCCTGCTGTGCACGGCCGTCCGCTGCTGACCAAGGTGAATCTACATCATCGACTGACAGCGATTTCGGTGGATCCGCAAGTGCGCGCCTTGAATGGCAAACACTACGATGTCGTCTACAGCGGCACCGATGACGGCAAATTGACCAAGTTCATCAATACGGTGACAACGCATCAGAATGGCAGCACCGAACGCCTGCGCACAGTGGTCATCTCCGAGATGCAGGTCCTGCCGCTGGGCACTCCAGTGCGCGAACTGGTCATCTCCTCCAAGAAGAACACACTCGTCGTGGTGAGCGATGGGCGACTGGTGACGGTGCCACTGCATCACTGCTCGCTGATTGTCGACTGCCTGGGCTGTTTGAGTTTGCAGGATCCGAATTGTGCCTGGGATCTGCAGACGCACGAGTGCAAGAATTTGGCTGCCAGCCAACATAAGTTCGGCACCAAAAGCTATCTGCAGAGCCTGAACACGACCAAAAAGGCAGCAGCATCACTGTGCCCGAAAACTGCCGCGGATCCAGTAATTGTTACCATGGCACCGTCACAAATGGAGGAAGTGCAAAAACTCCACTATGCCAGTGTGGGTGGTGCGCCAGCGGAGGTGCAGCCCAGCCAGGAACAGCAGCCAACAGGCAGCGGTGCTGACTTTGCCCTAAATGACTATATTGATGAGAATAAAATACCGCAGGCATCTGTGGATCCCGAGCAGGTTATGACCAATCTGCATGGTGAGTGGCGCTCAACTCAATCCAAATACAACTGCAACATTATATATCTCAATTTCTCATCATTTTGTAGATCCCCAGAAGTCAATTGCTGTCGTCAATGAGCTACAGAAGGCATCAGCCATTACAAGCTACACCTTAATGATGATCATATTTGCCTTCCTGATGACATTCTTTCTGGGAGGCTTTGCGGGCATTCGAATCAAGCATTGGTGCAACCAGAATCGACTTGATGCCAGCCATCACAATCACTTTGGCAAGCCCATGTAATTATATGAGAACTAACTGCAAAATTTGGGCTCAAACTAAAATGTTTGTCATGTTTCTCTTGTTCCACAGTCAATTCAAGCATCAAAATAGCGGCAAGGACATTAATTTGTTAATCAACTCGAATCCATATACGACGACACAGAAAACACCGAATCTGGATCTTGAAAAGGATCGGAGTCACGAGTGCAAAAACTCCACAGAGCATTTGGAAAAGGAGCTGCCCTGCAAAACGTCCACTCTGACAAAAGTGAAGCGAACTTATATCTGAAGTGGGCAAGGGAAAACAGCATCAGTTTTTTTGATGGCCAGTTTACCACAAAATTAGTTGAATTTTCATTGTTTATGTTGCTGTTAGTCGTTGTGAACCCACCCCGTTTGGACAAATCAACAGTTTTTCGACGCGTTTGAAACGTGTCTTGGCACATCCGAAACTGTTGTGCTTATATTTAGTTTTTTTTGTCAAGATTTAGTTAAATTTATCTACACAGCGTAGCGTCGAGTGCTCTGCTAGCAGAAGAGGTAATACCCCCGATAAAGAGTATGCTTTAGCTGCTACGAAGTATTCGAGGCGACACGCCTATATGTTTATTTGGTAGTATAATTTGTAAGCACAATAATTAGAGCTTAGACGATGGCATATCACACATAGAATCTGGTAATTGGGTTACACACAAAAATTGGCAATGTTTTTTTTGAACGGAGTGTTTTTGGGGTGTGCCCAAGAAAATAGCGAACCCACCCATAAATCGAATATTTTTCTCGAAATTCAAACGATTATTATTCTGTACAAGTATTTTGTTAGACTGAATGTTTTTCTATAATTTTCTTTATAGTTTTCTATGTGCATGCTAAACAAAATGGTATTTAATAATATAAACTGCATATGTCTTGTGGCTAACAAATGCAATATAAATTGTATCTAACATAAAGCTCAATAAGGAATTGAATATAAGAGAATGTATTTTTGTAACTTGATTAAGTACCATCTAGACTTAAGGAACTTCATGATTTTTTAGTTTTAAATTCTGCGGTCAAACATAAATGAGGCTGATTCGTAAGAACTGAGATCCTTGAGGAGAAAGGAGAAAGAATAACGCACAAATCTTGAAAGCACGCGCCTTAAATAAAAATCAATCAACATAATCGATATATAAACGCCTATATTTAGGCCATAAATGTAAAGTTAAACATTTTAGTCTAAGCATTACAATAAATACACACTTGCATGTATTTTTAAGCAGAATCAGCATTTTATATGTTTATGTTTACGTTTTAAGATGTTGTCCGTCCGTAACATGCAAATTTTGTATAAATAATAATCATAATATATTTTTATATATATCTTGTATCTAATATTTTATGAGTCTAAGTACAATTTAAAAAAAAAAAAAAATAAGCAAAACAAAACCACTTCACACAAAAGAAAGATTTTTAAAATTTACAAAACATACATATATCGAAATTTTAAAGATCAGGAAATGGTCGTGCTCGAGTGTCTCAGAAGCTACATCATAAATAAGATCAGAAACGAGCGATGCCATATCCTGAAATTCTCATATTGTGATAGATTTTATTGAAATTTTTATGATAAATGTAATATGCCTTTTCGGTTGAAAAACAAATGATATATGTGAAAAAGAGTCGTGATTGCATACAAATATTTACGATTGAATCCTTCGATTGGAAGAACAAAAAAAATTATAAAAAATGTATATTTTTTAACATATGTATGTACACACGTATTGTACTTGATATACTATTGTTGTAAAGGCATCCGATGAGCTATGCTAAATTTAATAAAGTCGTCATTTTTAATACAAATTCAATAAACTTGTCGTTTTTCGAATCTAAAATCAATGATTTTTATTATGTCAAACATTTTTATTATGTGTTGTCAAACCACGAGTGCAACATCGGATAACGTGTACTTAACAGCGCCACATGTTAACAGAGGATTTTCTGTAAAGGTAATTATTAGTATTTTTTAGACAGAATATAATACGCCATGTGCACTTGGTCACACTGCTGTTTGGCATCGTTCATTTCCGTTTGGTGTTGCTTGGGTGTGGATTGATCTTTCTTTTCAATCCACTCTTACCGTGTACATCTACACTTTTTATAAACTTTTTCTAACTTAATACTACTCAGCATTGCATAATTTTTGCTATAGTACTTGCATTTACTCACATTGTGCATTCATTTGCCACAAATTAAGTTAACAAATGGTAAGTACAATTTTAGATTTCGTATGTCAAATTTTTGTTGCACATTGATGAATGTTCTTTTTCTGAAGAGTCGGATGCTAGTAGACTCTTGCGAAAGGGGCTGCTAGCATTCTTTTCTTGTAGAAAGAATAAGAACGGCCAACTGATAAATAAAATATAATCAATTATATTTAAATGTGTTCAACTTGCACTCTAAAGCAATATTTTCTTGTTGCAGATATTTTCACGCACGTGGCTGGAAGCCGGTTTCTGTACTGGAAGGGGAGTGGCGTCGGTAGGTTTTGACTTTATTTCATTGAATTGTTTTGATTTTTCATGATGATAAGTTCAATCTGAACAAAGTGCTGTTGATTCACAACTTAAAATTAAACCAAAAGGATTCTGATTAATTCCACCAAACTGTTAAATAATCTGAATATAGTCACGTTTAGAAACTAACCTCATTTTATGTCCTTACAGGGCGGGAGATGTGCTTGCTTGCCAGTTTGAATGATGGCATTCCACTCAGAGAATGATGGTAAGTTTTTCATATGAAGTTTCGAACTAAAACTTTGAAATGATGATAGGTAATTACCGTACGATATCTGTGATTAAAAACCCCATGGCTGCAATTATTGCAACTGATGCATAATTGATTAATTTAAAAGTTCTTCAAATATAAAGCACCACTTAACCCGAGATTTTTTTTTAATTTTAGAAATTCTTATATGGCCCGATGCGATCGTCATTTCCTTGCGAGACTCGATAAGGTAAGAAAAAGTCGAAATGAGAGCGAATTGTGTTCAGAAAGTGATGAAAGTAATTACCGTACGATTTCTGTGATTAAAAACCCGATGGCTGCATTTTTTGCAACTGAATTTCGAACACAATCTAAAAAATATGTTAAATTTTGAATCAATTGGCTAATTAATTTATTTGTTTCCTTGCAGACATCACTCGCATAAAATATGGAAATAAAGTTCGATTTACACAGTAAGGTAAGTTGAAATCATATTTCTATTGATGGTGCTCTACTGCTTAGATGATGAATACCTTTTTAATATCATAACTTTCGTTCTACTGAGTCGAAAATGCGGAGAAAGATAACTGAAATAAACCCAAATGTGGAAATTTTTAGAAAGAAAAAACAAACAAAATGCTAAAATGCTTTTTCATCTTTGCAGGATAATCTCCAATTGAAGGCAGCCGTCTGTTGGGAATTATTCTATGACTGTGTCGATAATACTTGAAGGTAAGCTTTATTTTATGCTCTGATAAATGCCAACCCTTTTTTTTTTATCTTGATGAGAACCTTTCTCTGAAAACTATGCTGACCAACCAAGCAAAATTAACCAAAAGGATACTGATAATATTAATTTCATAAATAATTTGAATCATTTAAATATGGACTCTATTAATCAGATGTCTTTATTTCCTTTACAGCGCAACCTTAACCAGATAATGTCAGAATGGAAGGGCAACTTCAAATTTACAGTCAGAGAGAGGTTGGTCATTATATCTATATACTTCAGTTCGGTTCACAAATCTATCATGATGTTAATTCAGTATAGTTCATTAGAAACAAACATGTTACAAGATTTTGAATCTGATTGATATTAATGTACTCGATTTGATTATGTACACAAAATTTATATTAATATTTACTCATCTCTGTTGCAGTTGCTGTGATTTGGTGTTTCTTGCTGCAACACATGAAAGACCAACTTAAGGTACGATTTAATTTATGCTTGGATCACCACGCAAGAGATTTTGCTCTGATGAATTATCCTTAATCAGGATCCCTCTACTGAGTAGAACCCATAAAAAACCATGCGGTCAATCTTCCCCGACTGATTACAATCATCTTTTTTCTCATAATTAAGTGTGAATAAGCAGGAAAACTAAAATGTTGAATTTTTTATTTACAGCTCTTGCTTGATATTTACGCTGACATTATGAAATTCCATTTGAGGGCGAGAAGACTGCAACAGGTGTGTAATTTTACAATCTTAAATATTTAAAAATGTTGATCTGATGAACTATCCTTAATCAGGATCCCTCTACTGAGTAGAACCCATTAAAAACCATGCGGTCAATTTTTCCCTGACTGATCATATTAAAACGTTTTATTCTATGCTGGAATACTTTTCAAACGACTAATCGAGTGCCGTTTATACTTGCAGGTCACCGATCTGGAGAACTCTTTCAATGGACTGCGTATATTCATAGGAATCTTGTTAAGGTAAATTTCAACTAATTTAATAATAGTTTTTATATTTTATGATGAAAAATCCCACAACAGGGTATGTTCACTGAGTCACTCAAATCATGCTGACTTGTCTTCTTTCCCCAACTGATAATGCCATTACTATTAAAGCAATGCATCAACTTTGAGAATCCAGCGACCTAACTTGCTATTCTTTCTTTTCAGAATGACGACCTGGTTAAATGATGGATTGCCTCCCAGTGCAGTCGGCAGTATATTTCTTTAAATAAATAATAATATTGTGAAGCCAAACCGAATAAAAGATTAAACAAAAGCACTTCGTTGAATATGTTTTTATTATTTGAGTTCACCGCAAGCATATACGATAATTTTTTGTGAAGGGGTTCCAGCTTTGTTGCCACAACGTTCCATCTTGCGCACCACATCCGCACCGCTGATGACATGTCCGAAGACCACGTGCTTGTTGTCCAGCCAGTCAGTTCTGTGTTGGATGAACTCTAAATTAAATTCACACTGAAATAAAATAGTTATCAATTCTTACTTGGTGGTGCATATGAAAAACTGTGAGCCATTTGTGTTGGGACCCGAATTCGCCATGGATAATGTGCCGAAGCTGTTGTGCTTCAAGCTAAAATTCTCATCGTTGAACTTCTTGCCATAGATGGATTTGCCACCGGTGCCATTGTTATTCGTAAAATCTCCGCCCTGGCACATCTGTATGAAATACGTTTTGATATTAATGTGGATTCATTTGGGGTGTCAAGGTTTCCACTTACAAATTCTGGAATGATGCGATGAAACGTGCAGCCCTTGTAGCCATAGCCCTGCTCATGGGTGCAGAGCTGGCGAAAGTTCTCCGCCGTCTTGGGCACCACATCGGCGCGAAGAAGCATAACAATGCGACCGGCATCGTTGCCACCGATCCGTATGTCAAAGAACACTTGCGGATTGCGTTTCTCCGATTTCTCAATTACCGCTGGCCCGGTCGATGGCGTCTCCACCTTCTCCTTATCCTTGTCAGCCTCTGGCTCCCCATCCGCTTGCAATGTGGCGCCGGCATGTTTCTGCAGCCAGTCATCATCCGCCCAAACCGGCTTAAAGCTGTCCTCCTTCACGCGCACCGGTTTGGCCAAATTGACGCGTATCGTCCGACCGCACAGCTCGGAATCATTCTAAAAATCCAAGCTCAATTACTCTTAATAAATATATAAATAAATTTGACTCACCATATTATCGATGGCAGAGGCGGCATCTTCATAATTCTCGTACTCAATAAATGCGAATCCTCGATGCTTTTGCGACTCGTAGTCAACCGGCATTTGTATGTCCGCAATATCGCCGAACGGAATGAAGGCATTGTTTAGCAATCTTTCCGTGACCTCATCGGCTAATCCACCAACATAAACGGTGCGTTTGTCGTTCGACATTATTTCACAAAAACGTTTATTTTGTAAATAAAATGCGCCCAGCTGCTAAAAAACATTAATAAATTAACAGAATGGCAGCACAGCCAATACTAGGACTGCCAACTCGAGTGAGTTTCAACTGAGTGGCAACGCTGGCATTACGTTTAGTGCGCCAATATTCAAGTTGTTGTCTAATTGATTTACACGCTTTGACTTTATTATGATAACGTTACACATTTTGATAAATAATTTATTATGGTTTATGTACATTAGAAGAACTATCAACAAGTGTTACGTAAGATAAGATTTACTGCGACTAGGGCACAAGCCTTCCGCCGCCTCTGCACATTTCATTACTGTGAAATTACTATTATTTTTAGTCAGTGCAGCCGGCACCAGAAAGCCCACAAGCATCAGACAATAGCCGGGAACATAGGCGTATGTGGCATAAGTGACAAGGGACAGGCAACTGGCGAGGAGTACGTCTGCAAAATACAAATATATTAAAATTCGATTAAATTCCAGTAAATATATATATATATATAGTTAGTTTAGTTTTCAATAAGACAGGCCAGATCCGAGTGCAGTTAGTCATTGCCCCTCGTCTGACCGTAATAGATAAGATATCCGTGGAAGCAGCTACTGCTAACTGGTTAGGTGCTTGCTTTGACTATCTATTGAAGCTAAATATATATATATATATTAGCCATGAGCATTTGATAACTTACTACAAAACACTTTCTCCCATGGCTCGCAAATGGAGATCTGTGTGTTGAGCTCATAGAGGCTATACAGCCATATCACATATCGTTTGAATTTCGCATAATTCTCGGACAATTTCGCAAACATGGCGCACCCAGGCAGATGATACAAGTTGGCGATGGTCGTCTACACGTTTGGAAGGTACACGATGAACTAACAAGTGAAACTGAACTGAAATGTACCTGGCGACAATCCTCAGCAAAAGAAGTAATTTGTGACCACGCCACAAAATTCCAAATACAATCATACGTTATCAACAATTTTTTTTTTTGTTTTGTTGTAAATCGGGTTAAATACATACTTCTTTTCGAAAACGACAAGATAAGAAATATTTATATATAATATTTTTTGTATTTCATATATTGATTAGGTTTGGTATTTTGAACATTATCTATGGAGACAGCGGAAGGAGGCGGCGCATATCAATTCACACAAATATCACATTATCAATCATTGATGACGCATCAGTCGACAAGTGGCACTATGGAGAGCAGGAGAACCCACACAGATAGGACGTCGTTGACATAGGCATTGATATGCACTGCCACACAGAACTCAACGCTGGCATTGTTATTGTAGTGAATACAAGTGGTGCGAATACGTTCCGATATCGCAGCCAGATTCGTGTACGCAAAGTTAATGGTGAAGCCGTAAAGCTGGATGATAAATAATTATGTTATGATAAGGATGATTCGCATAAGTGGAACATACTCACCCGATAATTTGGGTATTCACGTTCCAGTTCCTCACTGAAGGCGGGCTCATCGTAACGACTTCCCATGTATATAGCCAAGTTTTCCATATCGCTTAAGATCTTCAGCAGGCGGGGCTGAAAGGCACTGCAAGCATTTTGTGTTATCAATTGGTCATTTCATTTGTCGATTAGAAAAATGATATGGCATTAGGGCTAAGGACGTATGAACTAAACGTAATGAAGGCCTGGAGATAACACAAGTCGGTTAAATTGATACTGACCAAATGCAATATTGCTACTTATAAACGAAACTATTTTTATTGAAATGGTTTTTGGGTCACCCACCGATTCCAGATGGTTTTGCGTGTGGTGCGCCAGGCACATATCTTCTTCATGATCTTGCGCTCGATTTGCTTTTGCAGTTGACCCAAATCGTAGCTGTGCTTGTAGGCATAGTCCAGCTTCTGTATGCCGCCTTGGGGCGCCGCCTGACGCTTATTGAACAGCGGCAACCAACAGGCTCCATCCTGCAGATTGAAATTCGTCATACTGACGCGCTCCTCCGCCTGAATATTAATATAAATCTGTTGAGGGAACAACACAACTGACACATAGTTTAATCTTGAAGAATTCCAAACAAATATCAGACTACACCTACATTTTGTGTGGTGACAATGCAATGGACTCGAGTCAAAGGGCAAAAGGTATCCTGAAGCTGATAGCGTTTGCCAGTTGTGGGTGCCAGGAGCACAAGATCACCGTTTTCCGGCTGGCGATAGATGACGAAAGTGCATTCACCATAGGGACATGCCAAACCCAACAAGAGCCAGCATTCTAGATTCAGGGCGAGCATATAATTGCACAGCAATACACCCAAATCCTTGACGGAACACCAGGTGCTGTCGAGCAGCGTCTGATTGTCCAGCCAAATGCCCTGAAAGCTCTGGCACGCGACCAACTGACTCTTTAACGGAGAGAGCAGCGAGACGAAACGGCAAATTCTCTCCACACTCTGCAACTCGCTGGGCACCGGCACCGGCTCCAGCAGACGGGTGAGGCTAACTCGTTTGCCCAGCGAGGTGCAGA
Source organism: Drosophila anomalipes (assembly GCA_035041615.1). Classification (NCBI taxonomy): domain Eukaryota; kingdom Metazoa; phylum Arthropoda; class Insecta; order Diptera; family Drosophilidae; genus Drosophila; species Drosophila anomalipes. Next base: position 12,873,712 of record JAWNKZ010000041.1, read on the forward strand.
TGAGTGGTTCCACATATCGATGCGGCTGCAGCAGCAACTGTTGCACCTCCACACGTCGTTCGTTCACAAATTGCTGCAACTCCGGCAGCTCGGCGCATGCGAGACTGCCGACCTGAACGGGCAACGGTTCGGTGATCGGCTCCACACTCAAAAAGTACCAGAGATGCACAGACTCCTTGAATTCGGGATATTGCTCAACGGATATATTTGTCACCGAGTCAATTAACGGTCGCTTGTAGCCCACCAGCACTTTGGGCATGTTCAGCTCGATGCATCCCTCAAACTGATGAATGATGGAATGCATTTTACACTGCATGCTATGAAATTGGCCACAGGACTCACCTTGCGACTGATTAAGAGACTGCTGATGGGCACCCGATATTCGCCCAGCCAATTGCACTGCACACGCTGGTAGAGATCCGACGCCTCGTCCGTATACTGCTGCTCGATGAGCTCGTCGAACAGGCTAATTTTCAGATCATCATGCATATCGAAGGGCTGTCCGGTAATCTGTAGCTTGAGCTGCTCATTCCAGGTGGGATTCGAACCTTCGGCCGTGCCACTGCGGCACAGCCTCTGGCCATAGCTCAGTGTTACGAATGGTCGCACATTCGAGTACATCAGCGCTGCAAGGGATTCGATTATGAGACAACAGATAACGATTCAGTTTGACACGCATTAAATCCATTCGTTTACTCACTTTGTGTAACAAATAGATTGGCGGACAGATCGCTGCCGGTGCCGGTGCCGGTACCGGTGCCGGCACTGCTGCGTCGCCTGCTGATTGTCTGCTCCACGTTGACAATGTGGCGACTGCGTACCGGAACTCCCGTTGCACGGACCACATGCAATGAGATATTAAATTGCTGCACTTGATCCGCAGCATTTATTGGATGCGGCTGCCAGGCGGGTTCACGTGGCGGGGTCATCGTCGCTGATGCTCCACCGCCAAATAGTAGGGAGCAGAATGCACGCCAGAGCCCCGACCAGCCGGCTGTGGACTGATCTATGCCATCTGGTCCCAGCAGCTGCACCAGCGGACGTGACGTCTGCAACAGCTTGGAACGTTGTGCACAATGGCTGGCTATCGTATTGTAGAGCAGCTGCAGAAACTTTCGTCCGCGATGCTTGTGCAAATCGATGGGATTCCATGTGGTGCCTGGATCCAGTAATTGGCTGCTGTTGCCATTCGATCCATTGGTGGTCAGCTCCTTCAGTTCGATCAGCTCGTGCTCCAGGGCGGGCACAAAGCTGAGCTGCTTGGTGTGCAGATTGCGCTTCTGGTGGCGCGAGTGAAGCAGTTGAAAGCGTCGATTCTCGAGCAGCTCTTCAACGGCGCAAAATTGCAGCTGTTGCTCGGCAAATATGAGCGGTGTCCTTGAATTGTTTTTAGCAAGGACAAATGGCGTCTGTGGCTGTGGTGTCGCCTCAACGGGTGTAATGATTACAGTCGGAAGTTTGCACGGCAGCAACGTTGCCTTTAATTCATCCGGCAGCTTCTGTATGTCGTCCAGGTCAGTGACACTGTCCTCATCCATGTAGCGATAATCAATGTGCAGATAGAGATCACCTTCCAGTTTAGGACGCGCTGCACCCGACGTCACCCGAAACTCAAGCTTCAGCGACGAGCTATCTCCCTTCGCCAATGTCAGCGGTGAGCTTATCAGCGCCAATTTCCTACTCTGTGACGTAATCGTCGATTTCTCATACAGCTGCAATTAATAGGAAAATCCAATAAGAGCCTGATAATCTAGATACCCTGAATGTACGTCGTCACTCTATACATAATATATATATATATGCTTAACTATAAATTGTACTTGCTTAAGCTCCAATATTGTTCTTTTAGGTAAATTTGCCCTGAATTGCTGGTGCTGATAAAGAATATTGGAACTAATCATGGTATATATAAAATATTTCCGATTTTGGGGGCACGCTTTTTTGTAGCTTATCGCGACTCAATTTCTGATTCATCTATTAAATTGTGACTATATTTAAATGTCTATATTGTTCAACTAGTATTTTATATTGATGATAAGTAATTCGATGTACGGCAAGATAACAATTAAGATTAGATGAGAGCAATCGTTTCGTTACTAAATATTGCCATGATTAACAGTCTATCTAGTAATAAATATATAAATGCACAATAAACAAAAATCTTCAAACTTGCACTCGTCAAGTTATCAAAAACCCTCTGCGATAGAGATAATGTTGCGAGCAATAGCAAAGATGATGTAATTTGGTAACTTGTCGAAATAAGGTCTGAGACACTGTATATATTTAACATCGGAGATCTGCTTCAATCGCTTTTATTGTTAAATTTATTGAGCGCGTTTATGTCAGGCAATCAACAGTTTGATTGCCAACGCAACAGGAAATAATCAAATTTACTATATAATATACATTTGATGATAATAATGCGTTATCGAGAATAATCGGAATTCTTTGGTAGCTTACCCATATGTGAATCTGCTCGGGCAGCGAGCGTTCGAGGAGAACGCCAATGCTCTCGTTCATGTAGACTTGCAAATCGGGCTCCAGGCGGTAGCAGCGCGTCTGCGCCACAAACTGTCTGTCCAAGTAAAGCTTTAGATAGTAGTTGTGCACCTCGTTCCTTGAGCCAGGCGGCGGGCACATTTTGAATGCATTGTTTGGCAGCCGCAGCACATGTACCACCGGCTCCTCGGGATCCTGAAACGCACGCTCATAATGCATCTTCAGACTATCCATGATCGCTCCGAATTGCGGCTTACGTGGCGGTTTCAAGTGCGCCGACTGCTCGCCGCTACTCCATAAAAGTCGGCGCTGATAGTACAATTCCAAATGCTCGCGATACACCTCGGCCAGATCCGTTTCGAAGCGTTGCCGCCACGCCGAGCATGAGGCATCCACATCATCGGGCGGCACCAGTCGCAAACTGAGCTGGAAGCATGTGCACTGAAATTGTTGCTGTGTGCGCAACTCCTTCAGCTTGGCCCACTGCTTGAGCAGACGCTGGAGCAGTGAACGCTGTGCCGTCGACTCGGCATAGTAGCGTTTGCGCAATTGTTGCGTCAATTCCAGCTGACGCTGGACATGCACAGCCAACTGTACCGCATGCTCTGGCTGATTGTTGACACTGATTAGCCTTGTCGCCACATTGCGTGCGATGTGCAGCTCCTCTCGCAATTGCTCGCATATATCGTTGCTCTCCTGCTGGACGTACAGATCGTACAGATCCTCCAGTTGCTGGGCCAGACGATGCTCCTCCAACAGCAATGGATGCGTGGTGAAACGCAATTGTTTCAGGCACAATTTCAGGCAGCAACTCTTCACAGGCAATCCCTGGCACTGGGCCACCGGCACTGGTGCCAGGAATACGGTTTTAAACTGTCGCGTACAATGGCTGCGATATAGCTGCCTATCAGTCACAAATCGAACTGCATCCGCATCCGTGAGATCGGCGATTAGTTGGGAATTTAGTTTGCAGCCGCTGCTGCTGTTGCCATTTCGACGGTTTCTCGCCTCCTCCTGGTAGCGATTCAGCATGCGTGCCTGAGATCGTTTCGGCGTCGCACTGCAATCGCTCGACTGCAGTGGCAAATTTAACTGGCTACCTTTGGGCGTCCACAGAAAACTGTTGTCATAGCAATGAGGCGCCTTGTACAACTGGGCCCAAACGAGCGGCGGCTCGGTTAGCTCAATTTGTATGAAATTGTCCTTTGAATCCTTAACATTTATTGCGAACGACGACGACGCATCCGCCACACCGTCGACATCTTTGGCATGGAAAAAGTCCAGGCTGCGTGTCTCCAATTGCTGAGCACATGCTTGCTGCTGCTGGCCAGCATTGTTTCTATCAATGCATTGGCACAGCAATTGTTGAACTTCTCTCTCGGTTTTGCGATAAGCACGTGTGGTTTGCGATTTGCGAAGCTTTTTGCTTCGCTTTTTCTCTCGTTCCATATTTATTAGTGATTTGTTGATGATTGAAATAATTTAATATGTATTACATTTGACACTCCCGAACAAACAGAAGGAAATAGTTTGTTTTGTTTTTTTTTTTCTCTCACAGGGTGTTTCGCGTTGCCATACCAACCGCATAAGGAAGTGTAACGGCTGCTAAATTGTAAACTTATCTGTTGAAGAGAGCGCAGTAGTTGCTTAAGTAGCTTTTCTTTTATGTTTGCGATACGCTTATCAGCCGACTAAACAAATATAAAAGCACCCGACAATGGCAGGTGGGTGTTCTGTCAAAAATAAATAAGTAAGGGAAAAGTACGTTTTACCAATCAGCCAAACATCGATAAAGAAAGTAATAAAAATATAAATTAGCTCAGCTGTGGCAATTAAGCTAATCAGTTTGTGTGCAAAGCATGACAGAGAAAGACGTAAGTTTTAAGTGGTCCGTGGTGCTGATGGTGCTACAACTGATCCTGGCTGGCACCGCGGATGGCCAAAGGATACTGGATCGCTGCACCCTGGCCGTGGAAATGAATCGATTGGGCGTTCCACGGGATGAATTGGCGAAATATGTGTTTATTGCCGGAAAGTTGAGCAATTTTCAGACTAATGCAGTAAGTCGACCAGATCCTCAGAATTTTCGCAATTACGGATTATTCCAAATCAGTGATGGATGGTGGTGCCTCTCAGATAAGCGACTCTCCGATACAAATATCTGCAAAGTGGACTGTGACCAGCTGCTGTCGGACAATATTCGTGCCTCCGTTGAATGCGCACAGAAAATAAGGGAGATTCATGGCTGGGATGCCTGGCAAAATGTCATGGCCCTATATTACCAAAGTGGCCAAACCAACGTCGATGATTGCTTCCCGGAGGAGACTGATGTAAAAGTTGTTGCTGGTAATGACACTGCCACAGGGGGCACGGGCAGACCACAGCAAGCTTTCACCGAATACAATCTTCCATCCAACAATAGAGATAATGTTGCGAGCAATAGCAAAGATGAAATAATTTGGTAATAAGGTCTGAGACACTGTATATATTTAACATCGGAGATCTGATTCAATCGATTTTATTGTTAAATTTATTGAGCGCGTTTATGTCAGGCAATCATCAGTTTGATTGCCAACGCAACAGGAAATAATCAAATTTACTATATAATATACATTTGATAACAGAAATTGAACGACAAACTCCAAATTTAATGTGCAGGCTTCCTTTTGGCAACGGCAACAAGAGCAACAACAACAACAACCAGATCAGATACTCGTCCTGCTCATCATTATGCTATTTAATTGTTGGTTTTACTTATTTCGAAGGTACGACAATTTGTAGCATGTGTGTGCAACAGCAGCAGCAGCAGCAGCAACAGGCGGCATCCACATTCACATCCACATTGTAGTTGAGGATTTAGCTCAGCAGCAGTAGCTCCTCCTCCAAAAAGCACCACAAAAGGTGCATTAATTAATTTTTACCGCTCAAATTGAAATTTAACCACAGCATACTTCTAGGCACAAACAAGCAGTAGAAATGCAGTGCATGCAGTGTCAGCATGACGTGGAATGCAGTTCAGATGTGGAAAACATAAAAAACTGCTTGCTGCGCGCGCATTTTAAACGGTTGGGAAAATAAAAATATTTATAAATATTTGAATTAGGTAAAACATCAACTTCAAAGCACATTCGTTAGTTCGTTTGAACTGAAAATACGTAATTACAAATATTAAAAGTGATGCTAGATAAAGTTATGTATTAAATGGGGAGATTCAAGAATTTACTGTACATTTTCGATGTCGAAAATCTATTGCACAACTTTCAGCTTCTTTTCTATGCCCAGTTAAAATACATTTGGTTCCTTAAATAGTTTCAAATTGCTGTACTTTAAATATTTGGTAAAAGAGTGATAAATGTTTTTAGGAGTTATGTGTTTTAATTGCTCTCCCAATTCAAAACCAAAAGCAAAGCACATCTCTTGGAATATTTTTTAAAATACTCAATATTAAATTTACCACCCAGAAAAAGCATAAGGAAAGCCTAAGACTACTCATTAAAATCGGCAACCAATATTTTGACTAAGTTCAACAACAACATATAAAAGCCAAGGATAAATATAAAGATTTTTTACTTGCTTGAGCAAGTCACACGCATTCAATTGTAAATCGAATTCAAATAGTTAAAATTATGCATTTAGGGTGAAACAAGAGCAAGTCAAGATTCGCATGCGTAACCCAAGGCATGACGGGGAGACTCTTGAGATTGAGTGGAATAATATTGTACTTATGAATTGAGGATTAAGTCACCCGCTGATGCTGCTGCTGCTGCTGCTGTTGTTGCATGTGAATCTTGTGGCGTCGTCGCCTTCTCGTTCTCACGCACGGCGACTCCCGCTGCTGAGAAAGCAACAAATTGCTAGTGCCAAGGTGCCTCACAGGACCCCCCCTAAAGCACGTGCGAAACTCAAGAGCGACAGTGAGAAAGAGGGAGAGAGAGAGAGGTAGAGGGAGAGGGAGAGAGGGAGAGAGAGGGGCGCGCGTGCAAAATAATTGACTTGACTTTTTGTTAATTGCAACAAGCAGCAGTGGCAGTGGCAGCAGTGGCAGCGTTGCCGCAGCATGTGGCTTAGAGTCACCCAACTGCCGATTGGTGGCAACGGCACCGATACTCTAGGGGATGATAGAATGAATGAAATGTTGCGGCACACACAAGCAACCCTCTCGGGGGAATTACGTACACATTTTTGCCGGCACTTTTTCGCCGTTTGTTGTTTGCCTTTGCCTTTGGCTTTGGCTTTGGCTTTTTATTTGTATTTTATTTTTTTTGTTTTGGGTGGTTGCTATGGGTGACTATTGCGCTCTGTTGTGCTCTTACTCTCCCTCTCTCTCGCTCTCTCTCTGTCCGTCATATGGTCTCTCTGCGCGCTCTCTCACTCACTCGCTCTCTCTCTCTCTCTCTCTATCTCTCTCTTTGGCTGAGTTGCCATTTTGTTGAAGAGCTTCGGCCTGTCTGCTCTTTTATTTTGTGTGTGTTTTGGCATTTTGGGCCAACGGGCAATGTTTCAGTCAGTTGCGAACGCTGCAGGCGCAAGGATATCCCATTCAGTGCTCTCTGTTTTAAATAGTCAAGCAAATTTATTCTCGTATTTGGCGCGCTTTTTTTGCGCGTAGTCGTCAAAAATTATTAATATTCAGTGCGGCTGCTTCTTCTTCTTCTTGGAAAGAGTATTATTTAATTGCTTGGCATGTCTAGGCGCAAACAGGCAAAGCCGCGCGCCTGCTTGAAACGTAAGTTGGCCCAAGGCTGGACAATAACAGTAAAAGCAACAACAACAGCAACAGCAACAATTCCCCAGTGAAAGCAGTTCAAATTGTCTGCGTGTGTGTGTGTGGTGTGTTTGTGTGTGTGTTTGATTGATTTGGGGCCAAGCAGTATTCCAAAATGCGACAAGTACTGCACATATGCGGAGCGGGTGGGGGAGTGGGTAGTTACAATTTGGCAGCAGCAGCAGCAGCTGTAATCAGCCGTGTAACGGTACACCTAACTGTCGGACTGGGCATGGGGAGGTGTAAAAAAATAGTAAACGTTTTGTGTGGTGGGTTAGCTTTTACCGTTAGTCTGCCTGTCTGACTGTCTGTCTGCCTGCCTACAATTGCAAACTGCAAACTGCAGCCAAGGCAACCAAAGTGCCGTTAATTTTTAATACAATTTCAAATTGTGTCAGTGTAAATAACAGCAAACACACTCACACACATACAATGATAACAAATAAAATTGACAATAAATCCAATGCACATGTGAGGCGGGTAACTGGCAACCGGCTCAAAGCCCCCAAAGACAGCGCCACACACACACACACAACAGACACACACACACACACACACACACACACACACACACACACACATACACAAAACACATGCACACATTGCACAGGGCATAAAATTTCCCCAACGTATACAAAGTAAAAACGAAACGGAAAAAAAATAGAAGCGAACTTTGGCTTTGCTCTTTTTTTCTCTCTCGTTCTCGCTCTGCCCGAAAAAAAGCACAAAAACACAGAAAACCCATTGCCATGTATTTCTCATGGGAGTCGACAAACGGCTCTCTGGCCAATCCCAAGGGAATTCAACATTGGCGCTTGCAACAACAACAACAACAGCAGCAGCAGCAACAACAGCAAAAACCGAAACATGCGCAATTCTCTGGGGAATTTTCATTCGTTGACGCGGCATATATATATATGTATGAGTGTGTGTGTGTGTGTGTGCGTTGCTTATGTACGTGTGTGTACATGTGCGCTTGCATGAGTATGTATTAGTGCGTGCTTATTGATAAGCAACAACAACAAAAGCTGCTCAATATTTACGCTTTGATTTTCCATTTTTTTTTTTTAGCCAACTATTCGTTTTACACCTTAACAAACATTTTGTGTGCTGGCGAAAATCTTTAAAACCGCTGCCAAAGTGAATTCCCCACAGCTGCTGCTGCTGCTGCTACTGCTGCTGCTGAGGCGGCTTAGCATTGCGACAGTTTTTGGCCCAAGCGAGCGTCGTCTGCCATAAGTTGAGCACCAGAGTTGCCTTCCTGCCTTGTGCTGCTGCTGTTGCTGGGCGTCCTCCAAACCGTTGACATCGTCAACGTGTGCGCGTCCCCTGAGTATTGGCAAAATATTTGCTATGACATTGCAAAGAGAGAACGCGGCGCCAAAATAGCAACAGCAACAGCAACAACAGCAGCAAAAGCAGCAGCAGCAACTGAAAGCACTTTGAGCCTGGGCTATGTGGGGAGTTGTCTGCTGTGTGGAGTTTTGTGGGGTTATATATTCCCTCTATATATACACTCAGCAAAATGCAGGCACACTTCGCAAGCTCAAACTAGCAAAAGAATTTGTTGATATTTTTAAGCTATTATTTTTTAAATCCTAGTGAGATTATGAGTATTTAATATCGCTTTGCATTTTTGCATTTCTAGAAATAGAAAGTATTTTTTAGCATATTTTTCTCTGAGTGCACAAACCTATACATACATGCATGTATATTGGCTATGTGGGTATGCGTCTAACGGTAACTAGTTTGGGTAAATAGATTTTGCTGTGGGCGTTTGTTCGCATCGCAATGTTGTTGTCTTTTTTTTGGGATATCCCATGGGGAATTCACTGGCAGCGGCATTTTGTCAAGCTCGGCCACCTTGGGAAATAACTGCCTTTTTGCACTTTAAGCAAGCAGTCGTTGTCCGTGTTTAATTTCCAATAACCTGCAAAGAAACTCAAAACTGTATATCGATAGGTGTATGCAAAACAAGTGTTGCCATTTGCTTGATCGATCTGTAATTGCCTCGGCTGTTGGACGCTGCTGTGCGACTGTTGTGTATCGATACACATATATTGGTTGGTCAGTTCTCAGAGTGTGATCGCAGCATTTATCGATTTTGCTGTTGCCAACTGTTTTTTTTTTGTTGATTATTACTTTTTGCGTTTTGTTGTTGTCTCTTGTTTTGGGGTATGCCATGGGGAATTTAATGGCGGCACCATTTGACAAGCTCGGCTACCTTGGGAAATAACTGCCTTTTTGCACTTTAAGCAAGCAGTCGTTGTCTGCGTTTAATTTCCAAAAACTGGCAAAGAAATTTAAAATTTAATATCGATATGGAAAAAAGTGTTGCCAATTGGTTGATCACTCACTTATTCGACGCTGTTGTGCAACTGTTGTGTATCGATACACATACTTATATGGGTTGGTCAGTTCTCAGAATTTGATCGCAACATTTATCGATTTTGCTGCTGCCAACTGTTTTGTTGCTTATAATTTCTTTGTTTTTTTTTTTGTTTTTTTTTTTTCGCGCAACTATTGATGAAATTTATTGTTTGGCGCTTTTAACAACACCTTCGGGTTTGTTATTTCATTATTTTTTTAATACACGTATATGTGTGTGCTCGCCATTATAAAAGTTGCAGGCGCTTTGCCATTGTTTTTAGCTGCTGCCACCCAACCACCCAAACATCCACCTACACCACCCACTCCCTTTTGCTCGCTGCTAGCTTTGCTCTCTACACACGCTTAGTAGCCATTTGGGAGCTTGGAAAAGTGGCAAGCGGCGGGTTTTGTTCGGGTAGTGGCAACGGATTGATGGGTCAAAGGGGACGACGCTTATTATTACGTTTACAAATATGTTCGAGTATGTGCTGGTGTGTGTTGGTGTGTGTTGGTGTGTCCTGGTGTGTGCTGGTGTATGTGTGTAAGTGCGCACCTTTTTCTCTGGTTGGGGGTAAAACGCTTAAAAGCCATGCCATAGCCGAAAAACAAGTAAGAAACACACACACACACCCAACCACATATGCGGGCACTTGTGCTCCACACCAATACACTCACAGGCACACACACACACACACAGAAACAGTGGCAGCGACCGAGTGCGAAATGCACTCTGGGGGGCTTTAAACAAAAATGAAAATCGCTTGCATACATATGGGCGCTTACACACACACACACACAGAAACACACACTTATACACACACACACACACATACATCTGCTTGCTGCCTTGCACAAAAAGAACTTGACTACGTCGTCGTCGTCGTCGTCATTGCTGTTGTTGTTGCGGTGCTTCGACAATTTTAACGACCATAACTGGTTCTCACACCCCAACCACCGAACCCCCCCCTCTCCCTCAAGCGCCACCCCCCCCCCCCCCCCCCCCCCCTTGTAACCCACCCTACTCCTTGCCTCGCTCGCATTTATTTTAAAATACGCGGCACTTCCGCCGCAAACGGCACACACTCAGCTCAGCTCTCTCTCTGTCGTCCCCGACCCCTGACCCCTTGGCACCCATCACCCAATACCCCACACACACTGCCCCCCCCCTGCTATCCGCCTCACACATGCTCTTTCAAGTGGCTCGCGCGCGAGAATTCTCATTTTTATAGCTTTGCTCGTTTCGTTTCGCTGGGGCTTTTTATATGGAAATAATAACCAAATGTTTTCGCATGGACACAGGACACGTATCGTGTCGACGCTTTTCCATTATGTTGACCAGGCTCTCTCACTGTATGCCTGACTGGCTGGCAATCGTCTGTCCTTTCGTCCAGCTTGGCATAATGTTGATTTTTCCGCGCGGCGATTCCTTGCGGTGTGATTCCGGCATGTCCTTTTGGCAATATATTTTAAGCCGTTACCTTTGCCAACGATGGCGACGACGACGACGCCGTGGTCACCAATATGGTAGCTACCCCTACCCACCTACCCACCTACCCCTACCCTTGCAGCCCTACAACTACCTGTATCCCTTAACTTGAGGGTAAATCATTCACAGTCTAGGTTATTTTATCATTTGCATTTGAGTGCGGTTTTGG